>JAGFZM010000142.1:448716-473237 GCA_017657215.1 Limnothrissa miodon
ATCCTCGGTGGAACGCACTCCAAAACAAGCCTCACGATCCTCCCTCTTACATAATCAGCACGCGTCCGTCTGACAAAGGTGGCGAGTTGATCGCATTAACCCAAAGGGCAGTGGGCAAAACAGCCTAATGATGACTAATAACCGCAGCCGATAAGCACGTTCCTTCCCGTGGGATTGTGGGCAAGCTCGACTGAAGAAATGCGGCCTTTCAGGTCACTGAGCGTTTGATGATAGAGATGGAGGTGGGGGTGGGGGTGGTGGTGGGGGGCGAGAAGAGTTAGTGAATTTAAAGCCTCTGCTCTTTTTGCATCTACATGCTCTCTCCCCCGCTCTCGTCTTCCTCTCAACTACTTTCTTTTCAAAAGACTTCCTCACAGAGGGGTGCTGAATGTTCAGAATAGAAGTATAAAATGAGAAGTAGTGGGTGCTGGCTATAAGCCTGTGTTAGAGAGGAAAGGTAGTAAATGTACTACTACTAATTCAGGGTCAAACTTTGTAATGTTTCGTTAATCTTTATTTGGTAAACAACCGACAAAATCCTTTGCACGTGTCGGAGCTGTACTGGCTTCTTACATGCACAGTATAAAAACGGCCACACGACGACAGTGAGATTTTCAGTGACAGACATTGAAATTTATTAAGATGACTGGGAACCCTGTACCTTTTCTTCTTCTTATAGTTCTCCAGCTGAAGGAGCTGGAAGTGCTTGAAGCGCTGCTGTTCGCACTGGACACACAGATTCTCCAGGTACATCAGACGACTCTCCATCTCCTCAAAGTCAGCTTCCATTTGAGCTGAGGAACAGAAAGAATCAGAAGATCTCATCAAACCCAAGGTCACAGCCACAATTTTCATGATGATTGCATGATGATCTCAGGATGGAGGTGATGTTTATGTAACCTAATATCTGATAGGGGGAGGTAATTTACATGGTGTGTGACGCAGAACATCTTGAAGAGATTAAATAAACCCAATGATAAAACTGGTTTTGAATGGTGACATGTTGGTGCAACACAACTAAATACATTCTGCCATCTAGTGGTCACATCATCCACTTTCAAGTCACTTTCAGAATTGTCTTTATAATGGTTGGGATAGAGAATGGAAGAGAACCTGAAGGGGAAATCAAATGTGAATTAGCAATAGCACTGTTCTTTAAGGACATCAAGTGCTGTCTGTAAGAAAAAGCCAGACAGAGAACTAACATTAACATAATAGAAAATTGCTAAATGAAACTAAAAGTAAGTTGATGAGCCCCATTCAATTCTTTTGTATATCAAATAATTGATGAATCTTATATAACATTTTCAGCACTAGCTGAACAACTGGACAATGGATTTATTCACACCGGATTTCTCCTCTCATGCATCCAACTGCCACCAATTCCAACAAGTAATTGTCTTAGTCACATGTACAAGAAATGTTGAAAGATCACTTTGATCCAGGTGAAGCAGTTTAAAAAAACAGGGCAAGGATTTTTAATGAGAAAGGGGTGCATATACACTCGACAATATCACTTCATGTGGAGTGTATTATTTTTCAAGAGACCTGTCTACAAATTTAAAATGCCGACCTTTGTGAGTATTTGCGAGTTTGTTTAGATGTGTATTTGCGGGAAGGTGTGTGCATTAGTGAGGCATAGGTGAAACTCAATCTCACGATCTCGACCAAACCATAGAGTGTTGTGTGCCTCACCTATACGGGATGTGACTGTCTCCAGATCACTGAGGAAGGAAGGCACCTGCTGAAGCTGCTCCTCCAGCTCGACCAGTGCTGTGCGCTTCTTCTCCCAGTGGGCAGACAGCATGACCACTTCCCCATCCACAGTCTAAGGGAGAAGCACACACCCAACCCATCCAACGACACAACACAATCAGGCACAGGTGGAAACAACGTGTAGTACTACTTTGCAGTTGCCACTTGATGCATACGAATGGGGAACTGCTTTTATCACGGTTTATGTTATGCTTTTATTGACTGGTACTTTGCAGACAATTTTATCTAAAGCAACTTAACACAGCAATATCATATAGTGCAATTTGCAAGATTAGATAACTGAATCAGAATAAGAACAGGCAACTGTCAAAAAAAAAAAAAAACATTGTTGCATTGTTTGGTTATTTTTGTGGCTCTCTGGCCTTCCCCTACCTCTCCAGATTTGGCACATTCTTTCGCACGTTTATGGAGGGTCTCCCAAGTGTCTTCATACCTGGAAATGGATGATAACAACAGTCAACATTCTCTCCATTGGTTGTGGTATACAGGCTGCAGAGATAACAAAATATGTTATGCTTTTGTACTGCAGGAACCCAACACACATAACGTACCAACTGAGCAAATCAACTCCAGCTGAATACTGAGGAAGGTTGTCCTCTCTTCTGAAGAGAAAGTAGACATTACACATTGAACTCAAACCAACTTTTATGTAAGGCGGGTGAGGTGTAAATAGAAACAGCAAGTTATGGCACTGACCTCTGCTTCTTTTTTATTTTGCCCTCTTTGGATTTGTCACTCAGGGTCTTAATCCTTCGAGCAACAAGGATGAAATAACGTTATTACACTTTAGCTTATGCTTTGACAATCAGCCTTTTCTCACACCATAACATAAATTCAGCTCGTTTTAAAATGTTACTTGGCGCACAAAACAACAAAAATTAACATTGAAATGCAGAAATCTGTCAATTTGTAAACTTTTCCGCAATATGTTTTCCTCGAAACACATACTTACACTCATCAAGCTAAATTAATGTAAACTGCATTTAGGTCAAGAATGAGAAAAAAACAACAACATTTAATTCATAGTTTTCGCTGTCCTGTCACATGATGGTCAGCTGAAAGTAATTAGCTTGTTTTGCTTATCACTGACATGCTGCTATTAACGTTAGCCTGCCAAATAACTATGGATAAAAGGCTATATATTTCTTTAAGTTACCGTGTCTTTGATGGTTGCTGCACTAACGATGCCAAAGACTAAACTATAATATGCAATCTACATGCCATTACAGGGAGAGTAAATTGGCTAATTGACGTTAGCTAATGCTATCTTAGCTCGAAACATGCGCTTGACTGTCATTACGTTAGTTGCTTTGGAAGGCTAACGTAAACACAAAACCACTTCATAGATTTACAGAAAATGTATTGGCTACGTAAATACTGCAATTTAACAATAAATGCAGAGTCAAAGAGATCATATTAGATATTTCGTATTTAGCTTCATTGCTAACATTAACGTTACAGCAACACATACATACCCAGTTGTGAAATCCTGCTGCACCGTTTGCAGTCTCTCTCTGAAGTTCTCAAACATAATTTATTGACTTTCCTGGACTCCGCCAAACGGCGAGAAGGCTTTCAATCCCAAGCATCTACCAACCTCCGACTACAATAACCAAGACATTTACACGAGTTTGATCTGGATACGACTGTCATTGACAGTTAATTTGTTGTCCCACTACAGCAGCAGAGAGAGGAGGTTGCTGAGCTTTGCCCGTTTCACGTTAGGACATGGAGGTGTTCGATTTGTAGCAGAAGCGCATGCGTAAGGTTTAGAAGCTCTTTAAGTGTTGAACTTGGTCCTTTGATACATTTAGTCCAAGTAGCCAGTATCATGCAAGTCCCATGCCTCTATACTCGCACGTTACACTTTGAGGATACACCACAGAGATACACGGAAAACCAAAACCTCAACACTTCCTGAAAATAATGACACGCCTCCCTGTCCCTTCCCTCCACATTTCCATAAGAGACGCATGGTGGTGCAATTGAGTTGAGATGGCAGCAGACCTGAACAAAGCGATCGTAACTTGATGGATAGGTCCACTCTCAAACGAAATCTGCCAAAACAACCCTTCCTGTGTCATCGTGCCATGCTTTATTAAACATTAGTACTGTAGTTGTAATGACATAGCCTATGATTTTGTCAATTTACCACAGTGTGTGTAGCGCTTCATCACCTCTCTCACCTAAAATATGCTAGCTTGGAACGTTGTACAGATCATCATGACAAGTAGGCTTCAAAGTAAGTCATCAAGCATGATACTGCTTAGCAGTTGGCCAAGATAGTCATCTTAGAATTATAATAATAAACAGAAAATCTTGTATGAGTTGTCACGTGCCTGGTTTTCCACCGTGTCATGTAGCTCCGCCTTCTTGTGGCTTTGATTGGCTTTTGTAAAATTATGCACGGCCCCCCTTTATAAACAAGTTACTGCTGCTGTCATTTCGTGAACCGGGGCCACCACTTGCAGTTTTGCTCCCTGACGGGGCGATTAATTTTACTTCCGTGGCACTGCCAGGGTAATCTACAACAAAATAACCCAAAATGTTCTGTCACGTTACGCGGTCGGATTCAGTAGTTATGGAGGTGGAAGTTGATGCGAAGGCATATGGAGAGGACTGTTTGAATAAGGTAGGCAAGGTTGCATCATTATTTTTCAGTTCCAGCTTTCAAATACATTTCTTGTTCACATGTGTGATATGATGGGTATGAAAAGTGTTTCCTTTGCTCTCTCCTACAAGGCACTTGAAAACCTGAAACGTAGCTTCACCAGCAGCATATAACAGCCATGTAAACAACTTTGCAACTTTTTCAAGTTGCAGTTTAGACATTTTATCTTCGGTAACGTTACCGTTAGTTGCTGTAGCCTAGGCCTACATGATGGCTCACGAAAAAGCTAAATTGGCCTGTGCGAATTGCTATCATAACATTTGATTATTTGGTATTCGTTCTTTTCAGGTATGTCAAAAGTTAGGAATCATTGAAGTGGACTACTTTGGTCTTCAGTTTACTGGCAGTGGAGGGGAGAGCTTGTGGCTGAATCTAAGGAACAGAATCTCCCAGCAGATGGACAATGTGTCTCCATGCCGGCTGAAACTGAGGGTGAAGTTCTTTGTAGAGCCTCATCTCATCCTTCAAGAACAAACCAGGTGAGAATGACACATCGCGTTTCACGAAATATTGCGAAACGGCTAACAACATGTCTGGCAAAATTCATAACGTTATCCTAAATACTTCGTTAGTGGCGGAGTGGTTTTCGTATAAAAAAACGGCAAACAGGTTCTTTAGCTACAGGACATGCTTGCGCATGCACGAAAGAGAAAAAGTGTTTGTCAGTGGGTTTCTTTTCACTTCTGGCATCTGGTTGTTATTGATGACATTTTGGCATAGCCTATAGTTTCCTAACTTGATATGCACCAGAGCAGCAGACCTCCCACCCCCACCACACCCACACACCTCCCCCTTTCTGACTACACGCTACCACACACTTAGACAATGCTGATAGTACAATGTGTTCCCAGCCAGAGAGAGAGTATAGTTATGGTCAGCCTTCTCCTAGGACTTTTAGGACAGGGGAAAGCGTGGTGTGTGTGTGTGTGTGTGTGTGTGAGAGAGAGCTAGTTTGTGTGTCTGGTTCCTTGTGGAACCACTCTGCCTTTGTCTTTGAGCTGCCAGGGCTTGTATTGTGCACTTCTCTCTGGTTATGTAAGTCTGTATGTGAGTGAATGCTGCACAGAACGATGAATGTAGTTTCCATCAGGCTATTCACTATGTGCCATTTCTCCCTGAAAGTCATGGAGCTTGTTGTTGTACGGATTAGCTGAATTAAGTAATGAGCACAGAAGAATGCCAAGTGGCTTTGCATTCAGTGGCCCTTGGTGCTTCTCGTTTGTTTATGTAAACATGAAATTTAACTGTATGAAACACCAGAGCCTAAGGTATTTGAGTCCTAAGCTCAACAACTCTTGAAGCACTTAAACACTCTTGGAACAACTCCTGGAACACTTAAGCAATGATTCTTGTAAATCTTGCTATGGTAGTATTAGTAGTTGTTCTTGTTGTTGTTGTTGTTATCTAACACTTAGACAATTACAGTAATTGTCTTTTTTTTTCTATGTGTGCTGTGAACTAAAGTGACCTCACTGCTTGTGAAGCCCTACTGTACGTATGGCTGCTTTATCTGTGTCTTAATGGGCCAGTGAACAAATGAACTTTAGTTACCTCAGCCACCAAACTGAAAGGAAGGCAATGGGAGTGGCCCCAAGCCATACTTTGGTGTGGGTGGTGGTGGTGGTAGGGGGGGTTATAGGCAAAATGGAATCAGGTCACAGACTTTTCAGCTTTGGCATTGTAGTAGACCATTAAAAAAATAAGTTAATCTATTTATGTAGGCTATACATTGATTTATTAACAGACAGGGTGGTGTGTGTGTGTGTGTGTGGGGGGGGGGGGGGGGGGGGGGGCAGTGGCAGTCAGCGAGAAACTTTAGGCTTGCCATGTGCCATGGGTTACATTAGGTCAGATTCCTAATGGGAGACTTGCGGCGCATAGACGGTTGTCTTGCGTCACCATGCCTCAGATGCAGATGAGCGATTAGTTGTGTTTTCACAGACAATACTTTTTCATGCATTTTAAATACCTTTTATGTTTTGGAAATGAGCACAAATGAAAACAATAAACGTCTCCTACTTGGAGTACTTTTATGGCTTTTGCATACATTTTAAATCCCTTCATTTGGGATTAATCTATAATAAGGTAATAAGAATAATAGATTATAGGCCTAATTCATGTTACATCTTAAACAGGATTGAATGTGTTCTGGTCAGCAATGTTCTTTAATGTCTGACCAGCTGCTCTGGATGAATGTCCAGAGGATGTACTGTATTCACTAGTGGTGTTATTGGCGTGGCTGTCTTTTTTTTTTTTTAAATCTGGTCAACTTCAGTACATGTGATGACTGAGTCAAGGCTTTAGAATAGTTTTCCTCCTTTATCACTTGGCACTGTAGTGGAGGGGGTCACCAATAGCCTGCAATTCATTGGCTCTTTTGTTAGCTCTATCTCTGCTCACAGTGATAAAAGTCTAGGCGGCTGGTAACAGGAAGCCGTATACTGCCAAAGAAAACAAAAAGAAAACAAGACAAAAAAGGATCAGTTTCACATGCTCTCCACTTCTGACTAGGGGTGGGCGATATAGTCTAAAATTTATATTGCGATATATTTTGAACCATAGACGGTAGATGATATATATCACGGTATACTTTGGTATGTAACTTACAGCATAACAGTTTCTTAATGGTTACCATAGCATAAAGTCAATGTGTACAACAGTTGTTTAGTCATCGTTCGGAGGTGTTTATATTGGACTCTCAAATTCACACAGAAACTGGTAAGCTGCATTTGTGTCAGGCAGTAGCTGTTCAATTTATAGGCTCTTACACAGTTTCGTTGTAAGAATGAAAAGGTGCTATCAATAAGGTGAAGCTACAGGTCAACATTTTTTCACATGGTTATGGAGACGCAATGAGCCTATCACGGTATGGCGATATGACCCAAAATCTCTATCACTGGCCAAATTCATATTGCATACGGTATATATCGCCTATATTGCCCACCCCTACTTCTGACCATTTCCTCATGTTTGTTTTTGGTTTTCTGTCTTGCTTTCCACTGAAGTTGTTCAGTAGCATTTCTCATCAGCTCTATGCTCCCCTCCCTCAGGCACTTGTTCCTGTTGCATGTGAAAGAGGAGCTCCACAGAGGCAGTCTGCGTCTGGACGCCGAGCAGGCCGTCGAGTTCTGCGCCCTCTTGGCCCAGGCCGACCTGGGAGACTACAACCAGAACACTGCCAAGTACTGCTACGCCCACCTCTGTGGGGAAGAACCCAGCCCTGCCACCATCAACAGGTATTGGCATGTAGTGTTCTCACAGTGCTGACTTTCATAAGACAATGCAGGCAGGCAGGCAGGGAGGCATTTGCCCTAAAGTAACCTCTTCCATTGTGCACCATTTGTTGACAAACCAGTCACATGAGTGACCCGTATAGACACTCCTGGTTATTAGTCGTACTGAGTCTCAGGCTAAATTAGTTTAATGTACTGAAGTAAAAGGACTGGTTTGTGAGCTCAAGAGAATATTTGTTTAGATCTGACAGACTGTCAGTCATGGGAGGTCATGTGTGTTTTTTATTTTAATTTAACTCTCTCCATTACTTATCAACACTGGCACACACGCTGCACACAACCCCACACTGTATTCCTAACTGCTTTGCAATATACTTTATAGCCGCAGATGCTAAAATGGCAATACAGCAACAACAAACAAACAAACAAACTCCACACATTCTGACATCCCATCATTCAACAGGGGATGAACATGTAGTATGCAGGAATATGCTAAGAACAAAATATAGGCATAAAATGAATTTAGATTCATATACAATTTGAAGTGTACAGAAAAAGAAAGCTAGGAGAGTCATTAGGAGAAAGCATCTGAGAACAGTTTGGTCTTTAAGGCAAGACTGTCATTTATTTTTTTATTCTCTATAGCAACAGTTGCTGATTTAAAAATCATTAATCAATTTCTGTTTAATCAGTGAAAATCATTTGCAAACCAAATAATAGGCTGGTAATAAATGTGATTTTTGGTTTCATTTACTTTCAGTTTTTTGTTTCTTTTCTGTTTGAAATCCTAAAAGTGTAATAATTGAAGCCGCCTCTAGCGTAAATTCTCCATTCACCCCATAATGAGACATTTAATCATGAATGGGGTTACAAAGCTAGTAAAATAACCTAAAAACCTGGTTGCTTGGTGTACAACAGTGAGGATATTTCCTATGTCGTCAGGAAGTGTAATTTAAGCTTAAAAGTGTAATTTAAGCTTAAAATGGTAGTTTTTTACTACATTAACCAGCAAGTTTTTTTTCCTGTGACTTAAGAGACCTAAATAGGCTGTATTACTGTTGGATGGGTAATTGGGTCCTGTCCAAATTGGTGATATGAAGCTGTTTGATGGTGTTTTGGAAAAAAACTGTTAAAAGCCCAGTGCCATAATGAATGTGATTAGTGCAAACAGAAACTAGGAGAGAGAATGTTGACAGAGAGACGGGCGGTTTGCCTTTTACAGTTTATTAAGGAACTCTTTTTCTCTCTGTGTGTGTGTGTGTGTGTGTGTGTGTGTGTGTGTGTGCGCGTGTGTGTGCATGTTCGCATGCGTGTAGCATTATTTCGAAGCACCAGGAACTGGAAGGAATGAGCCGTCCGTCTGCAGAGTACCAGGCCCTGCAGCTGGTATCCACCATGGAGAACTATGGCGTAGAGTGGCACTGGGCCAGGAACAGCGAGGGCCAAAGCCTGGCTATAGGAGTGGGCCCAGAGGGAGTGTCTGTCTGCAAGGAGGATTTTACACTCATCAACAGGTAGATAAATACAATACAGCGGTTAAAGAATTTGTTTATTACCATTTATTATTTATTTATTTATTTGTATATTTTTTACCACTGGTAAGAAGCTAATAAAACCACACAGAACCAAATCAGAACTGTAAAAACAAATGAGGGGTGAAAATGCAGTAGTCATGGTAGCAGTAGCTTAAATATGTTTTGACAAAATCTCTCTGTTATCTGAGAAACTGAGAATATCTGACATCTTTCCTTACAGGATCATCTACCCAGTGTTTCAGATGGCCACGCACTCAGGGAGAAACGTTAACTTGACTGTCACCAAGGATACGGGCGAGAGTGTTGTCCTTGAGTTTAGGCTCATTAGCTCCAGAGCAGCCAAGAGCCTGTACAGAGCCATCACAGAGATCCACGCCTTCTACAGGTGACCACCTGCTTTCCAGCAACTGCATGGCATCCGTTAGTTCCCTTAAAGCAGCATCAAAGACCTTTTAAAACCTTTAAATAATGCTTTCAAAATCGTTTCGGCGGCCCTTTATCGGCTTTAACGGCATTAATCAAATTTGCCCAATCAGGTAGTTGTCTGTAGTTCAAGTAAAATTACAATTGACTTGCCTTATGGCAAGGATCTGTTCCGATCTGTAGAGGGTGCGATTTTCAAAACTCCTTGGTGCTGCTGTAATTTGTCCATGTTTTTGGCTGAGCATTATCTATACCGTGTCTAGACAGTGTAGCGGCAACTAGTAGTTATATGTACTAGGAGTTATATGTAAAATCTACTTGTATTACTGTACTTTTTAACCAAAAACTTCACACCAATTATTTCAATCAGTCTGGTCCATGTCAATTGTACACTACATGGTTTGTCAACAATTGTATGACCATGTCAAATGTATACTACATGGTGGTAGGCTTATACAGTCAGGACCATACATGTAAATATTGGTACATTGGCACAATTCTCATTTATGCCTCTATACAATGGACCTGAAATAAAATAAACAAGATGTGCTTTAACTGCAAACTGCCCTTCAATTAAAGTGCGGTTAAATATGTGGTGTAAGTGTGTCGATAGATGCCTTTAATATCCCCATGTGGCTAGACAACATATCTCTTGTACTCAGTTAGTGGGGCTAACTCTGAGAGAACAGTAGGTGTTGCTTTGGATAAAAGCATTCGTTAAATAGAAGTCACTTTATTTTTCAGGCTTAACAGATGACTGGCTAAGTGATGCATTAAAGTTGCATTAATCAACAGCGATAATATAATCTGTATCTAATTATCTGCTGCTAGCAGGCTATTTAAATGTTATTAGCGTCATGCCTGATTGTATGAATAGGCAGACTGGTGCTGTGAATGTGTTGTGATTGTCCGCCACAGCCGTTAACCCCTCTGTGCCTGTGTGTGTCTGCCTCCTTTCTCTTCATCAGATGCGACACGGTGACCAGTGCCGTGATGATGCAGTATAGCCGAGACTTCAAGGGCCACCTGGCCTCGCTTTTCCTGAACGAGAACATCGACCTGGGCAAGCGCTACGTCTTTGACATCCAGCGCACCTCCAAAGAGGTATACGACCGCACGCGGCGCGCCCTCTTCAGCACTGGGGTGACCGCCATGTCCACGGTAGAACCCCTTGTCGGCGGCCAGCGTCGTCGCTCCGCCCTACCTCTGCGCTCGCTTGGGGAGGATGGCGAGGAGGACGAGGAGGAGGGGGAGGACGAAGGGCCGTGCCAGGGCTGCCGGGAGAAGCGGCTGCTGCAGGAGAGGCTCCAGAGGTTGCAGGAGGCGCTGCTCTGCGCCCTGTGCTGCGAGGAGGAGATCAGCGCCACCTTCTGCCCATGCGGACACACCGTCTGCTGCCAGGGCTGCGCCGCACAGCTTCAGGTACAGACCGGCTTGGCCAAGCTCACTGGTGCCTACATGATGGCTTGAACCTTCTGATACATAATGGCTGATTTGCATCAGGTCATATTGACTGAAGTGTCTGTTATTTGTATGGTGCAAGGCCAAGGAAAAAAAATCAGTTTCATTATGTCATATTGACTTTTGACCGCCAAGGCATTGAAGGGGCTCTAATCGGACTCTGTTTGATCACTGACACATTAATTGCCCGAATCTGACCTCAGGTTTGAGGCTCTAGACGTTTTAAATCGGTAATGTTTTTCATGTTGAAGTTTGGTTGAGGCCGCAGTTCATGGCCAAGTTGTGTTTTACGGGAATTCGATTCGAGTCATTGTAAGTCAATGCGAGTTACTGTAATCTACTGTAATCGGTGGCTATCTGTAAGAGTTGTGTAAATCTCTGGAAGTAGATAAGTAAGTTATATGGATGTAACGGGTAGATAATGAGCTACGTGGGCTCGAGCACACGGTCGAAACACTTTATCAACTATGGCTGTACCTATAGATCTGCTCTGCCACGTAGGGCACATCGTAGTGTCCGGAGAAGGCAGAGGAGGAGGTTAATGATTAGTCTAATGTACAGTACAGTGTGTACATGACCTGTGGAGATCTCTCCTTCAAAGAGGTCATAAATCTCTGAGCAGCTGTGAAAGAGGCCTGACGTAGTTAACCGCCAGAGGTCACTTAACTTCAGGTGACCTTAGTGTTCTCACTGACGGATGGAGGCAGGTGTTCATGCTGAATGGGGATATTTTATTTGTTTTTGTTTTTTTTGTTTTTTTTTTCAAATCTCTCTGCCCTTAGTGATTCTGACTGAGAAGGTCCTCTGAATGTCGGCCTGGTGGTCGAGGGCACCGTGCCAGCTGTCTGCGAATGCATGCCGGCAATTTCCATTTATGGGCAAATTCTGTGAATTTGCTTAAGTGACGCGTTTCAGAGTGGCAAAGTTCAGTACTTCTCCAGACTCTTTGTTCAAATGAGAGACTGGCAGCGAGACAAAGGCAAAGCAGAGATGCAAACTTGGAGATCCTTTCCACCGCGGTGTAGTTTTAGCATAGTGTGTCTTGAGCAATAGTCAGGTTTCTATTAGTTCTCATATTTTACATGTTTTTCAATGCGGTCGTATTTCAGTGTCTTTCACAATAGCATTGACTCAGGACTCGTGCACATGTGAACATGGGCACATATTTACTGCATTAAAATGGATCATAGGCAAAATGGGGGAGGTGTTTCACTTTGCAGAACAACTTCTATGGATACACTGTAAATATGAATGTGTACAATGGAAACGGTTTCCATCAAATCTAATTGAATTATGACCTGTTGTGTGCATCAACAGTTAATTGAAATTTAATTTTAAATTTAAATCTAATTTATATTTACATGAGGAGATTAATGAGGATTACTGCAACAAACTGGAATATCCAACTAATATTCTGGTCTCTGGTCTTACCTGTTTCTAAAAAAAACTTGTTTTGTTTTGTTTGTCTCAACAGTGCTGCCCAGTATGTCGCTCAGAAGTGGACCACGTTCAGCACGTCTACCTACCCACCTGTGCCAGCCTGCTAAACCTGGCACTGCCAAGCAAACCCACTTCCTACACTAGACCCAGAGCACCATCCACACACAGAGATGCTGCAATGGACTATACAGACAGTGAAAAGATCTGTTAAGCATAGAAGAGGGGATGCTGGTCACCCCATCACACACACACACACACACACACACACACACACACACACACACACACAAATGTGTGAAAATAGGTTTATTCGTAAATAAGTTTATTCAACACTACTCCATCCACACACAGCCATCGAAGACATTCGGTTTTAATGAAGTACTTGAAGTACTTGTTTTTATTTTCATGGACCAACTGTCAGTAGATCTGATGGACATCATTCCACGGCTCGCCATGCCATTTGGTTTGGTTTGTACAAGTATGTGTAAGACCAAAAGGGAAATGTCTTAAAAATGGGGGAAGTCTTTGGGGTACTCACTGAACACTCCAAGTCCAAGTCTGAACGGACCAATCTTGTAGCATTTCTTCTTTCCTATCTTATACTGTACTTTTACATACACATGGTTTCTTGAAATAAAATGCAGTGAAACCTCACTTGACTTCTCAGAAATGTGTCATAATTTCTCAAGACCACTGAGTACTAAAGTGTACTTCTGACTGTAGGTCAGTGTTCTTCTGTAGTGTTTTCAGTTGGCTTTGGGTTATTTCATGTTGTCTAGATATTAAACCACAGTTTGTCCATACACTGTATGTTGATTTTTTACTACTCTCTTCTACAATCTAATTCTGAGAGGGAGATATACTCAAAGTATCTTTCTATATGAGCAGAGAATGGGGAGTTTCTCTAGCATTTGTAATGTTCAACATTCGTATTATTGTTGCCAGATCAACCCATTTTTGTCGTGTAGTAGCACTAATTGTTTTGGGAATGAATGAATAATATTTCTGTAATAGTCTGGAACGCATACTGGTACGGGTGGGCAATATAGACGATATATACCGTATGCAATATGCATTTGGCCAATGATAGAGATTTTGGGTCATATCGGCATATCGTGATAGGCTCATTGCGTCTCCACAACCATGTGAAAAAATGTTGACCTGTAGCTTCACCTTATTGATAGCACCTTTTCATTCTTACAACGAAACTGTGTAAGAGCCTATAAATTGAACAGCTACTGCCTGACACAAATGCAGCTTACCAGTTTACTTCTGTGTGAATTTGAGAGTCCAATATAAACACCTCCGAACCATGACTAAACAACTGTTGTACATATTGACTTTATGTTATGGTAACCATTAAGAAACTGTTATGCTGTAAGTTACATACCAAAGTATACCGTGATATATATCATCTACCGTCTATGGTTCAAAATATATCGCAATATAAATTTTAGGCTATATCGCCCACCCCTACATACTGGTTAGTTTCGCCACACAAGATCTCAAAAGCCATAGATCTCACACAGTGACCAGGTCAAAGGAAAGCATGCAAAATGTCAGTGCAGCTTAGAGATTCTCCTGGCATTCAAAGAATGGATTATCTCTCCCCTGTCTTGCATTAACACTTGTCTGTACAGGTCTGAGTTTATGTAAAGATACTGTAGTGCGTTTTTTCTTGCACTCACCCCTACACTTACGCCTAATATTCACTGCAAACACACACACACATACAGTACACACACATACAGTACATGCTTGAATATTTCCCCATTCAGCAGTAAGTCTACTGCAGGTCTGGTGCGATAAGGGGATAGCAAATCAGTTATGCGTGCATTACATAAGATCCCTGAGTCGTGCCATCTCCTCTCAAAAGTATGGAAATTATTAACCAATTACTAGTTAGACGTAGAGCAAGAACTGATCCTGAAGTTTATTGTCTAGATGTGATTTTAGCATGACCTTTGCTATTGGTCAGTTGGTGAGTGACAAATTCTTTGGTCTTGGCCTAGAACTGTCAGAAAGGCAGCCAACATGTGTGAGACAGGAAAGCGTGCAACAAAGAGACTGGGTGTAACTTTACAGAGCTGGGTAATGGGAGGGAATCGGCACAAAATGTTCTCAAGGCTGAGAGGCCCCCTTGCACACATGCATACATCCCGAGCGACCACCCCTACACCCCCTACAACCCCCCCCCACACACACACTCCTCAGCCGACTGCCAGTCTCTCTGTTGGTTCGGAGGCCTCTTCGTCTGCACTGTGCTAACATTATATAACAACCAGGAGTCAGTGAATGTTACGTAACGTTTTCGCTCCTGACCTGGGGTCAGTGTCTCAGTGTGACTTACTAGGAGGTTTTAATGGCAGTCCTGGTGCAGACAGCTACTAGTCAGTGGGCCATGGGGGCAGGACCGACTCGGACGGGGGTCAAAGTTCAAACTTACGCCACCTGACAGTTGGCTTTCAGTCAATCATTATCCAAAACTAACCAACAAGCTTTTATACAGTTTAGAAGGCTATCCGAGCATACATAGAGTGCATTGTGGTTAAGCAAGGAGCTATAACTGTAACTTTCTCACTTACTTCTACAAACTGTTTTTAGAATGCAGTCTGGGAGAAACGCAGTGTCAATATTACTCTTTCTTTTAATGAGCTTGCTTATTTGTGTCACACATTTTAATTACTAAATTAATTATGTTTAAAAATGTTTAAAAAAGATGATATAGCAAAGATGATACATTTAGAATAACTACGTAAAAAATGCTGAGCTGAACTGGAAATAGAGAGCTAGAAGGTTCATATCTTTGCTCTGTAGCACATAAAATAAATTGACTTTATGAACACTGTTTTCTATCATCTAGTGGATAATATAGACACAGCAATTGTGCAGTTTTTATCACTGTCAATCAATAACTGTGTCTTAATCTCAAATATAAAAATACAGTTAGTCCAGCAGCTATTCCATAAGACTGTTTAATCACTGAGGAAAACAAAGGGAAAACAATGGTGTTTATAATACAGCATCAAGAATACACCAAGAGAGGCTTGTTTTCAAATCAGATTTATTCAAATTAAAGTATCTACAACTAGAAAAAAATGCAAGCACCACCAAAGAAAGGGAGCACTGAACAGACTCGAGTGCTTTTTACACGTAGACACCTCACATTTAGAAAACAGAGGGTCACAAAGTCTCTCATGAAGATATATTCACCACTCTTTTCTATAGTTATTGGGGGTAGAAAGAGAGTAAGAACAGATACAACATTCAGAATTTGGGGCATTCACACGTAAAATTAACACACGTAAATATGTGTCCTCCTTTCCAATCCACAATGGCAATTCCACATCTTCGTGAACTCTACTGAGGCCTGGGTTTGGTGACTGCATATTCAAAATGTACACTGCAAAGTCGACGTGTTCTGAACAGACCCTGCAACTTGGGGAGACAAAGGAGTGTGTAATTTCAGCACATGGCCACTAGGAGCCCCCCAACACAGCTTTGGATAGAGACATGCTGCTACTGTTCCACAGTACATAAAGAAATTAGAGAGAGGAATATCAATATAGATATTTTTGTATCCTAGGTAGGGATTGTACGGATTCTCATGTTAGTCTGAATTTCATGGAACAATATTTCTCATGATTATTTTTTTTATCATTACACAGATACCTTTCAGGACCTGTACAATAATAACAATAATTGTAATAATAATAATAATAATAATAATATCAACAACAACAACAATAATAATAATAATAATAATAATAATAATAATAATCGATGAAACAGTCAGTAGGCCAGTAAGCCTGAGCGTGTGAGGGTGGCAGATTGCCACAAATAGTTCAGTAATGGTCCTGTTAACAGCCAGTGATGCTGCAAAATGACAAAACCAGCCTTACATTCCACACACCCGACAAACACACCACACTTGATTTGCGTTGCTGTGTCAGCAAAGGACACGGCAGGGCACAGACGTACATGTACAACATGTGAGTAGATCCACCATAAGAGTGGTATCAAAAGACATGAAGAAACGCTATACCGACACTGTCAACCTCAGTGTCGTTTCTTACACAAATACAAATTTCAGTAATCAAACATCAAGACATACAATGCTTCTCTGCTAACCAACAATATGATATGGTGACAGAGTCACTTTCTCTTTCAGAGGGAATAGATCACAAAAAAAAACATACAAACCAACAAAAAACTGAAAAATCAGAAGGATGTATCTTGGTTTGGTTAGCTATAGTCAAACTCATTATCCTTCTCTCTCTCTCTCTCTCTCTCTCTCTCTCTCTCTCTCTCTCTCTCTTTCTCTCTCTGTATATCTTGTCCATTCACACTGAATTCAGCTGACAACAAACAGGTGATCAGGAAATGGCAAAGCCCCCAGTCACAGGAGACTGTTTCCCATTATGAAAGTGCATAATCATCACTATTTATTCAAGAAGTTTGCATGTGCAATTTTAGCATGGTCCCCGCAGTAAAAGACAATTGTGTTGTCATTAACTTGGTTTCTAAAAAATATATCCAGCTGTGGACCTTATTGAACCAATGGCTGAATTGAACGTAGGTGAATATGTGAGAGGAACACAAATGCTCTCTTTTCTATCTTTCCTTCTCCCTCTCTCTCTCTCTCTCTCTCTTTTCTCCCTCTCTCTCTTAAACACACACAACATATGCACACATTCACACTCTCTCTTTCACACACACGCACACACTCTCTGTCTCTCTTTCACACACATGCACATACACACACACACACACACACACACACACACACACACCACCCCTGAGTTAGATCTAAAATTATGGATTTTACTTACACACTTACACTAACACACTGAGTTAATGAAGACTGAATGAAAGCAGATGATCTGGCATGGGGTTAAACAAGCGCTACTATGGCGACAACCTTTGTGACACCCGAATGCTAATAGCTAACACTGAGCTCATAGTGTTGAGATCGTAATACAGGCTACATGGCAGACTCTATACACATTTCATCAAACTAGATGTGCAAATCGCAAAATTCAAGAGAATGACATCAAAAATGGGCCATTCATCCTCAAACACAATACGGGATTGTGTGATGAACCAGACTGTGTCACAGCAAAGCACATTATTGCACACAAGTGTACATTTAAAACATGTACGAGAGAGCAGTTCTATGTGCATAAACATGGGGATAACAGAGCTTTAAGCATACTCAGTTATTGTCTAATGCCAATGCGTATGGTACCTTTGACAGCATGAAGACACAGGGGACCTATGCTTGTCAGTCCAATGACTTGTTAACTATCAATCACAGATGGGAAGAGGGAGACCAATGGCAGGTTTTCATTAATGTTCACTTTGCATATGGTGTCATGACTCTCACTTATGGACATCTACTTCTGCAGCCATAATGCAACCCTTCAAGACACTGGGCTCACAGAGACAGACACAGAAATGGTGCACTGTAAAGACATTAGGGGTCACAGACACAGAGAATCCATGGTGCACCAAATATCACATTGCACTACCATCTGTCACTTCTAGAAGCAAGCCTCGCTCTCTCGATCTATCTATTTCTCTGACAGAAGAACACACACACACACACACACACACACAGAGATGGTCTGTGTTTCAAAGCAAGACTCAAAGACTAGTTTAGTTAGAGGTTATGCAATCTGTCCAGAAAATGATGAATGTGCATCTGTAGCCAGAGGTTGCGGACGGCTTAAAGAATGTTACACACAAAATTAAACATCATAAGTCTTAATAGAGAGCATTCCATATAATTGTTGTTATCTACATTCAAAATGTACACAACAGACTGTATAGGCTACCTTTTGAAATGTTTATTGGTGGAATTACTTTCAATAGTTTAGCTTGTTGACCCAACAGTAGGGCTAGCTACTTTATTCTGTATGGGTGTGGAGCCTTCCCTACACAGATATACCAAGACATACCACATGTGTCTGTGAATGCCAGCTTTTGGTTCTAAAGTAACCCCTAAACCACATTACAGATCCAACCAGTGATGAACTTGTTTGAACTATACAAGACAATGCTATGCAAGTAAAAAATAAATCATGGTTGCTTATGCTTAAGTTTCATTATGCTCACACTAAATTGAAGGTTAACATAAATCAGCCTGATTTATTTAGAGATAAATGGAATTTCCCTTTGGAAAAAAAAAAAAAAAAAAAAACGTCTGACCTCTAGCTACAGCTGATCCACAGCTGAAGGGGGAGGCTCACAGGACAGACATGACACATTGTTGGCATGTCTTTGTTTCTGTTCATGCTGTGGTCATCCGTTTCAACAGATTCTTTGGAGCTGCATATTGTGCTCATATTCACTAGTACAGAAAGCCTGCGATCAGTGGAAGCGGTTTCTTATCCATAGGCTTTTGCTATCGTTGCTGCATTCCAGTTAGAGAAAATATGGCCCTTCCAACAACTGCACTGCCTGTGATGCTATGAAATCCACAGTATTTAAAAGACAAATGTTGGGCAGTTACAGCAGCGAGGAATCATGTATTCAGAAACTGGAATGGGCAGCACCTTACATTCATGTTTAACCAACACAATCCCAAACAAACACCAACTGCCTCTACAAAACAAAAAGAAAACTTCTCTTGGACCTGCAAGTTAAGTCAAGTAAGTAGCATCTGCCATATCTACTCTGCTGTAAAATGAATGAGGCCAAGTGGTTGTGCTCAAGCACAGCCAACCACATAGACGTGAGCACAGACTGCAATGCAATGATTCTGAGGTCACCCAGGACAGGCTGAAATAGACAGGATAGCGCTGACATCATATGCAATTCTCACTAACACTCCCTGTTGCCATAGAAACAAAACAGAAGTGGGTGTTTTCCGTCCACAAGTATACTTTGTGTTGGGTAAAGTGCTACTACACAGGGTATGCACCTTTCTGTATGGCCAGGCACGTGCTATGCTAAGGTCAGGCCAGTTTGGACCAGTATGATGCAAATATTACTTCTCTGAAACATCCTTGGTGAGGAATAGTTACTGACCTTGTGGTTGAAACTAAATTGAAACTTTGATTTATTGCTCCTTATTACCTCCTGCCGGCTAATGTCTGTATAAAATATGCCTTGCTCCCCCACAGCAATCCAACCACACGAACGGCTGCTGCTCTTATATTTAGAAAGCCACTGTGAATGACATGCTGAGTAGCGTGTTAGCCATGACAGCCCTCCACCTTCTTACTGTATCAATAGAGGAAAATACAAGGACGGTGGGAATGGAGAAGTGACTGAACGGATTGGAACCAGCCGCTCTGCCTTCTTGCCCCTGGTGCCATGGAAGGGGAGAAATACACATTCATGTTCAAAACAAAACTGTGACTGGACATCACCATCCAGTACAAAATGCAGTAGTGTGCACTGGTTGTCTCCATGCCAACGGTACTTCTCTCGCCGACGCCTATCTGACTCCCTGTGCAACTCGCTTCGAAGGAGGTCTACGTGTGGTTACAAAACGAAGCAACAGTCAGAGAAGTAAATACTGTGTAAATTGAGCAAAAGTTACAGTAATCAGGATAGAAAGGAAAAATATATATATATATTTATATTCAGATATGTCTTTCTTACGTGTATATTAACCACAAACACAAAGAACTTAATGTTTTTTTTATTCCTTTTACACCTTCTATTGTCCCTCTCCACACCAAGAACTAAGAGGCTTCAGCGACCAGTACTTGACCTCCCTTCGATGCTGATTTTGACCTCCTGAGGAATGAAAGCTAGTTTGGGGAGTGTCGCGTCGGGAGGCGTCTCCTCATAGAGTCGCTCTGCCTCCCGTTTCTCCGGGGCCGACCACCGCCTCTTGCGGCTGGTTGCCGGCCTCTCTGGGGCCCTGGAAGACTCCTGGGTCCCGTTCGCCACCTTCGGTTCCCCCCTTCTGCCGTTCTCCACGAGAGTCTGGTGAATCTGGATTGTTCTGATATGCTGCTGATGCTGCTGCTGCTCCCCGCCTCCAGTCCCTGGTTCTCCTCCAGCACTGCTTCCAGAGGCCCGCTGACTGACTAACCTTGCCCCGTTTGCCAGGCCTCCTCGTGGGGCTTCCTGATCTCTGGGTAGTCCCTCTCCCCCTCCTCCTGCCCCAGCCTTGGTTGGAGTGGTGGGGTCGGAGAGGCTGTTCACGCCCACAGGATATGTGGTTTGGTCTTTTCTCAGGGAGCCATTCCTCATGCTCCTGAGTGTCAGGGAGATGCAGACGTCGCCCACGGAAAGCTTGGCACAGGAAAGCTCCAGGAGCTGGGTGGTTTTGTCTGGGCAGCAGGAGGACCATCCCTGCCCAAAGACGAAGAACGGATACTCGACCAAGACCTCCACTCTCACCTGAGGGAAAACAACATTACCACGGGAATGAAACCTTGTTTGGCAAACATACAGTATCACTATAGAATGAACTAATTCACCAGTGAGAAATAACATTTTTGTAAGAGCTTATTATCCTTGCTGACTACCCCCAATTCAGATAAGAGTTGATAAGAGATCAGAGAGTTCTAATATTAGAGAAGAAGCGTAAACAAAAAAGATGTTAGCTTGATTGCAATACCATATGTAGAATAGTTGCAATATCTAAAGAAGTTGGTGAACAAAAGAAATAAAATAAAAGAAAGAAAAATATATGTGAGCAAAATTAAACATTTTGGTGTTTTAGAGAGAATTAAAAAAAGGGAAAACTGCACTCAATGGTCATGCAGATCTTAAATCAAAAGCCAAAACATCACTACAATCTTAAGACAAGTAGCTGGAGTTCAAACATTTTGGGCTTAGGCCGTGCTCAATGTACCCAGTCTGGGAGTTTAGAGGCTTTCAGAGAAGCCAGTTCTTTCTCACCTGTGCTTTGTGCTCGCCGACGGAGAACTGAATGACAACAACGTCTGGTGTCTGGCTGCAGTCGATGCGCTCCACGGTGCTCGAGTCGATCTTGAGATCGCCGCTCACCTCGGCGCTCTGGATGAAGTCCTCGGTCTTCAGGTCCTCCACCCGCTTCAGCTCGCCATCGGCCAGCTGGATGATGGAGCCGCGCATGAAGTACGGCGGCAGGGAGGCTGTCGGAGACGGCGGGGCTGAGGCAGGAGGTGGCTGTTGGGGGAGCTGGACCACATGGGGTTGCTGCGGAGACACCTGCACCATGTGCTGGTTCTGCTGACCGTCCGATACTGCAGCACCGGCGTCGGCTATGGCGGCGGCAGCAATGGGGATGGGGCTCACGTAGGTGTGGGTGTTGGCAGCCAGAGGTGCCTGTGCCACAGACGCTTGGGGATTGGTTGAGGAGACGGTGACAACGGCCGAGGGGGCGGTGACAATGGCACGGGGTGTGGCCTCTCCCTCTGCTGGCCCTGTCCCCGCACTGACAGGGATGAGGAGCGAGGGGCTTCCCGAAATGAGCAGGTGCTGGGTTAGGTTGCCATGGTAGCCACCGTGCTGCTGAGTCGTCCCGCTCGAGATGTAGCCGATAATTGGCAGTGGTGTGGCGGAGTAGATGCCGGCCGCTGCCATCTCATGGGTGCTGGTGTGGGAGGTCTGGAGGATGGCATGGGGTGAGAGAGTGGGTGCTGGCGATGCCAGGCTCTCGAGTGATGACAGAGAGAGCGTGGATCCCCTGGAGTCTCTGGAGTCCCTGGAGATGGGCTTGCCCAGGCAGATGCCTCCTTTCTCGGCCCGGGGCAGGGATGCCAGGTCCTTGCTGAGGCTGCGCTGGAGGTCTGCCGTGCTGCTGGGCACCAGCATGAGAGAGGTGTGGAGGCCAGAGCTCTCCTGAGCGTACTCCGCTGGCAGTAGCACCTGGGTCCGAGCTGCCAGGCCCATGGCTTGAGCCTGCGGCCGCTGGTCGTTGTCGTGGACCATCGGTGCCACCTTGACCACGCTTCCAGTGGCGGCTGTGTGCCTGCCCGCGCCTATGCCTGTCTCCACAATCTCCCCGTTGTAGATCTCCCGGGCTTGAGCGCTGTCCGCCAGCTTTGCCTGCGGGGCATCCGCGTAGTGCACCAGGAGCTGGGAGGTGCCAAGGGTGAGGGTGTGGGGGGTGAGGACCGTGGTGTTGTGGGGGTGGAGGTGCAGCGGGAGCTGAGTCGTAGGGGAGGCCCCAGACACTCCCAGGGAGGAGCCATCCAGCTGAATGCACTGGGTGGAGGGCTGGGTGAGCTGGGGGACTGGGGAGGTTACTCCTCCTCCAGACACAGTCAGCGTCGCCGTCCCCACCGTAGCTGTCCCCTGCTGCTGCTGCTGTGGATGAGGGTGGGGGTGTGGATGGTGGTGGTGGTGGTCTCCATTGGAGGCTGCCTGAGAGACGACTGTGGTGACGTATGCCTCGGCCTGGGGCCGCGACGGCGCCTGCACTGCTGCTGCGGGGCTGGTCACAGAGGGTAGCACCTGGGAGGAGATGTAGCCCGTGTAGGGCCCAATGAGCTGGAGGTTCGGAGGCAGTGGGGCGTACTGGACCGTCCCGGTCGCTTGGGCCAGCCCGGCAGAGAAAACCGCGGGGTGGCCTGTCTGTGGCGCGTGCCCGGCTCCGACACCCCTGGACACAGAGGTAGTGGATGAAGAGTAGTCGTGCGATGAAGACGATGATGTTAACGATGACGCCGACGGCGCAGCGAGAGAAGGATGATACTCGGTCACCACAGACAGGATCTCGTGCGAGGGGCTCTGGGACTCCATGGTGCCGTTCCCGCCGCTGTTGCCGCTGGAGTTCCCGCCGACGGGAGCCATGGAGGCCATGCTGGCCACGCTGGCTAGCCAGGCCAGGTTCTCCCCTCGCTGGCTCTCCCCGACGGCTGCCAGGGCCCTCTCCTCCAGCACCAGCAGCTCTCGCTTCTTCGGCGGCAGGCACTCGTTACTGCGCTCCTGGCTTGACTTCATGATGAGGCCCCCTCGACTTTGCTTTAGACTTTGTGGTTGTTCCTCTGTGCTAGACTAGTGGCAAGTTATTCCTGTCCTCTGTTTAGTTAGAGCTCCCTCTGTTTTTTCTTCTTCTCTTTTCCTCTAGATATGGCGCTTCCTCTTTCTCGCTGTGTGTATGTCAGTTTGTCTTTTTTTCGCACTCTGTTGTAGCGCTTTAAGGTCTGCTAGGCCTGGCCCTCAGTCTAAAGTGTGGAGCGGAGCACCTGCTGTGAAGAAGCCTTCTCTTGGCTTCATGGGGAATCATTTCCTAATGACTGTTGCCTTCCTCGTCCTCTCAGAAAAATCTGTGAGACACAAACACAATCACACTTGCAATCACCAGGGGTTACAAGAACACACGTATACAGTATGCACATACACACACACTCACACTCATACACAAACACACACACACACACAGTCAACGCGCATACATTTGACACAGAGACACATACAACTTCACAACCTTCAGTCACTGGCACAGGCTATAGACTATTAATACAGCATAATCGAATAGCACAGATAAGAAGCCAGTGTGAGGACACACTTGTTGTCACCACGGTTACTCTTCCCGCATCTGAAAGAACAGAAATAGACAAGGACTGTGGGCACAACCCTCAGAGCACAGGGAAAAAAAGCGAGAGAAACAGGCTGAGAGATTGCCAGAGAGAGATATCTACAGTATCCATCGATAAACAGACACACAGACACTTAGAGTATATGTAGATATTAGTGTAGATACAGTATGAAACAGATAAACAGACAGACATATAGGGTGCACTTGAGAGAGACCAAGAGAAGGGATGCGGGCGAGGGTGCTAAAGAAAAGAGATGGGAAAGAGGGGACTGCTAACAGACTAGTCACAGTGGAAAAGTGACAGATTCCAGGGCCAGAGAGAGAAAGAGAGAGAGAGAAACATGGATACTCACACTGGTTCTAAGCTACTCTTTATCTACAGACTTCACCCGAGGCTGTTTAAATACTTCATGAAAACGAGGTGACAGAGAAAACTGGGTTATGGAGAGAGAGAGAGAGAGAGAGAGAGAGAGAGAGAGAGAGAGAGAGAG
>JAGFZM010000143.1:21952-33685 GCA_017657215.1 Limnothrissa miodon
GAGAGAGAGAGAGAGAGAGAGAGAGAGAGAGAGAGAGAGAGAGAGAGTGAGCAAGAACCCTGTGGCTGCCACATAAGTTGCTACCACATGGATGTGATGGAGTTTTTATCAAAGTGTCACACATAACAGACTTCTTAGTGTGTGTGCGCGCATGTCTATGTGTGTGCACACACCCTCCTTTTCCTGCTTGGCTCTGGGAGCTCAGTTTCACCAAGTGTCTGACAGACAATGTTACCAACCCTGGCACAGGGGGGCGCCACTATATGCCCCAGCAATCATCATGTTCATCATAACAAGCAGGTAAACAAATAAAGGCTAAAGCTACACACAGAATCCTGACCCTCCTAGCATATGGCCATACAGAACTCCTGCCTTGGTCATACTCTCCAAACAATGAAAAGATGAATTTAAAGCATTCAAAAGAAGATGAAAAGAAAAAGGGAAAAAGATGAAAAGAAGAAAAATAACAGCAGGCTGTTTTCAGGTTGATTTGCGCGTTGCTTTCTGGACACTACTATGAGCTTTTTCTTCAAAAGACTGGCTTTGTAGATATGCCCCCTTCTTTAAATAATTTTCAGGGACACTGAGTAAGAATAAGGTGGTTTGTGGCTTTAACAAAGTTATATAGAGACATTGATTGATTGACAGATTGATTCACCATCTCATATTTTACCAGTCAAATGTACATTTCTCTATGTGTTTCAACGGCTCCAGTTGTGGCTCCATATTGGTTTTGCTGCCATCTAAGGTGCCTATTTCCCCTTGATGGCAGGAGTATTACAGTTTCAAATATATAACAAAATGCACATAACACAGCACCAGCACAGAGCAAGTTTGTATCTAAATGCATTTATTTACTTTCTTATGCATATCAAATTTATATTTCATTCAAGCTGTAACTTATAATATTTCAGAGGTACAATTGATAACATATCTTCTCTAATCTTTATTTCTCCTGCATCATCAGAATATTATATCACAGATGTCATTACATTGCAAGATTAAGAGGATCATGCCTGGTCTCCTTCTTTTGCAGTTTCTTTAAAGTACATCTATGCTAACCATTGCACATGAGACAGCATGTAGCCAACCTGAACCTTGGATTTTGATTAATGTGCTGAGAGCCAGCAAAACATTCATATTTTTTAAAAAGTTTCAAAAGTTTTTGTATGTAGTGTTTAACAGTTTTTTGTCTTGTGTGTTGTTTATTAGGAGATACGCTTTTCAGTCTGTTCAGGATTTTGTATTATTCCAACTGAGTGGAACAAAACAAAGCACCACATCAACCCCTCCAGCACCTCAAAGACTATCAATTCCAGCCAGGGCCAGAGAAGGGTCAAATCACTTCCACAGGCTATCTGTTCTCCAAAATTTATTTTTTCATTTGTTCCTCTCCTAAAAAATCTCTTCGGATGGAAAATTTCCTTTTCCATCGTCTGTCTTGCATAATTCTACTTGAAGAGCAGCCAGAGGGCCCTAGCAGTAGATGATGTAAGCTTAATATTCGATAAGTGCCTTGTCAATTGAATACAAATACAAATAAGTAAGAGATAAAACCTGAAGTTCAAATTCAAGTGCAATGTCTTTTTGCCTTTATTGTTTAGATGAAGAGAGAAAGTAAGTGAGTTGGAGAGAGAAATGAGGTCGGTTTAGGCAATGACAACAGGTAAGAATCAAACCTTGGTTCTTGTGGGCACATTCACGTTTATGAAACAGCCCTATACTAGCTGCACCAGAGTAATATCATCTCCAGCCCACTCATTGCTTCTCTGTGTAGACCTGCTATCATTCTTTTCCCATAGGTTATGTGATGAACATTAATACTCTGGCAGTTTTTACAATAAATCACACTATACCTCACACATGTCTTTAAACAATGTCTTTAAATGCATGAATGCATTTAAGCTTTGTAGCTTGATTTAAATAGAGTGCTTTGTAGTAATCAAAAGAATAAACTTCCACTAATATTTGCGTGTGTGTGTGTGTGCATTACAACAATGGTCCAAAAAGTAAAACTGAATAGAACTATATCAGTTGGGATTTAAAGACGCATATAAAAAACTGCAGAAAATTCGAGTTGAGCTTTAAGAATTGCTTTTCATATAGTCCCCTGTTTCTATGTGGCGACTAAATCCATTGCTATTCCAAGGTGGTGGAAAAAACGCTTGGCTCGGTTTGGGATTGCACGCATACTCTCTGGTATGTAACAGTTGGTTTATTGAGTCTATTGCTGAATAAATGTGAACAAAAACTAGCTGTAAATTAGGCAGTAATATCAAACTTAACGAAAGTATAATGAATAAATATAACGTAACATAAAGTATGGTCAAAACAATGTGAAAAGCCGCGCTGCATTTTCTATCTGCCTCCACCACCCCAAAGCCACGGCAACCTGACCTTTTAATCTATGACGTCACCATGTCAAAGGGCAATGCAGCGTTAAAAACTAATTATTTAAATTCCAATCATAACCATACTAAATATATCCTTAATAAACAACATAAAATATTCCATTCCAAAAATATCAAAAATATAAAAAATGACTGTAACAATCTATCTTTTCATTGCTCACCATAACCTTTCTTTAACCCTCTGTCTCTATCGCTCCCCTCTTTCCTCTCTCTTATTTACTTGTTCACTTCCGTCTTTTTTGATCCTCATTTCTGCTTGTTTCCCGCTCCTATTCTCCCCAGTCTTATTTTTTCACCCGTTTCCTTTTGTTTTAGGCTTTCGGTCAGTCTCTCTCAATCTGCCTCAACCTGTCTCTCACCTTTTGTTCCCTTTCAAAGTCTTTCTTTCGCTCTTTCAAACACACTCACACACACACACACACACACATACACGCACCCACACACACCGTTATGTGTATTCTCAGAAGTGTCCATGCACGACAGCCATTGAAAAGAAATGTTTTATTCAGTGGAATTCGTCTTCCTGTCAGTTTTTATGTGCGAGTGGGGCCATAATACAGCACCTCTCTGCTCTCTCACCTCTGCCTTCCTCTGGGCAGCGTTGCTGCTTGTTTATCTCGCCAGTTGCTGTAGATGTGTGTTTTCCCGTTATTTATTTGTGTGTGTGTGTGTGTGTGTGTGGTGTCAGGATGCCATGTTTTAATTCCGTGCATTGCTGCTGTAGAACCCTGAGCACTGAGCATAGGACAAAGCACTGTTTATGTTTTATGGTACTTTGTGAGTTTCAATAAGACCCCTGAAAGCCAATGTGATTATGACAGGTTTCACTTTATTCTTCAAGCAACTGTGTGTTTGTGTGTGTGTGTGTGTGTGTGTGTGTGAGCTTGTTAGTGTGTGTTCAGTCCAGCATTCTTCATGAATTTTTCCTCCCCAGGATTCCTGCAAGGACACCAGACAGCAGGGCTGAACCAACCAACACTGAGATGTGTGTTTCACAGTATTAATTCTCCATGGATGACCATTGTTCCGTTCCTCTGGCCGGGGAGCAACAGAAGACCTTTGTGATAAAGACTGCACAGGGAACCAAAAACAGGGGTGGATCGAGAGACCATGTGATGCAGGGTCCTCACCACCGCAGATATTTGTTCCTACCTGGAAGTGTGTGTAGGGAGACAGCTTTGGGGATGGGCACCTTCAGGCCTCTGATGACTGGACACAAAAGGACATTGTGAAATTTGGTTGTGCCATCCAGGCCCTTGACCATCTGGGACTACCAGTGCCAGAACGGCATGAGAGCCTACCTCTCCAGAGCTCCAGAGCCTGTTTGGCTGCCATGGTGTCCGCAGCTAGTCCTTCTATGATCTCCGCAGCCAATAGGAAAATGACCACCCTTTTATGACACATCTGTGCATGCAAACAGACAAATGCACACTCTTAAAATTGACACATAAGCACACACACGCACACACACACACACACTTTCTCTTGCATTTACAATAGCACAGCAGCAGTGGCAGCAGGAAATCTGCTGACTGATAAATGAACTAGGGGGACAGGCAGATTTCTGGCCGCTGGACGAGGCAAGTAACATCAAAGGGGCCCATGTGGCCACGACGAGGCCCATCTGTGACTTCAGCTGCAGACTCAGCTGATCAGTACAGCTCAGTCATTGTGCCAGACCTGTGTGTGTGTGTATTGTGCAAGAGTGTATGTGTGATTGCGTATCTGTGTATGCTCGATTCTACAGATCTGTCGTAAAAGCATGGTCATTTTTCTACTTGGCTGCGGAGATCCAAGCAGGAAGTGCAGTCTGTGCATGTGTGTGTGAGTAGGTGTGTGTATGTGTGTGTGTGTGTGTGTGAGAGAGAGAGTAGATGTGTGTGTGTGTGTGTGTTTGTGTGTGTTGCTGGCCACCACTCTCTGTCCTCTGGAGCCATCTCGTCCTACCCCGCAGCATCTGCTGCTGCACTCAGTCTCTGTGCCCAAATGCACTCACCAAGCAATAAGGGACGCCACAGTGGACGTCTGTGTTACTAGAAATGATAATAACAGATGGAAGACGAAGCACTGATCAGGCTGACAAATCTAAATGGAAGGTTCTCTTTCTCTCTCTCTCTCTCTCTCTTTCTCTCTCTCTGCAGTTGAGAATGAACTGTGGAGGAAACTGTGCAACTGTGCACAAGAGGGTAAGAGTGTGTGTATGTGTACACGTGCATCTGTGTGTGTGTGTGTGATTGTGTGAGCAAGGGAATGTGTGGGTATAAGTGCCTCGGAGCCTTTTGCATCTATTATACACTTCTTGAAAGAATGCAAATGCAGTGTGTGTTCTTCAAGACATTCACACTCTCGCTCTTTCTCTACCTCCATCCTCCTCTTCAGTATCATTTTTCATTAAACGAACGACGCGTCAAATGAAATAATATAGAATTTAATAAAATATTTAACAAAAAAAGCAGAAAGCATTTTTCTCACACATGTGCCTGAATCTAATCTGAAACACACACACACACACACACACGTGGCTCTGCCATTAGGCCACTAATACATTCTTAAATAAAAGAGGTTATTCATGATAAATGCATTGATAATCCATTATTCATGGATACTTTTACTTCTCAACTGTCACACACACACACACACACACACACACACTGAGCTAACCTGTAAAGTGCTTTTCCCTGCTGTAGATGTACTAAATTGGGTTGTGGCTTCAATAATTAGCAGCCGTCAGCAGTCATCAGGATCATTAAGCTTGTTAAGGCCTCTCTGATGTATCGTCATTGCCGTCGTTGCTGTCATTGCTGTTGGAACAATGAGCTCCGAGGCGCCTAGGTTATGTGCAGGACAAATATGGTTTTGCAGCAACATGACTGCACATGTAACAACAGGAAGAACAATATAAATCTATTCGTTCAGTTTGTCCTGACCTTGTAGGTAAGGTCGCAATGAAATAAGGAATTGTTTCAGAGAGTCATATTAGGGTTATTTGAAGGGGGATGAGAGACAAGGGTCAGATATGGTTGCCAGCCTCAGTAGTTTGAATCTTTTTGATAAGCAACCTCATGGCAAACTAGCCATCATAGAGACAGCAACCAACGACTGATAACGACTGGTAAAACGACTGATTCAAAGGATCTCTCACTGGAGAGATATGTTGTATAAGCTATGTTCACCATGATTTAGAAACACTCAAAATTATTATTATTATTATTTTTTTTTTTTTTACATTAAAACATGAAAATCCCTTTATTTTCTGTGTGTAAGATTTCATTGCATTTACATCTCAATATTCAATTCTGGGTAAAAAGTCGAATCAGATTGTTAGTAGATCTATTCAAAATACATAGCAGGAAAACAAAAATGTTCTTGTCATAACCAGTCTTATATAATTTGGTATAGCCAACTTCATCCGTGCAGGGTCCTATAATTGTTCATGTTGATGTATAAGTACAGTATACAGTACTCTATCAGAAAAGGCTTTGATTGTCCATATCAAGTTCAGGGTCATCTTGTGAGGCCACTTGTTTGCACTTGGACAGCAGCAAACACAGATCAAGCACTCTCAGTCTTTCAGTCATGGGAAGAACTGGTGTTGGCAGATCTGATGTCGATTCACAGGGCAAGAAAATATTTGCTTTACCTCTGCCCCTTGCCATTTCTCTCTATGACTCTCATTTTCTGTCAGTTATCCTGCTACATTATTACACCTTTTCCATTAACAGTGCTTCAGAGCTGGTGCCGAAACTCAAACCAGTTCTTAGGTTTTTCACTCAAATAAACCGGACTCTGGCCAACAGTAGTAATTCAGCAGCAACTAAATGCTGATTCAGAAAGAACCTGTGACTTTAGAGGCTGGTGGAGGTTAGCTTAGCTAACACTTCCCGTTAACTCTGTAAAGAAGTAACACTTCCCGGTAACTCTTTAAAGAAGATCCACTCTTATGCAGATGACACCCAACTATACCTTTCAATGAAGCCTAATGATTGTACGCCAGTAACAAAACTTGTTGCCTGCCTAAGTGATCAAAAACTGGATGACTAAGAATTTCCTTTGCTTAAACTCTGATAAGACTGAAGTCATGTTGTTTGGCCCTAAAAACCTGACCAACACTTCACCCCATCATCAGAGCTTACTTAGTGACCTTTCACTCACACCTAACACAAAGGTCAAGAACCTTGGGGTGTATATTGATCAAGACCTCTCTTTAAATAGTCATGTAAAGCATATCTCCAAAACCTCATTCTTTCATTTACGCAACATTGCTAAGGTCAGAAAATTCCTTTCTTTTGAGGATGCAGAAAAACTAATACATGCATTTGTTACCTCCAGCCTTGACTATTGTAATGCACTGTTCTCTGGATGTGGTACTAGCTGCATCAATAACCTTCAACTAATACAAAATGCTGCCGCACGAGCACTCACTAGGACAAAAAAATATGAACATATCACACCTGTCCTTGCTTCCTTACATTGGCTTCCTGTTAAAAGCCGAATTGATTTCAAAATACTTCTCCTAACATATAAAGCCCTTAATGGCCTTGCTCCAGCATATATTAAAGACTTACTTGTTCCCTACCACCCTTCTAGACCCCTAAGGTCACAGAATGCTGGTCTCCTAGTAATTCCTAGAATATCAAAATCGACAATGGGAGGAAGAGCATTCTGCCATCGTGCGCCTGTCCTGTGGAACAAACTCCCTTCTAACATTCGTCAAGTGGACACTCTCAACACCTTTAAGTCTAGACTCAAAACTTTTCTATTTACTGACCCGTATAGTTAGGGATGGTGTATGGTAAGCCACACCTCCTAAGGGTATTATTGGAAAGGACTGCCTCTGCTGTAAGCTCCCGTCCAGGGCTTGGTGGCCACTGACCATTTCCTTTGGTGGTGTTGGCTTGTTATACATCATACCTTAGTAATGCTGCTATAGTTTAATGCCGCCACAATCCACCCATCTGTTAACCCGTACAATTTTCACTATTCTTTCTCCTCCTCTCTCTTTCCTCTCCACTTACTTCTCTCTCTTCACTTAGCCAACATCTGTATATGGTTTCACATGCAGAATAACTCACATTCTCTGAAATCTGATGGAGACTGTTCTCTTATCTCCTCTCTGATTTTCCATGCCATTACCACCCTGCCGTGAGTCATCACTGCCTTCCACTGCCTGCGCTTGCACCTCCTGGGACCTTCTTCCAACGTGATCCGGCGGCACTCCTGAATGGTCCTCAACCCACTCCACTGTCCATCCTGCATCTCTGGCTTCCTGGGCGGTCTGCCTTCAGCTTCACAGATGACCCTGACATGATTGATACAGCCTCTAGCTGGCCCTGGCTTGACTGCACCTAATGACATGGGACTATATCCTGGGATTCTAATGGGACTCCTATATTACTTTATTTACCAAATTTTTCTTGTAATGTGTATCTAATGGAATAATAGTGGACTACTCGCCATCTGAGAGACTGAAAACCTGCCCTAGGCAGTTGGGTTAGCCCCTTGAGCCGTTGGAACTGCCCAAGGTTTCTTCCTCTACCATAACAAGTAAAAACAAAAAACGCTGCTAGGGAGTTTTTCCTTGCCCCTGTTGCTCATTGAGCCTCTTGTGTTAAGCGCTTTGTGACATGCCTTTTGTAAAAATGCGCTATATAAATAAAATTGAATTGAACTGAATTGAAGATTGGGTCTAAACTAAAAGCAAAACTGCCTTCTATGGAGCTTGACTCTGTGCTAATATTACTTTGTCAGCTGTAATAAATAATCAGTAGTCCATTGTGGTGTTGCTAGGACAACAGCAGTGTGGGCAGTGACTTATGACATAGCCCTTACTCTTGCTCTCAGCCTGTGGTCCCCAAGTCTTGGATAATCATCAGGTAGCACCAGCACCAAACTGGCACAAGGACCAGCCCAAACCCAGCACCTGGTCCATGGTGGTGAAAAAAGGTATGAGAGAAGAAACCCAAAGATGCTGCAAGTGTTACCAACTAGAACAGTTTTTTCTGTGGTTACTGTAAGAAGCTCGACAGACAACACCACCCTCAACCCACCTTTCCCTAAAGGGCTTGAAGGCAGAGGCAGGCCATGCCTACCGCTAGCTGTCTGAAGCAATACTTTAAAGTGTGTGCAATACTTTAAAGGTCCAAGAAAAATACTTTTGTCTATACTGCATTCACAGCTTAGCTGATTTTCAGATTTTTATGTCATGTACACAACTATCTCTAACGTGTACATGTCAAGTGGCAGTAGAGGTCCACCATATTACCAATCAATGTGCTTCTTTGTATGGCAAATTATGATTGTCTGACTCCCAAGATATGGGGTTGGAAATGGTTTATTTTCAGGTGAAGTCTATGTCTCAGAATGCTGTGCACAGCTGACATCAGTTTCCAAGCTCCAGGAAAAAGAGTGCATTTATTGTCATACTACATCAGCTCCAGTCTCCAAAGATAGCATGACATTAGGCTACTAAAATGTACATATGGTGTACATTAAGACAGCATATGGGGATTCACAAGTAATAAAATAGAGTGCAAAAACTACTTTAAATCATTAGTTTATGATTATGTCTGTTTGTTCTGACACAGTTCTCTGACGTGTTAATGCCTGTTAGTAAGTCTGGTTCACAAAGAGCACACACATACACACACATACACACACACACAGGCTCACCAGTTCATCTGTGGGTGGAGAAAATTGAATGGAGATCCCTGCCGCTCCACCTGCCAGAGAGTGGATTAGCATCACAACACCTGTCAGAGTCACACAGTGAGAGAGAAAGAGAGATAGAGAGAGGGAGAAAGAAAGAAAGAGAAAGAAATAGAGCTTGTTAAAGTGGAAATGTTTCACCTTCTGATGCCAATCAAACTGTTGTGTGAATTACAGCCTGTTCCCTATCTCCACTGTCACTGAGAATGGCAGATGTGAAGTGTTGTGCGTGCGTGCGTGTGTGCGTGCGTGCGTGCGTGCGTGCGTGTGTGTGTGTGTGTGTGTGTGTGAAAGCATATGTAAATGTGTAAGTATGTTGTGGAAAATGTGTGAAAAAAAATTAAAGACTGAGAAAGTTGAGACATCAAGTATATATCAAAATTAACAATAAAAGTAAGGAGATTATAAACAAATATGAATTACCACGCTTTTGAACAACTTTGCTAAATTATGGCCCATTTGTCTAAGTTCATATTTCTCAGTGAATGCTTTTGTCTGAAGCCATTTAAATTTGACTTAAACCAAAGACTAAACTTTACACACCAAACACAAAATCCTTCCCACTCTCTCTTGTTCTCTTTCGTTTCGAAGCCGAAACGTACGAATGGATGATGCCTATCATCTCCTACTGTTTTCTGAAGTCAACTTTAACCAACCCAAAAAAGGGCAGTAAGCGCTCTGACGCGCGCAGGCAACTACTCAGACAGCCCTGCGTGATGTCAGAAAGTCTATATCTTGACTGCGCTTACGCTTCAGGACCTCTTTGCCTCTTTCACCTTGCCTACTGCGTGTGTTTCTGAGTCACTCCGTTTGCCTTTTTGCAAATATTCTAAAACCAACGGCTTTTTTGAAAGCCCAACACAAAAGCTTGTTTAAAAGCTATTCCCTGGATATCCGTCTTGCTCAAAGTATCTCACGCCGGTCCCTACCTTGGAACCTCGAGACGCAAGATGGCAACTCATCGTTGTATGGTCTCCGTCCGCCATGCTATCTGCTTTGTGTGCCTGGGAAGCGAGCATGCTATGCTAGCGTTCTCCCAGCCTGACCTCTGTTCTGCCTGCGAACGCCTCCCTCCTGCGGCTATCGCCAACCGAGCAGCATTCTTTGTGGGCTCCACCGGCAGTCCAGGGGCGGCTTCCACCCCCGTTGCCGCTGGTCTTCTTCCCCCCCGCCATTTCACCGAGCTTCCCCGGATGGGCCGCCCGGTCGATCTACCTGGCTACACGGCCGTCGGCTAGCTACTTAGCGGCTAGCCAGCTACCAGCTAGTCAGCTAGCCGCGGCCCACCTAGCTAGCCCTTCAGCTAGCTCCATCGGTGTTGCCTTCGCCCGCGCGGCGCAGACTGGGCACCTGCGTGTCAGCCAGGCTGTGTCTCAGACTTTCAGGCCTCCTGTGTGCTGCGGGTGGCGCAGTCCCACTTGGCCTTCTCCACTTAGCTCGCCTTAGCGGAGCTAGGTGTGTCCTCCAGGTGGAATCCCGCCCCGTCGGGTCATCGTGTCCAAGCGCATGTGGCTAGCCCTTGCACATTGGCGCAAGCCGTTGTCCATCACCGTCCGAAGGGTGGCGCACTCGGCGCAGTAACCAGGCGCATGATAGTGACCACCGACGCGTCCAAAAGCGTCTAGGACGCGTTCTCCCAACCTGTTTCACCTGGCGTACAAGTTGCTCACTTGGGCCTCTCGCCACCTCCTGTCTGTCAGGGCGTCGCACTTGCCCGGTGTTCGCAACACAGGCGCGGACCTCCTCTCCAGGGGAGTTCAGCATGCAACCGACTGGCGCCTGTGCCCAGCCGTGATGCACAGCCTCTGGTCCCGCTTCGGGCGGGCCCGAGTCGATCTGTTCACCTCAAGTGAGAACACTCCAGCGTGGTTTTTGCTGGAACGAGATGCGCCGCTAGGGTTGGACGCGCTGGCACATCCGTGGCCACGACGTCTGCTCTATGCCTTCCCCCCACTTCCTCTGATGCGTCAGGTGTTGGCCAGGATCAGAGCGGGGGCTCACAGGGTGATTCTGATCGCCCCTCATTGGCCATCTCAGAGCTGGTTCTCCGATCTGGTCTCAATGCTGGACGGTCAGCCGTGGACCCTCCCAGTGAGGAGGGATCTCCTATCTCAGGCTTGCAGGTCGCTTTGGCATCCCAGAACAGAGGCGTGGAGACTGACGGCTTGGCCCCTGAACGGGCGCGCCTGAGAGCATGGCCTGTCAGCCGCAGTTGTAGAGACTATTCAATGCACTAGAGCTACGTCCACTAGGTCGTTGTATACACTACAGTGGCGCGTGTTCAGCATGTGGTGCAGAGACAGAGGCTGTGATCCTCTAGTCTGCCCTATTGGCGTTCTTGTGTTCCTGCAACACCTGTTCGATCAGGGTCGTACACCCTCCACACTGAAGGTGTACCTCGCAGCCATTTCAGCTTGCCATCTCGGCTATGCTTGTGTTTCCCCAGACGCGCACCCCCTAGCGTCGCGCTTCATGAAGGGCGTCAGGCGGCTTCACCCCTCTTCCACACGTTCGATTCCTACTTGGGACCTAGCCACTGTCCGACGTGGACTGGCACATACGCCCTTTGACCCTCTGTCGAGTGCCAGTCTGAAGATGCTTTCCCTAAAAACTGCGC
>JAGFZM010000143.1:34085-36585 GCA_017657215.1 Limnothrissa miodon
AACACCTGTTCGATCAGGGTCGTACACCCTCCACACTGAAGGTGTACCTCGCAGCCATTTCAGCTTGCCATCTCGGCTATGCTTGTGTTTCCCCAGACGCGCACCCCCTAGCGTCGCGCTTCATGAAGGGCGTCAGGCGGCTTCACCCCTCTTCCACACGTTCGGTTCCTACTTGGGACCTAGCCACTGTCCGACGTGGACTGGCACATACGCCCTTTGACCCTCTGTCGAGTGCCAGTCTGAAGATGCTTTCCCTAAAAACTGCGCTTCTGCTCGCCTTGGTCTCTGTGAAGCGCGTTAGCGACCTGACTGCTCTATCAGTCAGTCCCGATTGTCTTGAATTCGCGCAGGGGGACGCGCGGGTAACGCTGCGACCAAATCCCTTTTCTCGCCCTAAAGTGCTGTCCACTGACCCTCATTCGAGGGTCATCAAGCTCTCAGCCCTACCAGAGACGGGAGGTTCCGTGCCCGTCACTCTGTGTCCGGTCAGACCGCTTTGTGCCTACCTGACGCTTGCTACCTGACGTGGGTCTTTCCACCTCGGGCCCCTCGTTGGAGGGCTCTTGAGGCTTGGTTGTAGTGATCCATTTGTACGTTTCGGCTTCGAAACGAAAGAGAACGTTACGGATACTAACGTATCCTCGGTTCTATGAGTGAGAAGCCCAAACGTACGCTTCGGGCCTCAATTCGCCGACGCTGGCGAGCTTGGCAAAGAGGTCCTGAAGCGTAAGCGCAGTCAAGATATAGACTTTCTGAAGTCACGCAGGGCTGTCTGAGTAGTTGCCTGTGCACGTCAGAGCGCGTACTGACCTTTTTTCAAAGTGTTGGTTAAAGTTGACTTCAGAAAAAGTAGGAGATGATAGGCATCATCCATTCGTACATTTCGGCTTCGAAACGAAAGAGAACAAGAGAGTGGGAAGGATTTTGTGTTTGGTGTGTAAAGTTTAGTCTTTGGTTTAAGTCAAATTTAAATGGCTTCAGACAAAAGCATTCACTGAGAAATATGAACTTAGACAAATGGGCCATAATTTAGCAAAGTTGTTCAAAAGCGTGGTAATTCATATTTGTTTATAATCTCCTTACTTTTATAGTTAATTTTGATATATACTTGATGTCTCAACTTTCTCAGTCTTTAATTTTTTTTCACACATTTTCCACAACATACTCACACATTTACATATGCTTTCACACACACACACACACACACAAATACACACACACGCACGCACAACACTTCACATCTGCCATTCTCAGTGACAGTGGAGATAGGGAACAGGCTGTCCATTCGTACGTTTCGGCTTCTCACTCAGAGAACCGAGGATACGTTAGTAGCCGTAACGTTTTCCACACAGTGGTTTGTTGATAATGCTCTCCACTTAGTTTGTTTTCACCATTACAAGATTGCATAAGATTGGGGTGGCATTCCAAATAGGTGGTTAAAAACACGTTAAGCTGGAGGTAGCCATAAATCTTATAATAGAATAGCCTGAAGTGAGCTAGCCACTCTAGTAGGATGTTTACCACTTCCTACAGTTGAACTTTTCCTGGTCTTTTGACAAGTGTAGTGAATGGAGAGCTAAAAGATTGTGATGTTCGATGACAAAAAGCATTTCCTGCAAGAAATCGCTCACTGTACCTTTAAGTACCAACTTGTCACTTCTTGTTGGCACTGCTAATATCAAGCTGCTCCTGGTTCAGGTGGGGGCGATTAATTTGCAGGTGTGTGTGCGCAAATACTCATCCATCCAACTTCAGTGCAGGATACAGCTGTGAGTGTGTGTGTGTGTGTGTGTCTACTTAGCTGAAGAATTGCCAGTTCAAGACAGTGGCTATGTCTGCACAGATTAGTTCCTCACACACACATACACACACGCATGTGCATGCTTTTGCTATTCTTGTTTGTTTTCCTTGATTCAAATAGCTCGGGCAGGTGTGAAAAAGCAGACCGAAACTTGAGGGGAAGTGAACTCACCCCTGTCTCAAACAAACACATCCAACTACCCCACTCAACTAGCAGGCGTACTCTGAATCTTTGCAATAACTTCTGCCAGGTGAGCTTTGCATTTGGCAATTCATCAAGGTGCGCAAACACTATAACTATGCATAGTAATAGCAGCATATATCTGGAAACTTAGTAGGAGAAACATAGTCTTTTTAAGAAGGGGGAAGGGAGTTGTGCTTGCCTTGTATTGTATTTTTCCCAGTGTGAAGGGGAATCGAATGTGACACTCCAAATTCACAAACTCATCAACTGATACGAACCAGAACAAACAAACTAGGTGTGGAAATGGCCCTAGTATATCATGTTGCCAAAAATCATTTTATATCCGCCTTACCTGATGTGATGCCGTGTGTGTGCGTGTGTGTGTTTGTGTTTGTGGTGTTGGTGTGACAGTGTATTAAATAGCCCACTGTTTGAGTTATCCCCACAAGTTATAAAAGAGATTAAAAAATCTCCCCAATATAAAGGTTGTTTATGCCGCTAGACATACATGTGTTT
>JAGFZM010000143.1:41585-60267 GCA_017657215.1 Limnothrissa miodon
ATGCAAGTCTTTCATCAATTTTGATGGCTTGACAACCCTCTTCCTTCTTCTAATCAAAACATCTCATCCATTATGCATCTGTTGTATGTGTGAGTATGTGTATGTCTGTTTATCTACACTGCACACAGGGAAGGAAGAAGAGAGAAACAGAGAGAGAGAGAGAGAGAGAGAGAGAGAGAGAAACAGAGAGACAGAGAGAGAATGGGCAGCGAAACCATGAATGGGAAATGGAGTTAGTTTTGGAGGGGCAGGCCTGAATGAGAGAGGGAACACGGATGAGAAGAATGGCCTTTTCTCTCCCACAATCCCTCCATTCTGTCAGAGTGATGGCCACACTCTCAAACTGCACATTCAGCATGAGTCCAACTCACCAACTTCCCTCAATGCCTGTTTGTGTTTGGTGGCGTCTTCTTTATGAGTGTGGCTATAGTGAGTTATTGTGCTGTTAGGGATGTATGTGTGTGTTTGTGTGTGTGTGTGTGTGTGTGTGTAAATGTGTGCGTTGAGGTTGTGGGGTAGTATTGCGTTGCACTGAGTAATGATGCTGAGTTGTGCTTTTTGTTTTGTGTTGCATTTTGCTTTGTGTTGTATTGCTGATTCTTAGTTTATGGATAAATGTTGTTGGCTGTCTCCGTCTTGCGTTGTAACAGTTTGTGGAGAAACACAGCTCTATAGTGTAGCTTAAGGTGAACCATAAATCATAAACACATGACAGAACGTGTGTGCAAAATACAGATCCACTTGGTAAAGCAATGGAAAATGATTTAGTATGAAAGCTTTATTTTCATGTAAAGATTTTTTTAAATAATAAACTAATTCATGTTTATCTAATATATTAGATGTTTATATATGAGCATGTAAAGGTAGGCTGGTTGTGTGACATTGCTTTATCAGTAAATAGAAAGAATATATATATATATATATATATATATATATATACACACATATATATATATATATATGAAATATTTTGTACACTTAATACAAACTGCTATAAATTAATATATCAAGGAAGAAATAACCAAACAATAAAACATGCAGTATTTTCTGTTTGCTTAAAGCATTTCACTTCTGGACCACAGAGCATTGGTGTTTCAGTGGTTGCATGCTGTTTTATTCATTTTTCATTCTGTTGCTCTTTACACTCTGAGCCCACGTAGCCCACCCCCCGTCGTAAATATCAAAATCGTTCTCTCAAGGCAGCCCAAGTGGTCCGTCTTTTGCTCCTCTGTTTTTTCCCTCTGTGTCTGGTTTTCTCACATATGCAATGAGGAGCTTGTACGTAGTGCTTTCCCTCCAAACCCTGTTCAAATAGCCAGCAGGAGATTGCTCACTCCACACAAGCTCTGAATGCCCCTTAGCAAAGCTCCCTGTCTTTTTCCATTCAGTAACTGCCTCTTCACTTATCCTCTGCTCATCTGGTCAAGTTAAGAGAATTTGCTGATTATTTATTTCAAAGGCACTTTTACTTTAAAGTAATGGCCAATCTGGTCTGGTGAGGGGTCGTGGGTGGACCCAGTGTTCTCTTTAAACCTCAATCCAGATCATTCAAAGAACTGACACGAATGAAGAATAATCAAGCCTATTCGTGCCACTTAAGTGAGTGCCCATAGATTAGGGTTTAGGGCCTTGGACCATAAAGGTTGACATTGGGATTATGCCCACAGTGACAACCCAGTACTTGCTGGTTATGGCAGAGGACATGGTTGGGGAGCACACTAAGAGAGGCTCGGAAATCATGCCGATTTCTTCAGGGTCTCCCGGGAGTTGAGTTGGCACGATAATGTCATGTAAGCTGCGGCTTAAGGGAATACAGTTTTAATGGCCAAAGATAATGTGAAACATTCATCATTTTCCTAAGCAGGCTGAAATGTAGCCCTTAATATGTTTCTCCTGTTCAAATCCCTCCCTAATAGCCTATAAAAGGCTGGGTGGGGATCTGGCTGCTCGAGCATACACTCATACAAAAATACAGGCACTCAAGTGCTCCTGTGTATACACACACACACACACACACACACACACGCACGCACATACACACATACTAAAATGTTTTGCTGTGCATGTATATGTGAGTGTGTGTGAGTATGTGCTGAATATGTTCAGTGAAAATCCTGCATTTCTGAGGTTGCATGTTGCAGAAGGTAGCATAACCATAAACACTATCATACACTCAAACACACACACATAGACACGCGCATACACACACAAGTGAAATCACCTCTTTTTTTCTGGTTCTGTATTATTTCCATTCTCTTGCACAGCACCTCTCACTTTCTTTCTTTCTCACCCCGTCCTGCTGCCTCCCTCGCTCTTTCCCTCTCTCTCTCTCTCTCTCTCTCCCTCTCTTTCTGCTCTCCTCCTAGGCTACCTCTTTTAAACACAAAACTACAGTACAAGACTCTTAACTTTTGGTGTGTGTATGTGTGTATCTGTGTTTGTGTGTGTGTCTCTGTGCGTGCGTGTGTATGAATGTGTGTGTCTAGTGTATGTGTGTACTGTCCTGATGTATTAAAAAGCCTTGCTGCAGAGTGCTGATAAGGATGTTGCTGTGCATTCTAAGCTCATAATAGAAACTTCTATCACAACACAAACTAATAGCACTAATTCACAGAGCACAGCTAGCCACTCTTTCCCGGGTTAGACTTCCATCCCATCTCTCTCTCTCTCTGCCTGTTTCTCCTGCTCTCTCTCTCTCTCTCTGTCTTTCAGATTGCAAGTTTGTCCCTGGTTGAATTATTGAGTAGATAAGGGGAGGCAGCAGAATCAAAGAAAAGCTTGGTGTGTGTGTGTGTGTGTTTATGTGTGTCTGTGTTTGTGTGCATGTGTCTGTTTGAAGAGGTATATGTCTAGGTCTGGGCATTTATTTTGTGAGTATGTGGGGTTGTGTATTTTTGTGTGTTTCAGAAAAACCAAGGCCGTATTTGTTCTTTGTGGTATCTGATGCTAGCAATGTCGCCTAGCAGGACCAATCCATTAATCATAGCTGTGTGAGGGTGCATGTGTGTGTGCTCACATATCTGAGCTGTTGGTTTAATTGCCCCAATCAATTAATCATAACTGCATTCTGCAGGAAATGGTGCTTTATGCTTAAAATTACACTACACTACATCTATGTGTGTGTGTGTGTGTGTGTGTGTGTGTGTGTGATGGTGTGATTATGTGTGCCAGACTTTAATGTAAACAATTTGTTGTGTATGGATGAATATGTATGCATGTCTGGGTGTATGTGTGTATCAGTCAGCGTGGAAAACAGTTATTAACATGTATCTGCCTGCAGAGCTACCCTAGCCTGGTTTTTACACATACGGACCTGCTAGGCATGTCAATTGCATGCCAATTTCATGCCATTGGCTATGCTTAGAACCAATCGAACCAATGACAGCTGTGAAAAGAGCTTTACAATTTGGAATAAATTATGTCTTAAGCCCGCCTCAGTTTTTGATTCGTTCCCTATCTCAGGTGAACAGGAAGTAGTAGTGTTAAGCCTCCTGGCCAGACTGATATGCACAGCAGATCAGCGTGTGTGAGAACCAGGCTATTACTCACTGTGAAAACATGCACACACAGGAAAAGCCAGTCCAAAAAACTCTCACCACACACACAGACACATGCACACAAAATCACATGCTTCCAAAACACCACAACCACTGTGAACATTCCTCTTTTTAATATATTTGCTGTCTAAAATGGTCTAAAGCTCTCATGTGCACACAGGTTCATGCACACACACACACACACACACAAACACACACACACAGACAGACACACACACACACACACACACACACAAAGAATCTCTGGTTTAGGTGGAACATGCTCAACTGAGGAGTGTTCTGCCATTCAGTTAATACAGTATCATTGTACAGATAATATAGAGAGAAAGCTGTCTGCTTTGATTTCAAAATTGTTTGTGTATAGACATAAATTAATCTGAAAATTTTAATCAAATCTAAGCTGAAGACAAAACTGTTCTTAGATGCATTCTCCTAATGACTCACTTATCTTTCTTGTTACATTCTGTTTTAATGTTTGTTATCTCTCCTGTGTTTTTACCTTCTGTACTGTGCTACATAACTTAATTTGTTTGCCTTTGCCTTAATTAATGCATACATACATACATACATACACACACACACACACACACACACACACACACACACACATATATATATATTGTTGTGTAAATTCACAGCTATTTGACAACTGGATGTTCAAACTTGTTCATATTTCAGTGCCTTAGAACACTCTGTGATGTTAAACATAGGCTTTGATGTTTGCTAAATTGTTAAGGCTATTCAGCACAACAATTCGAGCTTGCACACTCTTCATGCAGAGGACTGCCACAATCAAATAGGCAGCCTCTAACTTAACTTGACAGACAAGTAGCTTTTTAAACTATACATGTAGCCTGCAAAAGTTAACAGATAGATAGATAGATAGACAGACAGACAGACAGACAGACAGACAGATAGATTGATTGATTGATTGATTGATTGATTGATTGATTGATTATATAGCTATTATACAACTACAAGGGAACCTCTGCTCTAGAATGCCACCAAAGAGATTGTGAAATAAAGGTTCATAAAACAGGTCACGTGCATTGGAGTTGGACTGTCACTTAACCTTTATCTGCTATTGAGGGTATCTATAAGAAGTTATGTCTATACCGGGCTTGCAGTATTCTGGGGGACCCCTCACACCCCAATCATAGACCTTTCCAGCTTCTCCCCTTTAGAAGGCCCTTCAGGAACTCCATTACCAAAACCACCAGGTTTAAAAAAGGTATCTTTCCCAACGTTGTTTGCCTACTGAACTGTGTCCTCTGCTGAACCTGCATTTCTCCATTCTTTATCACTACCCCTCCTGCCTCATCTCAACCAACGACATTGACTACCCTTATTCGATCCCTTCTCCCATCTGTATTACATCCAAAACAGTGTGTATAGTATATGTATATTTTGCCAAAATTGTATATTCTCTATGTATTATATGGCGTGCTATAGACACCTAGTAATCAGAAAAAATAATAATAATAAAAAGCAAGAAATAAAACACAGTACATTGTCAGGATTCTGAAGGTTTAAAAGTAATCATGGTATTTTGTAGCTGAAATTACAACCTGAGGAGACTCCCCAAAAAATAGACCTCAGAGTTCAAGATCAAATCTATTTACAGTCTGGTATTTAAATGTGTTCAGATACATTTCATAACAAAGAGGAAGATCAGAACTAAAAACTGAAACAACATAAAGATATAGGTACACATGGATAGATAGATAGTTATTTCATTGAATGACAACTACCTGGATGGCATTACAAACATTAATTTAGTTGGGCAGAACAAAGTAAGGAGGCTACAACAATATATTATTTATATAGTTACATCCATTATGTTGAATGGACAAGTTTGTTAACTCGATAGCTCCTAGAGAGGTTGTGTTGGGAGTTTTATTGCGTGTTGTCAGAGGCTGTCTCATTACTATGCACGGGTTGTCTCTCTCATAAATAGGAATGCATCTGTGAGTGAAGCCTGTCGACATTTTGATTGACAGCTCATGTTTAAGGCATGAGGTCACTGATTGGGACATCACACTTCCTGCACCAGAGCCTCCCTATGGCAAGCCTGCAGGACAAACCAATCAAAAACTCAGAGTGAGAAGACAGTTCAGGATGTCACACGTAGGACAGAAATAATATGTGCTCCTTTATATGTGTGTGTGTGTGTGTGTGAGAGAGAGAGAGAGAATGGAAGACGGAAAGAATGTATATTGTGTATGTGTATGTCTTTTTCACATGTGTAGTAGTACTTCAATGTGATACAGAAAGCAGAGTTGGTACTTGGTAGAGTGTCTAAAGTACTTTTTGATTCTAGTACTTTTTTTCTTTCTATTATTACAAAAACAATTGACTTATTGGTTCAGAAATATTAATGGGAATGATGTTAGCATTTCAATAAGCCTATCAAGTGTTTTAAATACATACATAAAGGGCTGGCAAGTGATATATTGAATGTCTAATAACTTATGTAGGCCCACAGTATAGATCATCCAAAATCATCCAAAAATGTGTTTGATGACATTGTGAAGTGATACAAATACCAGGCTAGGCTAATGCTTCTTACACTATCATAATAAGAATATACACTCACAATGACCAAGTCAATGCTCTTTCTGTGAATAAACCAAGGCTTTAAACCGGTTCAGAGAACAAAAACCAAAACCAGAAATTTTGATGTTTTACTAGGAACAGAAATGAAACCAGAAATTGTACCTGTTTCAGAATCGTATGCAGAAAAAATTGGTAACCAATTAATAACGGTTCTTTTTCATTCTTTAATTTATAAATGTAATATGATTGGTGATGCTCTCTTCTGGTTGCTCACTCCACAGAAGAAATGATACAAAGAAGCTTGCTAGTTTGCCAGTAAAAACATGGCATACATTTTCCTTGTATTAATTCTTGTATACTATTAAAATTAAGTGTGTCAAAATTAGTCATACGGATAACATAATGTACCCTAATGTTTTATGAGGATTGAGACATAATGAGACAATTTTAAAGTATAATGATCAGCCTATATGTTTTTGTAAGTCCCACAGCTGATATGGAACGTTATTAACCAGTTCAGGCAATAGATTTTTTTGTTCTATCCCTGGGGTGTCAAACTCAAATTTACAGTGGGCCAAAATTAAAAACTGGGATGAAGTCACGGGCTAATCTGCCTCCAGCTTCTCTTGAAAGCTCCTGTTTTCCATCTTTCATTTGGTCATGTTTGGGGAGGGGTGTGTTAAGTTTGTCCAAGTTAACTGGTAGCATGGATGCTAATGACTGTCAACAGAAAAGGAGGCGTCATTGCTGATCCCAACTGAGAGGCTAATGCACTAACAAAGCATTCAATATTAGAGGAGTATGCACTTTGGCAGGCCAACTCTTATACACATGCTATGATCTTGAGGGCCAAAGTTAATTAAACTGAAGGCCAGATTTGTCCCCAGGGCCAGAGTTTGACACCTATGTTCTAACCGGTTCAGGAACATCAACTTTAAGGTTGAACCAAAAACGAGAAACGTTAAAATACTGTTTCAGTTCAGAACTAATCAATTAGGAAAAAAATCTGGTTCAAAGCCCTGGAACAAACAGTTCATGCGATACTTGGTTTGAGCGTTATTCCCTTGTATATACCCTCTCCCCCATGTCTCTTGTACCCTACACATTGAGTACATATTTTTATACAGTATCTTGTTTTTGACACTGGTCCCTTTTCTTGCACACTTGTGGCCTTGCTAATTTTGTTGTCAAGCCAACTGTACAATGACAATCATTGTCTTGAAGTCTAACTCAGAGTGTGTGGAGCTAAAGATTAAAAGAATAGAGCTGTAAAATGGGCATTCGCACAACTGTACATCTAATCCTGCTCATTGTGCAAGCGCTGTTCTAATTAGAGCTGCTGCACTGGGCTGAGGTTTAGACATGTGATGTTTATACAGCGAGTACATTAGACACTTTAAATTCTGAGTGAGTGAATTCATTCATTGCTAAGTTGCCAGTGAGTCAGACTTTATGAAGGCCATTATTGCAATAGTTTTGGTGATGTTTTCTTTTTATATATAAGGCAAACTATACTGAAATCCACATCTTTGTCTGTAATATTTGTAGTAAATTGTCTTGAGCTAATCCTTTGTTAATAAGGCAAAATATGGGAATTTACATGGGGGTCCCAAGCAAAACGCATAAACATATTTTACACAAATATATATTTAAAAATCATATTTTTGGTCTTTTGACTTCAATTTTTTTTTGTGTAACAAGCTGAGAGATGGAGTTAGGACTTAGATTTTTTGATTTGGGGGTATCATATGAATGGTACCTTCATATCTTAGTTAGTTCATAGACATTTGAAATGAGCGGGGGGAAAAAACTTAGTTCCAACCTCTATAACTCTGTGTCCATATGTCACAGAAACATACATATTCTTCTAGAAAAAACTTGAGGGTGTCACCTTTCCAATGGTATGAGGCACATCCCTGAGTCTAAAACAATGTAGGAACTATCAAGCTTTCAATTTGGGTATATCGATTTTTTTTTTTTTTTTTTTTTTTAAAGGAAAAATAGGTGCCTTAAGAGGTTAAGTGGGCAGCAGTCATAAAGCTTAATGTGAACAGAATTAGAAAGAGGTCAGTTGTCTCATTTTAAGGAGAGCTTTGGCTTGGTGGTCAGTAAAACCAGTAAAAGTAAGCTAGTTAGTGGATTTGAATGAGACAGGCAGTTTTAGCATGGAGAAAGCAATAGTGTTGCCATAGGAGTTGGTTAAGAATGCTGGAGGTTGCTTGTTTCCCTTTTCCCTTTCTGTGTTGATTGGTGTGGTTGGGAGAAAGGAGTTTGTGGGGCAGACGGGTGCTCTAGTCACTACTGACAGTGAAGTCTAGCCTGTGTGCTAAATAGGGAAAGGGAACACCCCTGACCTGTAGGGGGAACCAATGGACATAGTTAGTCAGTAGGAGCACAATAGAAGGAAAAAAGCTCTATAAATACCAGAGGTGGAAAAATGAGTAAAAATCCAGGTTCAGAAAGTAAAACTCCTGCCATGTTTTCCTTCTAACACAGCTAATGGTAATGAACATTCAAGACAGGTAGATCAGCTACTCACTGAAGTCACCAGTGTTAGAAGGAAAACATGGCAGGATTTTTACTTTCTGAACCTGGATTTTTTACTCGTTTTTACACCTCTGATAAATACCAGTGGAAGACTGCTTTTCACAGGCAGGTAGGTTGGGCTAGCTCTCAATAAACGTTTCCTGGAGTTTTGTAGTATATGGAAAATAGGAAAAGCAGAGATTTTTTACACAATTAGATACAACAGGTGTTCAATCTCATAGGGTAGCAGCGGTTTTAGAATTAGTTAGACTGTTAACTAGCAGCACTAGGTCTAGAGTTGCTTCAGACTTTATTGATGTTAGATGGGTTAGATGGTGATGGCGAAATGAAGCCTCAAGCGGAGCTCAAACCATATTCCAACTGTGTCGGGTAATGAGCCGAAGCTTCAAAATCTAAAAGACAAGGAGAACACAATGCCATCTGGTGGTTTGCAAATTATAGCAGCCACAAACCGGAAATTCAATGTAACAAAAAAAAGTGTAAAAATTCAGAACGAAAAAGCTTAATGGCACGCATTCATTTTCTCACATCTTACATGAATGTGTTGCAAGGAATTTGCACTTCTGCATGTCTATATAATAGGCCTACAATATTGGCTTACAATGGTACAATATTTGTGTCACACAAACACGTTAAAATGTCACTTACTGACGACATATTACAGATCATGAGTAGGCCTAGGGGTCATTATTTTAATGGAAGCTCTGTGTCCTCCGAACACATTCTCCACATATCCACCGCAGAAGATGCTGCTCAGCAGACATGGAGCTGGCAGACCTTACTTTCCAAACGGCACTGGACTTTGAATCTAACAGTACAAAACCTTTGAGTCGGATACACAAGCAGTCACGTGGGTTTGTGTGAAAAATGAAGCCAGAGACTGTTTCTCTGAATCAAGCTTCGAATGTCATTGTGCAGTGATCATCCTCAAACAAATCAATTTCGGACACAATGTTTCACTTCACAGTGGTTCTTTTTTTTGGATTCATGTTTTGAAGCATAGGTGTCATGTACATTACTAAGGGCCATATTAAGTGTATAGTAATTTAAGGCCTGAAACACCCATTGATATTTATGAATGTCTCTTCCTACATTCCCAAGTATGTTGTGTTCTTTGTAAACTACAGTATAGAACATATATGTATAAGTTTTTTGAAGGCACTTCAATAATATAAAGTAATTGCAAAATATTGCTAAATGTGTGGATCCCTGGAGGGAATCAAGTGTAAAATGTACCCGCCATTTTAACCCTGCAATGGACACAATAGGAGGGTTATCTGAAAAAAGACTAATCTCAATTCAAGTGAAATCCCATTCAATCTGTGGTCAGACACTGCTTAGCCATTGTGATAAGTGAATGATCTCTACTAGCAGAATGACATGCATGCATCTAAAAGCCCATTGTCATTGACAGCACTTATAATACTTTGCAGCTGTTATTGTAAAGAAATAACTGACCTCAGAATGATGGGAAGGCCTATTCAATTTGAACTGAACCTATAGCAGCATTCTGGAGAGCTGTACAATAATTTCCAGTCATGACCAATGGACAATACATTATCCCTACAGGAGTACTGCACATTCAGTTTTTACCATCTGCAACTCTGGCTAACTGCAATTTGTCCTGGCACAGTTGTTCACAAACCCCTGGTCTACTCAACACATAAACCACAAAGATAACAACATGGCTATAGATAGATGGGAGGTCACTGAGGTCCAGACCTCGGCCCTTTTCTTATAGCTAAAAATAAGTACAATGTTTTTAAAGGTACAATGTGTAGCATTTTTAGCTGCATAATCTAAGTCTATGTTACCCCTTCACAAATATGTGCTTTTTCATAAATATTTACCACCACCATCAATTTCAAATATTCTAAATGATCGATTTACATAGGCATGAATGGGTGGTGTCGCTCCATAGTCATTCGCCATCACGTGAAACCTCGGGTAATGCTATGCGCCAATCGCCTGGCAGGTTTTGAAGAAGAAAACAAGGCGGATCACACATAATCAAAATCTGAATTTCAAGAAAAGGCGTCTTCTTCTTCTCCCAAAAAAGAAAAAGGATACTGAAAAGAGCAAGACCAGAAAAAGAAAACATAGGAGCTGCTAATTCCTTAACGTTAGATGTGAATGGCATGAATCATAAATGCATGCAAGATAAAGGAACAAGACTGAAAGAGACACAGAGTTTGCTTGTTTCCTTCTGGGCAGGTAGATTATGTCTGAATTCAAAATATTTCATTGCACGATTGTCTAGTGGGTGTATGCTTTCCATCACGTAACTTCAATTGAAACAATGTGCTCTTCGCCTGTGGCAAACGACTAGGCTATATGGCTGAAACGTTTGTTCTGTAAGGCTCCCCAATGTTTGGGATGTTATAATGTTGACGGGGTAGATTTACCTGCAATGAATAACAGTACCAGAAGCATTATAGCTGTGAGCAAGTTGTAATAGTTAGAACGTTACAGAGTAAGAGAGGGGAAGAGGGGATGTTCATCTGATAGAAAAGCAGCCGTTCCTTCTTATTGAACCGTGGCTACAGAAGTAGCTTTTCATTCGCTTTCGGTCGAGTCGTGAGACCGACAGTGTTAATATTACCACATCTCACTTATCTCATTCAAAAAAAATGATAATTTAAGTACTTTTAAGTAATTTAATTACTTAATTATCACTTGTTGTCACTGCTTTTAGCTAGATGTTTGACATATTGGCGTTTTGAATAGCGAAGCCTACCGTAGCTGTAAAACATACTTTGAACTGCGTGGCGCAAACGAACATTAAACTAAATGAACATTTTACACATTGGCGCTTTCATGTCCAGAAACAAGTAAGCTGAATGATACTGACTGATACTGATCTCACTGACTTATTATGGCTCTTACTTTTTTCCCCAAAAAAATGTGGGCATAATATATGGACAAAATATTGGGGTCCTACTCTTGCCCTATTGTATAGTCACTATGCCAATCGATCTGGTTGATTGCACAAAGCTTGGCCTTGTGTTAGGTTGTGTCATCAAACAAGGACAATTTTCTTTCTTTTTTTTGGGGGGGGGGGGCGATATTGCTGCTTGCACTTGTACTAGTAACACAAGTAATGCACAAGTCATTTTCATTTTCATGACTTCCATAATCTTTCTTCAGTGGCATATAGTATATTGGTTTTTGTAATTAGATAAAATTACTTTAAACAAGTTATCTTTGTGGCATCATGTCAGCAAACCTTTCTCTTATCAGTGTAGCTAGTTTTCAGTAAAATCTACTAACAATAAGTTGAACTATGTCAGTAAGCTTCTGAAAGAAATCTAAGAAGCTAAATTGTCTCCTATAACTCCTATAAAGAAAAAAAAAAACATTTTGAATTGAAGAAGCAACACACACACACTCACACACACACACACTCACCCAGCTAATGCTTTAAATGTTTAAATTGCTGTAAAATTACAGTAATAAAATGGCGCAGGATCATGATTGTTCACCATGAAAGATTGTAATCTAATAGGATTTATTATGTTTAATTTGCACATGTACACTGCCGCCACTAATCTTTCATCTGCTTAGCTTCATGTGCTACAGGAGGCAAACATATTCAAGTCAAGTCAAGTCAGTTTTATTTGTCAATTTCTTCACGTGTACTCGACATACAAAGGAATCGAAATTACGTTTCACACTTGTCCCATGCGTAGACGTTGACAACAATAAAGTGCAGATGCACAACAAGAAAAACAATTTAAACAACAAGGTACTGTTAAGTAAAAAAAAAGTGCAAGTAGGCTTAAGGCATTATACTTAGGTGACACACAGTATATATAAGACACGACATAACATAAAGTAAGTGTTCTAGCAGTGTTGTTTGTTGTCTTAGTGCAACACAATTTTTTAGCAGCAGTAGTATTAAATATAAATAGTGGTAAAAAGTGGTATAAATAGTGGTAAGAAGAATACTAGAATATATAGCAGCAGGTGTGTGCAATTTGCAATGCAGAGGTAGTTATAGTTATTTTCAGTCCAGAGTGTTGTTTGTTTTTTTGGTTCAGAGTGTTTATTTCCTTGTTGGTATTCAAAGTCATAGACACTTTTTAACCTATGCCTTTTCAAATTTCACTGACTAGTAATAGCAAGGTTGGATGGACAATGTACTGTGTGGATGTGGGAAGTTAGCTGGTGATGTTGAATTGGGGGAGAGCTGTGTGCTGTTTTATGTTGAGAAGTGAGTAGCTGGTGATATAGTGTTGTTAGTAGTGCTCTGTGTTGGTTGGGGGACTAACTTACTTGTGATGGTGTGTGTGTGGGAGTGTGTGAGAAGTGTGCTGTATGCACGTATGGTGGGTGTAGGGCAAGACAAATAAGGCAGGTTGTCGAGGTTTTGTGTGGGGCTTAGTGGAGAGTAATGTTATGTGTTTTGAAGAGATGCAAGACAAAATTAAGCATTGGGTGATGTATAATGTATTGTAAGTCAGGTGTGTCTGTGTGTGAGTACGTAAAATGTTAGGATGTATTTGTAAATGTTGATTTGTGCAGCATCATTGTAGTGCATGTTTAAAGTTTGGATGGCCTGAGGATAGACACTTCTCCAGAGTCTCTCAGTTCTGGCCTTTCTTTTTTATCTCAGTGGTTTGAGCAGTCCATTATTAGGATGAGAGGAGTCCTTCAGAATCTTTTGGGCACTACATTTCTGGAATCAATGTCTTGCAGAGCAGGGAGTTGAGTTCTGATACTACTCTCTGCAGAGTACAACAATCTTTGACTTTAGAGGTCTTAAAAACCAACTACATACAACTGGATAACTCAGAGGAAGCTACACAGGAGAACCTGAGAGCATCTGCTGAGTGGTTTCAACTTTAAAACTAATTCAGCTGAAGGACACTCATCAGCTGACAGAAACTCACAATTGGGCAATTAGCAGGTAAGCAGAAACTCTGGACTGAAAATCACCAGCTCCTCCCACTATTAGGCCTTTTCTTTGTCTGGTCTCTTGGTGGGTGGTCTCAACGGTGCAATTAGCAACTGACTTGCATATCCATAGTGATCTTTCTTGGAGCGCCAGCCCTTGTGTTCAGCCCTTCCCGTGTGAAGACATTTGAGGGTAAAGACATACGTGTCAACCTGTGCGTGTCTACCGAGCAGGGGCTCTGAGCATAGCAAAAAAAAAAAAAAAAAAAAAAAACCATCCAATCGGTCAGCATGTGTCTCTATCCAATCCCTACATGGTCCGGAGCTCGCAGGAGGTTTCGCTTTGTCAGAAGACGTCGCAATCAAGGTGACCTCCGGTATGCTAAAGCAAGCTTCTGAGAATCGCTCTGTACTCTCAATAGGACTCTGGAATTGTCAGTCGGCCGTCAACAAAACGGACTTCATCTCTGCCTATGCTAAACACTTAGCCTTAGACGTCATGGCACTCACCGAAACATGGATCAAACCTGGAAACAATGCAACTCCAGCGGCACTTTCTGTCAACCACACTTTCTCCCACACCTCTCGTCCAGCCGGACGGGGCGGTGGCACGGGCCTGCTCATCTCCAACAACTGGGAATACAACCAACTGATACCCACAGCTACATACAACTCCTTTGAATACCATGCCACACTGGTGACAGCACCTGTCAAAATCTACCTGGTTGTCATGTATCGCCCTCCTGGCCAACTAGGAGACTTCTTAGACAAGTTTGATACACTGCTCTCATCCATTCCTGAGCACGACTGCCCCTTGCTCGTCCTTGGCGATATGAATCTACATCTGGATAACCCAAGCTCTTCTGACTTCCTCTCACTCATCCATTCCTTTGATCTACAACTGGTTCATAGTCCTCCAACTCACAAAGCAGGCATGGTACTGGATCTTGTACTTGTCCGCAACTGCTCTACGGAATCCCTGACCATAACACCTCTGCACCTCTCGGACCACTACTTCATTCAGTTCAGCTTACGCCTCCCAGTAGTATCGGACCACCCCTCCTCTGGTATCGTTCCGCCGCAATCTCCGCAATCTCTCTCCCTCTCGCTTTGCTTCTCTTGCCGCCTCTGCTCTTCCACCAGCATGTACATTCTCCTCACTTGAGGTCAATGATGCCACTGAGTCTCTGTGCTCTACCCTGAGGATGTGTCTTGATAGGCTATGTCCCCTATCCACCAAACCGGCTCGGCCCTCCTAACCGCATCCTTGGCTTGATGACTCCATCCGTCGACAGCGTACAAACCTCAGAGCTGCTGAAAAGCAATGGCGCAAATCAAGAAATCTTTCTGACTTAAACAGGTTCCAGGCACTGCTCTCTTCCTTCTCATCTGATGTCACTGCTGCAAAGAAGGCCTTCTATAATGAAAAAATTCAAAACGCCACGGAAACCAGGAGACTATTCTCAACCTTCAAAACTTTACTCAACCCCCCACCACCACCTCCTGCTACCAATCTGACAGCTGATTCTTTTGCTTCTTTCTTCAACGACAAAGTAGCTGCCATCAGTAGGCAGTTCTCTGAACCAACTGCAGAGGCTACAACTGGACCGTATACTAACGGCAGCACCTCCGATTACAATAGTCCTGCCGCGACATTTGCTTCATTCAAACCCCTCACCGAAATGGATGTGTCTAAACTTCTCACTTGCAGCCGTCCTACAACGTGCCCTCTGGACCCGATTCCAACCAACCTCTTGCAATCCATAGCTCCAACTATTACACCAGCTATCACACATGTGATCAACGCTTCACTATCAACAGGAATCTTCCCTTCTGCATTCAAGCATGCTCAGGTAACACCTCTACTCAAGAAACCCTCTCTTGCTCCCGACCAGGTGGGAAACTACAGGCCGGTCTCTCTCCTTCCGTTCCTTGCAAAAACTATTGAAAGGGCGGTATTCAAACAGGTTACTGAATTCTTGAACCAACAGAATCTACTCGACCACAACCAATCTGGCTTTAAGAACGGCCACTCCACTGAAACAGCTCTACTATCTGTGGTTGAAGCCTTAAAAGAAGCCAGAGCGGAATCAAGGTCATCTGTACTCATCCTGCTTGACCTGTCAGCTGCGTTTGATACGGTAAACCACAGTATTCTATTGTCTATACTGTCAAACATGGGCATCAAGGGTGATGCATACTGCTGGTTCGAATCCTACCTCACTGGGCGACTGTTCAAAGTGTCCTGGCTAGGACACACCTCTGCGCCTTACCACCTTGCTACTGGAGTACCCCAAGGATCTGTGTTGGGTCCCCTTCTTTTCTCCATCTATACCACTTCCTTGGGCCAAATCATCCGCCAGCACGGCTTCTCCTACCACTGCTATGCCGATGATACCCAGCTCTATCTGTCATTCTCACCCGATGACCCAACCATCCAAACGCGAATCTCGGATTGCCTCTCTGACATCTCTGCATGGATGCAAGACCATCATCTCCAGCTGAACCTCTCAAAAACCGAGCTGCTGGTTCTCCCAGCTAAACCAACTTTTCACCACAACATTTGCATCAACTCTGGCTCCTTGTCTCTTGCTCCCTCACGGGTAGCCAGGAACCTAGGTGTTATGATTGATGACCAGCTAACCTTCAATGACCATGTTGCTTCTGTTGCCCGGGCCTGCCGCTTCGCACTATTCAATATCAAAAAGATCAGACCATACCTAACTCAACAAGCCTCCCAATTGCTGGTTCAAACTATGGTCCTCTCACGCCTTGACTACTGCAATGCCCTTCTGGCAGGACTTCCTGCCTGTGCCGTCAAGCCACTTCAGATGATCCAAAATGCTGCGGCGCATCTCATCTTCAATCAGCCGAAGAGGACGCATGTCACCCCTCTGCTAATCGAGCTGCACTGGTTGCCTCTGGCGGCTCGCATCAAATTCAAATCACTGATGCTGACTTACAAAGTGCTTAGAGGATCTGCCCCTTTTTATCTAAGCGCTCTCATAAAAGCTCAGGCTACCCCCCGACAACTCCGGTCCTCCAATGACTGTCGACTGGCAGTCCCGGCACCTCGCCCAAGGCAATCTAGACTCTTCTCATGTGTCGTCCCACGCTGGTGGAATGACCTACCAAAAACAATCAGAACAGGGCCATCTCTGGAGGCCTTCAAAAAGCTCTTAAAGACCCAGCTATTCAGAGAACATCTTCTATCCTAGCACTAAAATGAACTTAAGCACTATCCCCTAGCACCATGCTCCTTAAGGTTTCTGCTATGTAGCTTGATTGTTATCCTCGTTTTGTAAGTCGCTTTGGATAAAAGCGTCTGCTAAATGCATAAATGTAAATGTAAATGTTATACCAGGTGATGATACTGCCTACACTTTCAACAGCTGAAGTGTAGAAGAACTTTGAAATGAATGAAAGATGGATCTATAAATCTTAAGTTTCCTTAGCTTTAGAACATAGAAGAGTTTTTTCTGGCCTTTTTCATATCACATTGCCCACTGATCTGTGTGATGTAGTTTTAATACTGCTTCAACATCAGGCAGCTGTTGTCCCACAAATATCTCTCACGCACATGATGTGAATCTGCATGATCTGAGCTATCAACTATTGCTACTCAATAGTTGATAGAAATGAGTGTTCACTTACATAATGAGCCCAAATATAGTCTATAATGCAGTTCTACTGCATAAATCTATCACACTTCTTGGCATGATCTCTCCCCAAACATGGCAAACAGCATGTCAATGGTCAGAGAATCCAACCAATTGAGGGTGTGATGTTGAAATCTCAGAGGTTCAAATATTGTCTCCAATATTTGAAGATCTTGTGCCCCATGCAGCCCAAATTATTGTCCAAAATGGAAGCTCTTTACAGGCCATGCATGCTATTAAATCAAACTGTCCCCTTGTGCATTTCAGCTATTTGGCACAGCTCTGACTATTTTATCCATTCATCTCTAAGCATTGGACAAAAGATGAAAATGAATGCAATATTTTGTCAGTAGGCCTATTCTTCAAATTGCTAAGCTATCAGAAGCATCCAACATCGTAATTATAATGCCATATTCCATCCAATATCCCCTAAACACGTATGAAAAGATATCATCAGAATGTATACACTCTCAAAAAAATCTGAAATATTAAATAAACAAAAAAAATAAGTACATGCTATGTTGAGAGCTACTGAATCACTTAGACAACACTGCAAAAGATATTTAAATAGATAGATAGATAGATAGATTGATAGTCTTGAAGATAGTCTTGATGTTTTTATAGAGAAAGAGAGGGAGAGTTATGATGAAAATGAAGACTAGCAGAATTATGAACATGTTCATTTGTACTTTGTGCACATAATTTCTACACTATCTGTTTTCTTGCCATGATAAGGCAAGTTGGCATTTTTCTCCCTTCCCTTCCATGGCAGCTATGGCAACCTCTTTCATGCATGATTGGAGGCATAATGCGCTGAACTATGAAGTCGTTGAGTTCCTTTCTTTCCCCATCAATCTTTCTCTTCATCCAATTTCTTCTCTTCTTTCTCCCCCTTGCATTCCTTCTCTCTCCTGTTCTCTGGCTGTGTTTTTTTTCTCTATTCAGCCTTGGCATGACTTCCTCTTTCTTTTTCTTGCTCCCACTATAAATTCTCTCACACTTTGTCACTTCTGGTGACCCCGTCTGAGAAATTTAATTTTCCTCCCTTCCACCCACAACCTTTCCCTCTCTTTACACACTGCATTACACACACACACGCACACACATGCTTTTTCTCTCTGTCACACACATATACACACACCTCTTTTCAGGACTGCTGGAATGGCTCTGTCGGGTTAGTCAGGTAGCGTGCCTGGTGAGTGCGGTGTGTTGTTAATTAATGGGGTGTTTAGTGGCGAGCTCCATCATTATTGAGAGCTAAATATAGAGGCCCTGACTTGAGACCTGTTCTGCCTGGAGCAGAGAGTACTTAATGAGACTCTGGGCGAGGTGTGTGGGTGTATGAGTGGCTGCGTGTAGGTGCACAGAATGCGTGTGTGTATGTCAATTTCTCAGTGTGTGCATGTCTTTGTATTTGTGCGTGTGTATGTGTGTGTGTGTGTATGTGTTACATGTCTGTCAGTCTGT
>JAGFZM010000143.1:75267-108525 GCA_017657215.1 Limnothrissa miodon
GGGCCGCTTGCAGGCACAGGCTGGTTGTGAGTGCAGGGGGGTGGGGATGGGAGCGCGGGAGTGCCTCCACAAGGCTGGAGGCGCATCTGAGGCGACAGCCATATACCTGTAGGTAGCGCCCACATCCATTGCCCAACCGTGCGCATGCCCCACGCCGGGCCGCTTACAGGCACAGGCTGGGTGAAAGCCAACGGTTGGGGCCCGCAAGCAATTGCGGAAGTGCCTCCACAAGGCTGGCGGCGCATCCGAGGCGACAGCCCTGTACCTGTGGGTAGTGTCCACATCTACCTCCCAGACCGTGCGCATGTCCCATGCCGGGGCGCTTGCAGGCACAGGCTGGTTGTGAGTGCAGGGGGGGTGGGGGTGGGAGCGCGGGAGTGCCTCCACAAGGCTGGCGGCGCATCTGAGGCGACAGCCATATACCTGTGGGTAGCGTCCACATCCATTGCCCAACCGTACGCATGTCCCACGCCGGGCTGCTTGCAGGCACAGGCTGGGTGAAAGCCAACGGTTGGGGCCCGCAGGCAATGGCGGAAGTGCCTCCACAAGGCTGGCGGCACATCTGAGGCGACAGCCATATATCTGTGGGTAGCAACCACATCCATCGCCCAACCGTGTGCATGTCCAACGGGCTGGGCGTGAGTGCGGGGGTTGGGGGAGGTGGGGGGTTCTGTCTGCCCCCGAGCCAGCCTCCACCAAGCAGGTGGGAGGAGCAGAGGCACGCGAGACGCAGCGAAGGTGGCTCTGTAGGGCTGGAGGCGCGCTTAAGGCGACATCCAGATGCCTAAACAGAACACTGTCCTCCCCCATTCAGCTGTGCATTATGCACACGGCCAGTGCTAACAGGCGGCGGAGTGGTTCCGAAGTCCCCCTAGGTGACACACTGGACCAGATGTCCACCAGTGCATAGAGTGCAAGCACTGGGGCTCATTAACGGTGGCTAAGCCGTGTAGAGAGTGCGCTGTGTTTGTGTCAAACATGAGGGCGAGCTGAGCTCCACCACGCTGTGACAAGGGACACAGACAGCAGCTACAGAAGCTGCCTTTGAGAGCACGCTAGTCACCGTAGCTGGTTAAATTGGCGAGGAATCTCCGTCGACGTTATAGAACGGTAGGCATCGTCGTCTTCGAACGGTGAGCGTCTACCAAGGTTTCATCTTGTCAGAGTCTGCTGGAGAAAGCAACGGAGGAGCGGCTAAGGCTAAGGGGCTAAAACCACAAGGCCTGCTAGCCGCCGGGATGCTAGCAACTCGGGGGCCTGAACCACATGAGAGGCTAGCGGGGAAGAAGAAGGAAACCGGGGCATGAGCCACAGGCAATCTAGCCTGAGTGGAGCTAGCTGGCTAGCTGCAGATAGTGAGGAGCTAGCTTAGGGAGCTAGCTCAGTGGAAGAATCCTCCATCGCCGAACCAACGGCGTTTCTTGCAGTCTTTCCTGTGAGAATCTTCGTGCGGCATGGCCGGAGGCCACTCGCACACCGCTTCACCGACGACATCACGTAATCCTGGGGCACCGAAGACGGTTTGCCGTGGATTTACTGGCGTAAGCCTCGCGGTAAGTGAAGCGAATCCTAATATTTATCTCAAAGTAGTAGCCTTAATGGCTGTTTGGTTGGAAGGGTTGGAATAAGTTAGCTAGAGCGTACAGCGAAATACTCAGAAAAGAAGGGGGTGCTTAGTGTGCTTGCAACTTTTATATGGGCTGCCTTTTTTAGAGCTCGTGAGTGCGCGAGCTGCAGGCAGCTGCAAAGTTGCATGCTCCCTTTTTTCAAAAGGGTTGGTTTTAGTTATGCTCAGCTCGCGTGCAACTGTGGTTGCGATATCTCAATTGTGTGTCGGAAGGGACGAATGAAAGAGAACTGTAGTTTGTTTGCTCATTTTCCAGTGAGTGTCTTTCTAGCAGATTTTTCAATCACAGCCCACCCTGAGCTAGCCATTTTAGGAAAATAAGGCAGACAATTATTTTAATGTGCTCCCAACTGAATGCCATTGTTTTGTATGTCTGTTTTTCTCTCTCTCTCCCTTTCTCCCTGACACACGCACACAATAACACATACATCGTCATGTATGAAGGTAGATATGTTCCAAAATGGACAAGTGTGTATATTTGATTTGAGGACTTGTAGAATATAATGTGAGAATGCATAAAACAAACATTTGTAATTTGTAAAATGTAACTTGTAAATGCCTATTTTCATATATGTGTGTGTTAAATTTGCAGTCAAGGTGAAAAAAAAGTGCGTGAAAAAAAATGTGTGAACTTGCAGAGTGAAATTTTCACCTGTGGAAAATATTCACACACATGGGAGAAAAATATTATAAATGTGTAGATTGATATTTGCATGAATAAAGTGACATGTACATTCATAATGACAGATACAACTACAAATCAGCGACTGCAACTTCTCAAATGTGTCCCAGCAGATTCAAATCTGCGCGCCTTGACTTTTGCTACACATCTTGCCATGAGCATGTCGCAAAACCTATTTGCACTTGTAGAGATTGGGGTGGGGTGGGGGAAGAGGGAAGGAGGAGGGGTTGACCCAGTCAGAAAGGGGAGGATAGGCCAATGCTCCATTTGTGTCATCGAAGGTTAACGCCCCTTTTTAGGGGAAAACGGATTCCCCCTGAGACCGGTGTAACAAGCCAACAGGGTTGCTTCAACCCCAGGTTCACACATTTTTTTTCACGCACTCGTGTTTTTTTTTCATCGTGACTGCAAATTTAACACACACGAATATGAAAATAGGCATTTACAACTTCAAATGTTTGTTCAACGCATTCTCACATTATATTCTACAAGTCCTCAAATCAAATATACACACTCGTCCATTTTGGAAGATATCTACCTTCATAGTCATGCATTACCAGTCCCTGAGGGGGGTATCTCTTTCCTTCTCCCTCTTTCTCTCTGTCTTTCCTCAATCACACAGGGAAGACACATTCTCTCCAACACATGCACGCATTGACATATACAGTGTCATTCTCATGCATTAACAGATGTTTTTCCTCTTTCTCTCTCTCTCTCTCTGTGTGTGTGTTTGTGAGCACGTTTGTGTGTGTGTGTAAGTCAGGGATGCCTAATGATGGATACAGAGGAGGCTTAAAATCCTGCTGCTCATCTTCAGAACCCCCATATGCAGTCTTTCAAGCAAACTAAACGTGTGTGTGTGTGCGCGCGCCCATGCCTGTGTGCGTGCAAGAATAATTTATTTCCAGTAATAGCCTTTATAGTACTGTCCCTTAAGCTCTAAGTAACCATTCAAACCACTAAGTACAGACAGATTCCATGACCTAAATATATGTGTGTGTGTGTGCGTGTGTGTGTGACAGAGAGAGATAGAAAGGAAATGTGGGTGGGTGAGTGTGTGTGTGTGTGTGTGTGGTGGGGGGGGGTGTTGCAATTGTGAGATCATAAGTAAAAAAAATTAGAGAAAGGGTCCCTGGGTTAATGTGATCACTGTCTGTTTAACTTGCGTCGGCTGCTCCCCTAATTGTTTCCTCAGGCCTCTCTATCTCTCATTCTCTCTCTCTCTCTCTCTCTCTCCCATCTCTCTCTCTCTCTCTTTCCTTTTCACACACAGATTAATTTAGGGACTGGCCATTTGTACTGTAGGTCTGATTTTTTTTTTTATATTTTTTATTTGATACAAAAAATATGGCACAGCAAGACAGAACACGTGAATGAAAAACATTTTTGGAAACATTTTCGTAAGACAGCTATTCAGATAATTTGTACAGAGGTGTAGGGAAACCTCTGCTTTGAATTTGTTCAGGTATAGCCTAAACTTCCAATTTCTTTTTCAGCTTTCAGACTAATGGTTAAGGAAGCTTTGGTTAAGTTTTGTTTTAAGTGTTACAAAATTTTTACTTTATTATTTTCTATTCATTTGATAGTGGATAAAATGCCATTCTTAAGAATTAGGGTCCTGGGTTAACCAGGTACATTTCTACAAATGACAAACAGGTTGTAGGTAGTTGAGCCAGGTAGGACATTTAACTATATCTAAAACACCTTAATGTAAAGTGTTATCAATGTTTTTTAAAAGTTTTTGGTAATAGATATTAGTATTAGTTCTTTTCTCTATACTTAGGGTTAATATTATATCAGCTGAATCTACTTTTCAAACTGTCAACTACAGTATTATACATTAATAAAGGGATTTTTCATAAAATAATTGTTAACACCAATGAGTCGTATGAAATGGGCTGAAGACAGAAGCATTCAGATCAAAAGAATCTGGCAAAATACAACCATTAATTACCGTGCTTCTATTCTCAGTCTAATTAGAATGAGGAGTTTGTCAGAGCATGAAATCATTGTCAGAGATACAAGCCAGGTGCACACTGTGACAAGCCAAAGTACAGGCTCGTGATAGCAAACTCTTTAGGGATCCAGACTGATAAAACCTCCCTGGCTGACAAATGGTTTATTTACACATTTACCGTCATAATGGAGATGTAAAAAAACTGATATCACCCTTTAAAAGTGTGAAGAAAATATACTATATGCATACAAAAATAATACAAAAAGGTAAGGGGCATGAGAGACTCTGCCAAGGACACCTACAGCAATGTACACACATTAGCTACTCCTGCCTCTTAAGGTGTTGAATGACTATCATCCTGTGGCTATGTGGCCTTTGTGATGAAATGCTCTGAATGATAGTGAGGAGGAGTTTGTTGTCCATGACTCAAAGGCATGATGGAACCTCTTCATTATGCATATCAGCCACTCAAAGGGGTGGAGGATGACACGACAACATCGTTGGACCTCACCAGTGGCCACATGGAGCGCAAGAAAACCCAAGCACACCCACACATTGTTGACCTCTTCATTCCCAGGTGCTGAGTTTGGCACTATATCTTGGCTGGTTGATTCCTTGACAGCAACGCCACAAAGTACCGGGGTTAATTATTATACTCTAAGGTCCTCTAGTGCGTTACCTGTTCACCCCAGGAGAGTTTCCCAGTGTCCCCACTGCTCTACTCAACACTAATGATTGTCAAAGCCAACCTGAATCCAGGCTTTCTGTATGTAATTATGTATTATGTATGTATATGTATAGGAGCTATCTCTGTCATAAGCAGCCCAGATCTAATAGATACTTGAGATTGTTTGTCTCAGTTATCCCAGTAGTATTTGTTTTTATATTGTCATTATTGTTCCCTTTTATGTGCCCATTTGCCTACGTGTGTATGTGTTTTCTGTGCTTGATTCTATGTTTGTGTTAGCTATTAACTGAGAATGAAATTGCTCCTTGGGGGCATTAAAGATAATCTAATCTAGTTATCTAATGCTCTAATGCTCACAGGGCTGTGTGTGGTTCAACATAGGAGGCCCACATGGCTTGGTGAGAATAGCAATGTATCAGTTGTAGGGCTAAAATGCTCATTAATGGCAGTTCACCAAGTAGTCGCTAGCCAATTTACAGTACGATTGCTAACTAATCTAAACTTTCATCTGAAACCTAGATCTACTAAGAAAGAGCTGTATTTGTGATTATTGACTAATGCATGAAAACTATTAAGTAGCAGCAGCAAAATCTCATGACTAGAAAATCTAGAAATATTTGATAGTTGTAGCTGCATAAGATAGTTGGTATTGCTTTAAGTTCATGTCCAAATAAATAAAGAAGTAGGTAGGGAGGCACAGTAGATATGTAGATGGATCCTGATCAGAAACAACATTCTAACCAATGTTTGTTGAAAAGAAAGCAGTCTTGAACATCCAGTTGTGTTTCTGTGCTATCCAAAATAGTTTTCAGAATGGCATTATCTGCAATATTGCTTCAGCCTTCAAAGAAAGCGTGCCAATATTCTAACCTTACACAGATACGAGTTATAATTGGCTCAGAGCTTTTTCATTAGGATAATAGTACAGTATATGCATAGCATGTTCTTATCGCAAACCACCTTTCTGAGTTTAGTAAAAAGGAGACATATAAGGGAATGGTAGTGACATTAACCCCAGCTTCAGATGAGGAATATAGTTTATTGATTCAGCTATTTATTTATTTCAGTATTTAATTATTTTCATTTTATATATGCAAATAAAATGGAGAGACTGGGTTTATTTATTGCCCTAGGTATGAGGTATGTGTGAGAAGACAGAAAAGTAATAGACCCACTTTGAGACCCAGCTCGTTTTTAACATCTAGCTAGTCAGTCAACACTGAGAGTCCTGAAAAAAAAAAATGATTTAGCATGTATTGGCCTTATGACGTATGGCCCATATATTTACTGAGATTAAAAGCTTGAAAGTAAAGGTATTGAAATGACCCTGAAAATAGCCTAGCTACACCAGAACACAGGAAATCAAATCTATCTAATTACAGTTTTCGCTAGGGAGCCCCCTAGACACCCCCAACACACTGTACTTTGACAGAGCACCCCTTCAATATTCCCGGACACTTTTTGGCCACTTCATATTAAAAGTCTGGCTCCACACTCAAAATAACTGATCTATATTGGTACTATTTTGATGTGATACTTACATATGGCTTACATCAGCCTTAGTATCAAGACTGTTTTGGGATTATAATATTATTGGGAGTTGAAGACAACGCAGAAATTTGATATAATGTGAGGAAAATATGTAGTTAAAATGGGATGAACTGGATCAGTGATATTAATTTTTATATAGATTCAACATATTTTCATCTCAGAAACAAGGTAACACTTTAGATTATAGCCCGTAAAGTACTATGTAAGATGTAGTAAGAGTGGCGTAACAAAAAGTATCAAAGGATAAATTGTAAGTACTTACCACATAATCAATCATCTCTTTATTTCAGACACCAATATCAGGGTCCATAAGTACGCTGGAATAATACAAACTACATGAAAGCTATCTGGGTAACGCTTAAAGGGATTCTCCGGAGTAAAAGATGGCGGCTAAAGCAACAACATTTCCGGAAAGTTACTGGCTTGTTGAAATTCATTCTGGACTCTCTATCCGACCACATGAAGACCTCGGGATACTTCGGTTTGGATATAGGGACCCTCTACTCATTACCACGTAAGTGTAATGTTGTTTGGAACTGTAGAAGAGGTATAAATAGCGTTTTGTAGCCGCGGGAATGACATGCCCTGGTTACGTCCAGGCTAACGAGTTTGGGCTCAAAACGGTAAAATGCAACTTTCTCAAAACACATCCGAATTACGTGATTTTGATGCCAACTCAATGTATATACTCCCAATCATCCGTAAATTGGCCTAAATTGTATTTTACTCCGGAGAATCCCTTTAAGCAAAAAAAATACTATGTAAGATGTAGGTAGGACAACATAAGGAAATATAAATATATGGGTAAAATAATAATAGAGGGTAATATGCAGCCTGGCAAATTGACCAATAAAATAGATATCCTTTAAAGAGGGGTAAACTGTGAAGTACTTACACTTTATTACAACATACACAAAGTAGAAGGTAACACACCCAAAACTACATGTAACTACACTATAACATTGATGTGCGGGCCATAAAATGAAGTACCAGAATTCAACACTGCCTTATTTGCAATAGTCCTACATTTAGACAACCATTAGGTATTGTACCGTAAGACTAAATATACCACGTGTAGTATAATAACACGCCCACACACACACAGAACTTCTTTAAGATACCTAAGTAGGCAAATAAAAGGTTGTGTTGAAAGTACAAATTCATTTTACAGCCCACACATGAATGTTATAGTTTAACTACAGGTGTTTTCTGGAAATTTGTGTGAGCTACTTGGTCTGCAGTTCATGTTTATTTAGTTTTAAGAGTATTACACCATGTAGTTTGTGTTATTACAGCATACTTATCTAGTAAGTACTCTATAATATACCCCTTAATATTTCTTGTTACGCCATTTTTATGCCATTATTACTACGTATTACACGGTACTTCACAGGCAGACCAGAAACTACTTATAGTGTTGCTGTTATGAGGGTCAAGTTCCAAGTTCCAAAACTCAGCAGAGAAGAACTAGATTGACAAATCAGACAAAACTTGCATCTGTCAGGTTCAAAGGCTGGAAGGGAAAAACATCGGACAAAACATGCAAATGGCTTTGCTGGAATGAATAACAAAATATATTTGACTATGCTGCACAATGAATAGATGTGTGGGTCTGAGGTGTGCTTGTTCTCCAGACTGTGTCGTGACTATCTAAGTAACAAATCTATACCGACATCTTTGCGTCTTTCCCTTGCCTTTCTTTGTCTGTTTTTGCGCCGGTCATTTGTCTGATAATTGGTATAATGTTTGTATTCTAACAAGCTGCCTAATTAGAGCCCTCACTAATGAGTTGGAAATCAGAATGACTGAGACTCACTGGACAGAGGTCTGAGAAATACCAACTACAGACACACATTTCAAAAGTGTCAGATAATATGGATACCTAAAAAGCCTAAAAGATAAAAACAGATAATATGGATACCTAAAAAGACCAACCAAAATACAATTAATTTCCTGCAGCTCTCTCAGCTATATAGCTATTTAGTGCACAGTGACAGGTTTGTATCCATCGACTCTGTGCTCACATATATATGCACCTGTATATGCACAAACATACTCATTTGGTACATTTGATTTAGGTAAAACAGATTATAGATATATGGATATATGAGGTGGTATGGATGTGTCTTGTGCATGTCTATGGCACAAATTCACGATAATGTTTGCATCGTGTTTGATAGCATGTGGCTATGTAGTATGCATTCTAAAGTGTTTTAAGTATATGTTCACACATTCATGGAAGAGTGTGTATGGTCTGTCTGTAAGTGTGGATGATTTTTTATTTGTACATTGTGTGTGTGTGTGTCTGATGTGTTTCTGTTTGATTTTAGTAATCCTTGGTAGTCTTGGTAATCCCGCAGGGGGTTCTGTGATAAGGACTAGGAGTTTTTAATCCTGCATTTATCTTGCTGTCGGACAGATAATCTGTCATTGCTATGTCCCCATAATCTGTCTTTTCCAGAAGAGAATAATCTATCATCTGCATCTAAACAGACACACACACACACACACACACAGAAAGGAATAATCTATCATCTATGAGTTTATCACCACTATACATCACAGGCGATAGAGCGAAAGAAACTCCCCAGTGCATAGCTGAGCTGAGCATGTTTATATGCATCAGTCAGACGATGATGAAATTAATAACATCAACCAAACAGAGGAACCACTGTTTACTGTCTGAATCTCAGAGGGCTTGTTATTGATGGGGAGCCTGGTCACACAGACAGACACACACAGAGACATGGATGAAACACACACACACAAACACAATTACATACACTGTTATGGATTGATTTTGATATTTCATGGCCCACATACAGATTCATACAGAAGTTACAGTTTAGTTTATTAAATAGCAACCTAGAATCCTGGTTAAGGGTGAGATAATAAATACTGTTGATAACTTATAATATTTGGGTGTAATCATTGATTCTAATTTAAATAAAAAAAACACATAAAGAAAATATCCAAAAGTGTCAGAGCTAGCTTAGCTAACTTTAGACATATTAGGCACCAATTGCCACCACCTGCTGCTAAACTGTTCTTACACTCCATGATTTTTTCACATCTGTCATACTGCTCTACAAGTTGGTGTGACTACTTTACAACCTGTAGTCACCCTCTACAAAATGGCTATAAAAAAACAAGACATTACCATCACTGTGCCATTATAACAAAATGCAATTTACTGACTTCTGAAAGTTTTGTTTTGCTGATATGTACTTGTATTCATGATCTTGCACCACCACCTCTCAAGCAATGCATATCACTTTGCAGAGATAAAATTAGGGTCTCTGTCAGAGATGATTGCTATGTGGTTTACAGGAAGACATAATTGGCAGTCAGTTTTGGAAAAATGGAATTCAATCCCAGTACATATTAGGGGAAGTACAACCTTCAGTCAGTTTAAATTATCCCTGAAGACATTGCTAAAGGCGAATCAAAGATGTGATCATTAGTCAATGGGTGCTGTCCTATGTGTTGTCATATGTGTTATATGTGTCCCTTGTACTGGATGTGTATTGGTCTTATATCAAAATGTCTCAATGTGAAGTTGCTGTTGTCTATGTTGTGTTGCTATGTCTTAGTATGAGGCTGTCTTAATCAGATGTTGTTTTACTGTGTAGTTATTTGTAATGGTAACAGTAGGGTGTGTAATGTCTATACGTTTATTGTTTGTTGGTGTATATTTTATTTTACTGCCTCCTGCCCACAGATGTAAATTAGCTGTATAGCTAACTCTGGTACAGGAATTGTTCTGTACATGGTCCCTTTTAAATAAACATAAATAAACAAAAAAAACTAAGTATGTATTGGGCAAACAAAACTCCCCCCCCCCCCCCCCCCCCTCGCTCTCTTGTCTGTCCTTCTCCTTCTGTGTCTAAATTGTCCTTTTCCACCAGTGTTGCCCTCAACCTATAGCTCATCATTTAAATGAACATGAAGTCTGCTAAATGAGGGCTGAATTCAGTAGTTAAGATCTATTGTAAACTGTGGAAGAATAACCTACAGACAATGACAAGACTGCCTAACTAATGACTAATTGTTTTCTTGCAAAAATAACTAATTCCATTAATGGTTTCTGTATTAGGCATGCACTGTATAAAGGTTGGTGTGTGTGTGTTTGTCTTTCTTTCTTTTGGTGTTGGTGTGTGTGTGTGGTGGATGTAGAAACAGAAAATTATTTTTTTGATAGTTAATGAAAAATATTTTATTTAAATAAAAAGAAAAAAACGTAGTCAGGTTTCTGTTTTGTCATTGAACCGCTTGCTTGTGTAGAATCAAAAATGAAATATCTCCTAGAGCAATAGTATCATAATACCATGGTTGCATGCTGTAACAGGCTACCTCAAGAATCAGTATGATGCATTTATGACCTTGGGAAGGCCAAAAAGCCTTCCGTACCTACAAATGACCAGGATAACCCGAAGTGACATAAAACATATTAAATATTTCATTTGCATCCTTACACACAAACTCCTTGATGAATTTAAACATATTGATATACAGTCATGAAGCCTAACTGGTTATTGAGAGACATGACTTGATTGATTGAATAATAGTATTAGGTTTTGTATTCAGAATAATTAGACATTAACACCATTTTATTATCTGATAGATATGTTTAATCATTTATATTTATTTATTATCAGTATAGAGATTGATTCATTCATGCAAAACAACAAATACTGTAGTTTCATCAAAACTAAAATATGAACATATTATAAAGGTTAATGCTTATGGCTGAACTAGCAAACATTCTACAAATGAATCCTTCACAGAAGTCTGCCTGCAGTTCTAAACATTAAACATTCATAAATAACTAAGTCAGGCTGTGTCCTTTACTGCAGGGTTTCAGCACCCTGGCAACTGGTGTGACAGTTCCAGTGATCTACTGTTAAATGAAGACTGTTGAAAAATATAGATCTTTATAGATATTTATTTATGCCACCATACCATATAACTGAAAAATCCACAGATGACTTGATGCTTTGAACATCATCTGTTTTAGTTATGTATGAAATATAGGTGTATATTGAGGTTGACTATATTACCTCTAAAACAGTCTTTATATAAGTAATTAATCCATGTTCAGGAAGCTAAAGCTTGTTTACTGTTAAGAGGCAGAGGAAAATGAAAGCATAAGGTGTAGTGGGTATGAAATAATTCAAAATTATTATCGTTCTATTTTCTTATCTGAATTTTAAAGGGTTAGATACTTAGCCCAGCTTATTGTAAACACACAGACACACACACACACATCAATATAGCAATGAGGTTGTTCATCTGCAATTGGCCACACACATATTAAGGATGTGTATCTGTCCTCTCACTATTCAGGATTTATTCAAACAGTATACTAGGATGTTATACACATTCCCTTCTGGCACTTAGTACTTGTTAGTAAGTCAAGGCCTAGTATCGTAAGTCCTTAAAGCCTCTATGTGTAGGATTTATCTTCTATTTATCTTCGTCTTTTATTAAAAATATATTTCTTATTTTAAAAATATTATGTAAAACGATGGTAATTACCTCCATGAATAAATTGTAGTGTTCCCGTAAACTTGGTAATTTCATTTATATATAGATGTGGCTGGGTACCAAATGAGGATATCCATTTTGCGCCGCCATTTTCAAAATGAGGACCATGGGAAATGGGGACCGTGGGGAGGGGAGGGCTAATACATTTTATTCAAGCGTATGCAGTATACCACTTCGCCGATAGATGGGAGAAATTCTCATTAGGGCTGGGCGATATGGACTAAAATGTATATCTCGATATATCTCTCTCGTATATCGATATACGATATATATCTCGATATCTTTCCAGCAAAAATAAATAAATAAATAAATAAAATAAAGTGTCTATAAAATAAATAATGAAAATAATATAAAGAGCTTTTTTTTCAAAATAACAAGTTCTCAACTAAACTGTGCAACAATTTCCATTTGTATATTTAGAGCAAAGAAAACGAATGTGTTAAGAGTCTCCGCCGTAATGTGACACAAATGTAGGACTCACAGGTTCTGCTAACTTTTCTCCACTCGTCTGTTGTCATTGCCATTGCGTCACAGAGTTCAAATGCCAATCACGCTCTCTCATCATAGTCGCTAAAGAGTTCTTAAGTTTTGCTCAGTTCCCACTGGTTTTGTGGCGGTCTGTCCTCGGAGTTTGTAACACTCTTCATATACTTGCCGGTGGCCTCCATTTCAAAATGACCAAACCGTTGTTTCGCTTTTTTGGCCACAATAACCTTTCCGCGGCATTCTCCATCTGTATAACTCATACATTCTATGGAAGTCGCCATTGTTGTTTACTCGGTCTACATGAGTAGGGGAAGGGAGGAGCTAACTCAAAGCTAGGAGCACTGAGCTATCAGTGGCAAGGAAGCTGGTGCACAGACGTCGCATAGCAGAAAAAAGCGGAATACTTGTCTCTGGATTAAAAAACAAGTCATAACCGATATATACGATATGTCAAAAATCATATCGTGGTTTGAAATTATATCGATATTGATTAAGCCCTAATTCTCATACAAAAAAAATAAAACTTACACATAGGGGGTTTAAGAATGAAGGCCTGATTCATCATGAAAGGGAATTTGTAAATACATGCCTAACTAATGATTGATGTTGCTAAACACTCTTGCCTAAAAAGTCACTAATACAAACATAAATTAGGTGAATTAGTGCCTATGTATTACCATATATATATGCATCTTTTATTGTTTGAAATAGCTTTGCTGGGCTTATTCCTCATAACATAAGCTAAAAAAATACCATTAATTAAAGATTTTTAAAAATGTTGCAGATGATGTTGAAATTGTTTTTTTTTTAGCACCATACATGACAAAAAAACCCATAGGGCATTACGCTGAGAAATATTGGATCAGCAGTAAAAATGCCTCCTGACACAATGAACAGAAAGGGATGAAATCCAGGCTAGCACTGTAGGGAGATCAAGTGAAAGTGCATAGGAAGACATAGCACAGTTCTATAATCTCCACTGGAGATTGTTTGTAGGAGCAGTGTTATACTGTACTTCTGTCTATACTTCGAATGTTACACTACTATACAAGTTACTTATTTTAAGTTTAACACTGGGAGGGGAACTACACTCTAAAACTGCTAGTACTTAATTCAATCAATGAAACAGTTTTACACTTAAAAATATTGAGTGGATTTGAAAGCTCTCAAATCTGTTACAACAAAGCATGAGTAATGAGTAAATCTAAGTGATATTTTCGATTACGTCTGAATGATTTGACCTGGCACACAATACTGTATAAACAACATAGAAAACATAGTAGAAAGCACTAAAGAAACTGAGTAAATATAATTGAAAACATTTGTAGGAGATAACTGCAAATTAATAATGACTTACTAAAAATAAATGTTGTACTGGCTGAATTTTTTTATATAAAAAAAAAAAATATTTCAGGATATTCAGTACTATATACAAATATGAACAGGATCTCACAAAACATTAAACTTTATTTTAGACAATTTTTCCCACATAAAATTAAAAAATTTTCAGTATATGCACATACCTAATACATAAAAGTGCAAATAATTTTAGAACTGGAGCCATATCACAACAATAGAGGGGTTCAACCGTTTTTTTTTCATCTGAACTATCAACAACTAACATTTAACTCATCAACATGTCTGTCTGCCTGTCTGTCTTACCACTCAAGTTATGTGGACAACCTACAGCAGCACATTCAAAACTGTTGCAGGAAAGGCAATTCAGCCCCAAGATCAAACGCCTCTGAACAAAAATGCTTCTGCCAAATGGCCATGAAAACAAAAGATATTAAAGAGGCATATTAATCCAAGCGGTAATCATCACACTAAACACATTCATGACTAGTAGCTGGGCCCATCACAAACTGTGACACAAGGGCAAAATCATCTCCACAGCGTATTTGGCTTCACATGTAGATGTGACAATACATTGGTCATCTCTTATGCTTTTTTTGAACACCTCCATTTCTCATAATAAAACTCATAATACTCCAAACTGAAAATACAAAAACTACTTTCTCCTTTAGAGGTGCAACATTTGAGTCACTTCTGGTGAAACCAAGGGCGTAACAATGGTGTTGACATTGGTGGGGACATAATTTGGCCCTCCACTACCACCTAGGGTTGAGGGACACCTCCAATGCACGGCTAAGTTAATCAAAATGTTGTATTTCTAGCTGCAATTTCCTGGATTTTAACCAATTTTGGGGTGAATGATGGCAATTCCCATCTGATTCACACGTCCATAGCGTCCATACACAATTTTACACCCATGGGTGAAACTGCCTTGAAACTTTTGACTTGAAACTCCAACAATGGATGTCTCATGCCTCACAGGAATTATCAAAGAAAAAAATAAAAAACATTAATGCAAAATGTAAATGTACAATCAAAAAAACATCAGATCATGCTATCAGTCAGACAACACCTGGAGGTGGTTTGATGAAATGAAGTCAAAGATTGTCCAAGTTTCTGTCCAGAAGAACCACACATTTCAAGATGATGGCGCGTGTAGACGCAGCGATCACACGCTCTCCCGAAAATGCAGTGTTTTGTTCGTCTAGTAAGTGTATTTCTGTTAGTGTTTCTCGCCAGTCCATGTCAGAATATGTGTACAGTCGTCAGGCTCTCCTACACATTCGGAGAAGCAAGATTTGCCAAGTTTTGAACAAGAACGTTGAGTTGCTAAGAGAGATAGGACTTCTACGGCAGCCAGCTAGCTGGCCTAGCAACTCAATGGACTCGCCTGCTACCCCTCCCCGGACAAAGAGGCGTCGAAGGCGGTGCGCTAGGACAAGGAAGCGGGGCAATCGCGGAGGTGTCCGAGTCAGGCTCGAGGCTAAGCCAACTCGCCCAGCCATACCATCGATACTCTTGGCCAACGATCTCTGGACAATAAAATGGACAACATACGACTTCTGAGATCAGCAAATCGCAAAGTAAGTGACTTGTGTGCTAGTTTTCACTGAGACATGGCTAAATGACAACATTCCGGACTCGTCCATACAACTGGAGCAGCTAGCATGCTACAGAGCCGACAGGACTCTCGTAGACGGAGGCAAAACACAAGGTGGCGGGGTCTGTGTTTACGTCCACGACGAGTGGTGTCGTGATGCCACCGTAGTACGCAAACACTGCTCATCACTGGCGGAGTTCATGATCGTGAAGTGTCGCCCTTTCTACTTGAAGTTCGATCCTGTTGGTCGCTACTTATATTCCTCCATCTAGCAACAACAGCGACAGGAATGCGGCGCTGAACGAACTGTATCAAGCCATCAGTGAGCAACAAACGGCACACCCAGACGGTTTCATCATCCTCGCAGGAGATTTTAATCATGCTGACCTTAAAACTGTTCTCCCAAAGTTTCATCAGCATGTACATTTTCCAACACGGGGAGACAACATATTGGACCTGGTCTACACACAGGAAAAAGGAGCATACAAAGCCAACCCCCTCCCCAACATCGGCACCTCTGATCACCTCACTGTTATGCTAATGCCAGCATACAGACAGAGTGTGAAAGTCATCAGACCCGTTAAGAGAGAGGTAAGGGTGTGGCCACAGGAGGCCACCTCTGCTCTTCAAGACTGCTTTGGATCAACTGATTGGGAAATATTCAAGAGTGCAGCCACCTACAATAACACCATAGACATTGAGGAGTACACAGACACTGTGAGCTCATACATCTTCAAATGGATTGAGGATGTTACACAAGTAAAAAGCATCACAACTTGAGCCAACCGGAAGCCAAGGCTGACAGGAGATGTCCACAGGCTGCTGAAGGCCAGAGACAAGGCCTTCAGAGCTGTGGAGGAAGCAGGCCTGAGAACAGCGAGAGCCAACCTGTCCCGTGGCATCAGGAAAGCGAAACAGGACTACACACACAAGATAACCTCCCACTTCAATGATAGCAAGGACGCACAGAGCCTAGGGCTGGGCGGTATATCGATATTTAATCAATATCGATATAATTTCAAACCACGATATAATTTTTGACATATCGTATATATCGGTTATGACTTGTTTTTTAATCCAGAGACAAGTATTCCGCTTTTTTCTGCTATGCGACGTCTGTGCACCAGCTTCCTTGCCACTGATAGCTCAGTGCTCCTTGCTTTGAGTTAGCTCCTCCCTTCCCCTACTCATGTAGACCGAGTAAACAACAATGGCGACTTCCATAGAATGCATGAGTTATACAGATGGAGAATACCGCGGAAAGGTTATTGTGGCCAAAAAAGCGAAACAACGGTTCGGTCATTTTGAAATGGAGGCCACCGGCAAGTATATGAAGAGTGTTACAAACTCCGAAGACAGACCGCCACAAAACCAGTGGGAACTGAGCAAAACTTAAGAACTCTTTAGCATGCAATGTTCCCTAACTCTATGACAGAAAAAGCGGCGGTGGAGCATAACGTTAAAATCAATTGCCTTATCACGGTGGACATGGCATCAATTGCCGTAGTGGAACGCGGATTTGTGTTGTTACTTTTGCCGCGACTATGATGAGAGAGCGCGATTGGCATTTGAACTCTGTGACGCAATGACAACAGACGAGTGGAGTAAAGTTAGCAGAACCTGTGAGTCCTACATTTGTGTCACATTACGGCGAAGACTCTTAACTCATTTGTTTTCTTTGCACAAAATATACAAATGAAAAGAAGGCCCACATGTTTGTTATTACTGTTGCACAGTTTAGTTGAGAACTTGTTATTTTGAAAAAAAAGCTCTTTATATTATTTTCATTATTTATTTTTTAGACACTTTATTTTATTTATTTTATTTATTATAATTTTTTTTTTGCTGGAAAGATATCGAGGTATATATCGTATATCGATATATGAGAGAAATATATCGAGATATACATTTTAGTCCATATCGCCCAGCCCTAACAGAGCCTATGGCAAGGCATCCAGGCTGTCACAGACTACAAGCCTGCAGCACACAGCTCTGAGAGCGACACCACTCTGCTCAACAACCTGAACAGCTTCTTTGCACAATTTGAAGCACAGAACAACACAAGCCCACAAAAAACACCACCTCCTCCACACGACCAGCCTCTGTGCCTGTCTGCTGCCAGCGTGAAGAGGACACTCTCCGCCATCAACGCCCGGAAAGCAGCGGGTCCAGACAACATCCCTGGTAGTGTGCTGAAAGACTGCGCAGAGGAGCTGAAGGATGTCTTCACAGACATCTTTAACACCTCCCTGAGGCAAGCCATTGTCCCATCATGCTTCAAGACTGCCACCATCATACCTGTGCCAAAGAAATCATCCCCAGCCTGCTTCAATGACTACCGCCCTGTGGCACTGACACCCATCATCATGAAGTGCTTTGAACGACTAGTCATGTCTCACATCAAATCCACCCTGCCTACCACCCTGGACCCATACCAGTTCGCATACAGAGCGAAACGTTCTACAGAGGATGCAATCTGCTCTGCCCTCCACCCAGCCCTAACTCACCTGGACAAGAAAGACTCATATGTGAGAATGCTGTTCATAGACTTCAGTTCAGCATTCAACACCATAATACCACAACAACTCATCTGCAAACTGGACAAACTGGGCCTCAGCACCTCCATCTGCAACTGGCTACTGGACTTCCTCAGCCAGAGGCCTCAAGCAGTGCGTGTGGGCAACAATGTCTCTAACAGCATCACCCTGAGCACAGGGGCTCCACAAGGCTGTGTGCTCAGTCCGCTGCTCTTCACCCTGCTGACACATGACTGCACACCAACCTACAGCTCCAACCACCTTGTGAAGTTTGCAGACGACACAACGCTGGTGGGGCTCATCACCAAGGGCGATGAGACCCACTACAGGAAAGAGGTTGAGCTCCTGACCACGTGGTGCAGAGACAACAACCTCCTGCTAAATGTTAGCAAGACCAAGGAGGTTATTGTCAACTTCCAGAGAGGTCACACCTGTCACCACCCGCTGACCATCGACGGTGCTGCAGTAGAGAGGGTGAGCAGCACCAAGTTCCTGGGGGTGCACATCAGTGAGGACCTCTCCTGGACTACCAACACCACATCACTGACCAAGAAAGCACAACAGCGCCTCTACTTCCGGCGCAAACTCAAGCGGGCAACCACACATCCTGACCACATTCTACAGAGGAACCACTGAAAGCATCCTCTCCAGATGCATCACTGTGTGGGGCAGTAGCTGCACTGACTACAACAGAAAAGCTCTACAACGCATTGTGTGAACAGCTGAGAGGATAGTCGGCGGACCACTCCCCACCCTGCAAGACATCTACACCACCCGCCTCACCCGCAAAGCCAACACAATCGTCAGCGATGCAACCCACCCCGCACACTGTCTGTTCAGCCTACTGCCCTCTGGTAAGAGATACAGAAGTCTCCGCTCCCGCACCACCAGGCTCGCCAACAGCTTTATCCACCAGGCTGTGAGACTGCTGAACTCTCTCCCCTACTGGCTCCCAGCCAGCGGAACCACCAGACTGGCAGGAGTATAGGAAGACAGATTGAACTTTACCCTCCCTCACCCCCAACCCCCACACACTCCCCAGCAAGGAACAAACACTCTCCCCCCCCCCCCCTCACCACACACACTCCCCAACAAGGGAACAAACACTCTGAACCAAGAACCAAAACAACACTCTGGACTGAAAAATAACTACCTCTGCATTGCAATTGCACACAGCTGCTGCTATATATTCAAGTATTCTTTTTTACTACTATTTATATACTACTACTGCTGCTACAATCTTGTGTTGCACTAAGAACAACAAACCAACGCTGCTGGAACACTTACTTTACTTTATGTTATGTCTTGTCTTATATATACTGTATGTATGTTATGTCTTGTCTTATATATACTGTATGTTTACCTAAGTATAATGCCTTAAGCCTACTTGCACTTTTTTTACTTAACATTACCTTATTGTTTAGAATTGTTTTTTGTTGTGCATCTGCACTTTATTGTCGTCAACGTCTACGCATGGGACAAGTGTGAAACGCAATTTCGATTCCTTTGTATGTCAAGTACATGTGAAGAAATTGACAAATAAAAACTGACTGACTGACTGACTAATTACAGAGGGTACAGTCTGTTTTTTGCCTTACACGGATGGTTCAGTTGGGTATGAGTCTCATCTGTGCTCATCTACCCCACAGACAACTGTATCATTACATTGTTTTTCAGTCGTTGCACCTTTGTTGACAGGTTTCCAGCATCCACCTCAATGAGCATCTTCTGAAATACTTCAAAAATGTATTTCAGAGTTTTGGGGTATTTGAGGTCCAAGGCATAAGTTAGTCCAAAGTAACAGCAGGCCCTGCTGAGATCTCCAAGGTGGTTGAGTATGATGGAACCCTCAATTACGATCCCTACATCCCTGACTTGTCCATCTGCATCACGCACAAGGTACAGAGCCATCGTCTCTTGCCAGCTCTTCTTCCACATTGACAGCTAAATCATCAAAATTCTGTAAACATAGTAAAGGAAACCGGTTATAGCAGGCAGGATGTCACAAAAAAAAATTTTTTACCTAAATACATAAATACATAAACACAAATAACAACAACAATAACACTAACAATACTGACTTCACCACTAATGATGCATATTCTCATTCATCCAGGTCATAACTGGACTTTTGGTGCCATAATGTAGTGGGGGGCCATAAACTAAGTGGCAGGGCTCCAGAGTGCGACCAACCAAATTTTTAAAAGTGTGACTGAAAAAAATTTGCGGTCGCACTGGTGCATCTGACGTTGCTCAGGCGAAAACATGAATTTATTTCGCAAGTGCAGCATCTCTCTGTGTTATCCTCTGGTTATCCTGATTGTATCATGGTCTAAACCAATAATAGACAGAGTTCGGGCGGGTCCTTGCCTCTGATTGGCTGTGGTGCTTTTCTCTGCTCCAAGTTGTCAGCTCAAAAAATGCGCACGACCTGAGCAGTGAGCAGAGAACTGAAACGATTTAAGAAAATAAAGTGAAAATAAAGAGAGGTAGAGATATTGAAACTTTCTTCGTTAAGAAAACAGAGCCGATTCCTAGCCCTACTGTCACTCCATGCAGCCAAGACTCGACCTCAGCCTTCCACATAGACTCGGAATCAAAGGAGACTGAGGTAGAGCCCGGTCACGTTAATGAGATGAAAAAGCCCAAAACATATTCTTTCCGGAAAGAATGGTTAAACCGGCACTAAGCAACATTCTGTTTTTCACTCTCACGAGCTCCCTCTAAAGCCCACTGTATTGCATTGTATTGCACTGCATTCTATTGGAGGCGGTCCGCGCTGCTGAACATTGCAGGTGCTGTATCTACCGCTATTAGCCACAGTGGCGCATTCTACACCGTTTGTTCGCCGTGTAATGACTAATTTTAGCATTCTAAACAGTATGAAACGGATTAATTAAATGAAAAATGTTGCATAGTGGGCCTTTAAATCAATTTCCCTGGCTAAGGTACAGTAAAACAGTGTTTTTCAACCACTGTGCCGCGGAACACTAGTGTGCCGTGGGATACTGTCAGGTGTGCCGTGGGAAATTATCTAATTTCACCTAATGACTCGTACGGATTGGGCCACATGCTGTGCTGGGTAGTGCTAGTTTTAAACTCCAAATACGTTTCAAGAAAATAATTGAAGATGCGTTAAAACAAAAGTAACGAACCTTAATTCCATCTTCATAACGTTGCTGCTTTTACAAGGAAGGACGTGCTAAACATTGTTTCAAAGATAATTGGGCAATGCTCACGCAAGTGCATGCGGTTGCCTAGTAAGAAAAACGAGCAGGATGATGTGTGTTTGCGTGTGTCTGTCAGTTAAAATAGGGCCTACACATGATGTTAGCACCTCAGATGTTCCTGACAAATTAGCCGATCAAGATCAATGGCCATGCCTCCCTCCCTCTAAATGTGTTTTGCAGTCAGGGTTCCCACGGGTCCTTGAAATCCTTGAAAGTTTGTGATTTTTAAAAAATAAGTTCAAGGCCCTGGAAAGCTTTTGAAAATGGGCATAAAAAGACACTGTCCTTGAAAGTCCTTGAATATTTTTGGTGCTTCGGCACTTTTGCATCCATTTTACATGTGTCATTATTTTGCCACCACCAGTTGTGTGTTGTAGCCTACTTTCTACCACAGCCTAATGTCCATTAAGAGATCAAGATAAAAGTTTGACTAAACTGAGTGCAAAAACAAGTGACATTAAATAATGCATACTCAACACTGAAGACCTTTAGTCTGCTTCAGATAAAAGTGAACTGTCTATAAGAATGCAGGAGCCATCTACTTTTTTCCAAATTGGTGTAATCCCCCAGTTTCATATATATAGCAAAGCACAACCTAAAAGAACAAAATAGTATAGCTTGTGTTCAGTAACCTGAGCTGAGCAATGTGTGAATTAATGGGCTTACACCAAAGTGTATGATACTTGGCTAAGATATACCCGACGCCACTCCCACAAGATTCAATTCAATTCACTCCCACAAGACCTGTTTGTCAATGCATGGATGGACTAATATCTGCACTACCTTCTACATAAGCTTATTTACTGCCAGTATATCAAAAAATATCTTTGTTTGACAACTATATTTGTTAATTGATAACATATTCAGCGGTAGACTGGGCCCGCCCATACTTCCTGTGACACTACATTCAATTTCGCAAGCAAAGTCAGTCTGGCCATGCTGCCATTATAGAGCATTTCTGTTCCCAAAAAAAGTGTGAACCAATGAGAAATGAATTCCCCCCCCCCCCCCCCAGCGCCAGTGAGGCATCTGATGCAGGTTAAGGCCGCCTCTCAGAAGGCGGGTAGTACGGTTGCTTGGCCAGACTAAGCTTCTGTGACCTTATAGTCCTGGAAGCCAGGGTAATTCAGCGGTAGCAGTAGGTAATGCCGCCATGTGTGGTCCTTGAATTTAACAAAATTGGTCCTGGAAAGGCCTTGAAAAGTCCTTGAATTTGATGTTAATCAAGGTGTGGGAACCCTGTGCAGTGTGCAATTATGATTTTGATGTTAGCCATCATGTAGCAACAGCAATGATTTCATTTCTATACATAGGCCATTATTTTTTCTAAATTAGACCATCGTGTGCGCCAATAAGCTGCAGCAATTATTCATAAATATACTACTACTGCAAAATAGCCTCTTTCATTGATATAATATTAAGGCTATAGGCCTAGGCTATTTTAGGTTAGGCCCAAGTATATATATATATATATATATTTTTTAATACAAAGAAGAGAGTGTTTGTCAAACTTCAGTGATTCTCTTCTCAGAAAGGAGAAAGTCAGCAGGCTATGAGGCAAAGCTATTGTCAAGTGTCTGTTCTGTCTCGGGTATAAAATACTACTCTGTGTTTCTTTGACTCCTATTCATGACACTTGAGTATTACTTTATACTTTGTATATAGATTACAGTTTCTTTTTTTTTATTTTTCATCCGCTGGTGGTGTGCCTTTCAATTTTTCAATGAAAAAGTGTGCCCTGACTCAAAAAAGGTTGAAAAACACTGCAGTAAAGAACATAAGTCAGTGCACTGTACAGTAGGCCTATATACTATCGGGAGTGCGGGCAGACTATGGGTGGGAAAAGTGCATTTGTTGAAGGGTCGACAACGTTTCGTTATATGAAAGAAGGGATAAAAAGGTGACCTTTTGTTGTTAAAGGTGACGTAATAAAAATATGGGTGCACCTAAATTTTGTGCTGGTGCCCCTAAAAAAAAAAAGTTAGGCGCAGCAGTGCAACCAACACAAAAAGTTAGTCTGGAGCCCTGAGTGGGGAATTATGATAGCAAACAGCATACAGGTAAGAGACCGGCATGTGTATGAGAGCAGGTGTATGAGAGGAGAAGTAAATAGTTTTTTTTGACAATGTCAGTGAAGCTGTGTTTTTAAACCAACAGAAACTATTGAAATGAAACATTATCTGTGAATATAAGTCTTCTCTGCAGATTACATCTGTTGTTAAGTGGCACTATATTAATAAAATAAACTGAACGTTGTGGGAAAAAAATTAATTGTTTCATGATTAATATTATGGGAGAAATTAACTTTATATTAAGTGTGTGATTTATGCGGGTGAGACAGTGTGGTATGTCATCTCTAATGTAAAATCAATTTTGAGTGGTAAACTAGTGTTTTAAAGAGGCACTCAGTAAGTTTATGCAACCATTTTTGTGGTCATAAAATCGCTTAGAAATTGTTTTTTCTGTTAGACTGGTCTGTTGTGTTGCAAATGGCGATTGAGCGCACTGCTGTACAGCCCTGTATAGTGAATATGGAACTTGCAACTTCTGAGGGAGGGTACACTACAGCATTACATCTAACTGTACAGAGCTCCCCCTACAGGTTTGTGGCATTTAATGCAGGGTTAAACAGACTTACTGAGTGCCTCTTTAATGATGGAAAGTTAAAGAGGGTTTTGATAACAATGGGTGTTTAACAAAATGATTCTTACATTTACATTTACATTTATGCATTTACCAGACGCTTTTATCCAAAGCGACTTACAAAACGAGGATAACAATCAAGCTACATAGCAGAAGCCTTAAGGAGCATAGTGCTAGGGGATAGTGCTTCAGTTCATTTTAGTGCTAGGATAGAGGATGTTCTCTGAATAGCTGGGTCTTTAAGAGCTTTTTGAAGGCCTTCAGAGATGGCCCTGTTCTGATTGTTTTTGGTAGGTCATTCCACCAGCGTGGGACAACACATGAGAAGAGTCTGGATTGCCTTGGGCGAGGTGCCGGGACTGCCAGTCGACAGTCATTGGAGGACCGGAGTTGTCGGGGGGTAGCCTGAGCTTTTATGAGAGCGCTTAGATAAAAAGGGGCAGATCCTCTAAGCACTTTGTAAGTCAGCATCAGTGATTTGAATTTGATGTGAGCCGCCAGAGGCAACCAGTGGAGCTCGATTAGCAGAGGGGTGACATGCGTCCTCTTCGGCTGATTGAAGATGAGACGCGCCGCAGCATTTTGGATCATCTGAAGTGGCTTGACGGCACAGGCAGGAAGTCCTGCCAGAAGGGCATTGCAGAAGTCAAGGCATGAGAGGACCATAGTTTGAACCAGCAATTGGGAGGCTTTTTGAGTTAGGTATGGTCTGATCTTTTTGATGTTGAATAGTGCGAAGCGGCAGGCCCGGGCAACAGAAGCAACATGGTCATTGAAGGTTAGCTGGTCGTCAATCATAACACCTAGGTTCCTGGCTACCCGTGAGGGAGCAAGAGACAAGGAGCCAGAGTTGATGCAAATGTTGTGGAGTATAGTTGTTTTAGCTGGGAGGACCAGCAGCTTGGTTTTTGAGAGATTCAGCTGGAGATGATGGTCTTGCATCCATGCAGAGATGTCAGAGAGGCAATCCGAGATTCGTGTTTGGATGGTTGGGTCATCGGGTGAGAATGACAGATAGAGCTGGGTATCATTGGCATAGCAGTCGTAAGAGAAGCCGTGCTGGCGGATGATTTGGCCCAAAGAAGTGGTATAGATGGAGAAAAGAAGGGGGCCCAACACAGATCCTTGGGGTACTCCAGTAGCAAGGTGGTAAGGCGCAGAGGTGTGTCCTAGCCAGGACACTTTGAACAGTCAGTTAGAAGTAAATTAGGTTTAGAAGATAAAGGAGTGGTGACAAGGTGACAGGTAAGGGAAAGAACAGAGGAGTAAACTGTAATACCTGGAGCAGAATATTCATTTCTGTTCGATGTCTCTCTCCAGCAGCACCTTTCTTGGCTTGGAAGATTAGGGGTGCAGTGGTCTAACATGAACATGAATTTGGCCTCAAGACGGTGGTAATTCGATGGAACTCAGCCATGGGCGTCCTCCTTATATGGCTGTAGTACATTCGTCACTTGTTATTTCTGATTTACTTTCAATTTAGAAAAACAAGGTAAACAAAACTGTGTAACCAACCCCCTAGCGATTGTGTACTTGGTTCGGCCTGTAAGCGCCAACTTGTGGCTTCGTTTGAAAAAACACTCAGTCCGACAACTACTGTTTAGGCTATGTCAATAGAGTGCCCCAGTGACTTCCGTTTTACTTCCGCCTCATGGGACCTCAAAATGTGTACGCTAGCCATGTATTTCTATGGCAATATTATAGCAATTTTCTGGTCCCGTTTGAACTGAGCCATGAATGGGACATATGCTGTTTGTCAATTTAAAATATAATTTTTCATACAAAGATCACCATGATTCATAGCAAATTAGTTTGATGGTAGAAGGTTTTGTGGGAGGCCGCTTTGTGAACTTGGCTCTAAGTCAGTTATCTTTGCCATTTAGGCCCAAGTTGTTTCTTGTCTTAGTTTTGTTAAGAGACACCACAGAAAACACTATCCTTAACCTAGTCATGTCACAAAGGCTACTCATCTCCCTACAGTGCCAGTCAAGATGATTCAATTGAGCTGATTTTCTCCCATTCAGTGAACAGGGGGAAGAGTTGTAAAAGCTGAGCTAGATATTATAACAAATATTTTAAAACTTCAGGGGCTGGTACTACCAGGCTACCCAAATAAAATTCAAGATATTTCAAATTAATATTACATTTGACACACATCAGGCTTATCTTTACAAACTAGCCATTGAATAAACCTCATGACAAATTATTTCTTAACCAAATAGTAGTCTGTTTAAACTCCTGCTACTATAACCTACGTAGCATAGTTGAGAGTGTACAATGTAAAATTAAGTTCTCTTTTGTTTCGAAGGCGAAATGTACGAATGGATGATGCCTATCATCTCCTACTTTTTCTGAAGTCAACTTTAACCAACCCTTTGAAAAAAGGGCAGTAAGCGCTCTGACGCGCGCAGGCAACTACTTAGACAGCCCTGCGTGACGTCAAAAAGTCTATATATTGACTGCGCTTACACTTCAGGTCCTCTTTGCCTTTTTCACCTCGCCTACTGCGTGTGTTCTGAGTCACTCCGTTTGCTTTCGCAAATATTCTTAAAAATCAACGGCTTTTTGAAAGCCCACCACAACAGTTTTTTCAAAACTTTCCGAAATCCATCCTTCTCAAAGTCACTCACGTCGGTCCCTACCTGGTACCAAGAGTCGTTGGATGGCAACACTTGGATGGCAACACTTAGATGTCTCGACTGGAAACGGCTAAGGGCGGCTGCCGACCGCCATACTGTCTGCTTCTGCCTTAGGATGGAACACGCCGCTGGTGTTCTCTCAGCCCAGCTCCGCTGTGATCGGCTGTCTCCCGTGGCTATCTTGAACAGGACAGCCTTCTTCGTGGGATCAACCAGCGGTCCAGGGGCGTTTTTTCCCCCCGCTGACGCTGGCATTCTCACTCCCCGCCATTTCTCCGAGCATTCCCCGGCGTCTTCGCTTGTGTCGCCCGGACAATCTTCGGCGGCAACGCGGCCTGCAGCTAGCTACCTAGCTGCTAGTCAGCCGCCTACTAGCCAGCTAGCCATGGCACAGCTCGCTAGCTCTTCAGCTAGCCCTATCGGGGCCTCCTTGCCCGTGCGGCTGGTTCTCCGCACCGCGCTGAAGAGGCGGATGACCCCGCCATCGAAGCCGTTGACGAAGATGGGGTTACCTCCCTCCTCTCGACGACAACACGGCCGGCAGCCAGCTACCTAGCTGCTAGTCCCTAGCCAGCTAGCCACGGCTCAACCCTCTAGCCTTTCAGCTAGCTCCTTCAGGGCCTCCTTGCCAGTGCGGCTGAATCTCCCACTCTGAAGAGGCGGATGTCAGCTTGCTAGCGAGCTAGCTCTGTGCCACTCAGGCAGCTGGCAGGCTAGGCCTGCGCTTGCCTCAGCATGGAGGAAGCAGTGCCGTTCGCCAGCGCCAGCATCGGGTCAACAACAGCCTTGGCAACGCTCACGCTCGTGTGGACGTGCGCTTTCAGCCAAGCGCCCGTCGAGCCAGGAGCGATGCAGACGTCAGCAGCGATCCTGAAGCGATCGCGGGCGTGCGGCAGGCTATGTCACGTGGCTCCTGCCCATTGTCCGCTCTGCCTTGAGTGCTTAAAAGGCACGAGTTTTCGTTCTGCAGCCCTCAGCTCATAACGCTTCCCCCGCTTCGGCGAACCTCTCTGATCTCGCGCGCCCTCGGCGCTGAGTTTGCCTTATTCATCAGCACTCCACACACACGCTTCTTACGGTCTGACGCGTTGCCCAACCCATTCATCCCCAGGCAATGGACGAGCGCCACGTTGAAGACGGTCGCGATCAGAGGGCGTTCTTCAGCCTCTCTCGCCGCTGTACATCTCGTTCTCTTGCAGGCTCACGCGTCGCCCAGCCCATTCGCCCCCGGCCAATGGACGAGCGCCGCTTCAGAGACGGTGGCGATCAGAGGGCGCTCTTCAGCTTCTCTCGCCGCTGTACGTCTCGTTTCTCGCAGACTCACACGCTACCCAGCCATTCGCCTCCGGGCAATGGTCCTGTGACGCATCTGAGAAGGCCGCGAACAGAGAGCGCTCTTCAGCCTCTCTCGCCGCCTCGGTTAGTCGTTTCATCGCCAAGGTGCGAGCAGAACAGTCCGCCCACTATCACCTTGCGTGACGTCACGCCCCAGCGGCGCCCAGGTGGCGCCAGGGCTACTGCTGACATTGCGACCTCCGCGTCCTCTGACCCACTCGCCCCTGAGCAGTGGCCGTGCGGCGCGTCGGAGGCGTTCGCGGTCGACAAGCGCTCCCCAGCCTCTTTCGCCGCCTCTGTCGGTCAATTTATCGCCCAGGTGCGGGCGGAGCTGTCTGCTCAGTCAGACGCATCTGCCATCGCACGCCCGAGAGACTTCTCCCCCTTCTACACGGACGTCGCTGACGCGCGCTCCAGGTCGGCCGCCCTACGGGTTGCCGCGGGTGATGTGCGCGGCTCGCCTGCCACGCGTGAGCGCCAGTGGGTCTCACACACGGTCGGCTTGCCCTCAGCCTCCGCACAACGACGAGTGTCTGCCCTGTCAGTCGAACGCTCTTCAGCTTCGCGGACAGCCTCAGTCACTGACCTCGGCTCCCTTCAATAGTGTTGAAAGGCTATCAACTACAATTCAGGTGGCCAACCCCCCCCCCCCCCTTCAGAGGTGTCATGGAGTTAGTGGTGCCCTCAACCAGGGCCCCTGCTCTCAGACAGGAGCTTCGCGTTCTGTGAGAAAGGGCGCTATTCAGCGCGTAGATCTGACGCTTGCGTGCGCAGGTCGTTACAGTACGTACTTCCTTGTGCCCAAAAAGTCGGACGCTTTTCGCCCTATTCTAGATATCAGAGCACTCTATGCTTCGCTCAAGCCTCTCACCTTTCGCATGCTCACGGGGCGTATGGTGGCGGAAGCAGTCCGCCAGGGGGATTACTGGTCACCATAGACCTTCAGGACGCCTATTTCCACATAGGCATAGTCCCAAGGCACAGGCGTTTTCTACGCTTTGCCTTCGAGGGCGGAGCTTACGAGTACACAGCCCTCCCTTTCGGTCTGTCTCTAGCACCTCGGTGCTTCACCAAGTGCGTGGAGGTGGCGATCGCTCCTCTACGCGCGCAGGGTATCAGACTCCTCAATTACTTGGACGACTGGATGCTGCTGGCGGGTTCCAGACAGCTCCTAACGTCACAGGTTCACACAGTTTTGCGTCACCTGCACGATCTGGGTTTCTTAGTAAACCTGAACAAGTGCATGCTCTCTCCCTCTCAGGAGGTCGAGTTCTTGAGCGTGAGGCTGACTCACGCTCAATGAGATCAACGCTCACTCCGAAGAGACTACAGGACGTCAGGGCGTGTCTACGCCACTTCAGACTAGGTGCCTGCGTTTCGACCAGGCTGTGTCTCAGACTGATGGGCCTCCTGTGCGCCGCGGGTGGCGCTGTCCCACTCGGCCTTCTACACTTACGCCCGCTGCAGCTCGCCTTAGCGGAACTGGGTGTGTCCTCCAGGTCGAACCCCTCCCGTCAGATCTTTGTATCCAGATGCATGTGGCTAGCCCTAGCGCATTGGCGCAGGCCGTCGTCCTTCACCAGAGGCGGCGCGCTTGGTGCTGTAACCAGACGCATGACGGTAACCACCGACGCGTCCAAGGGCGGCTGGGGCGCCGTCTGCTGCGGTCGCCCAGTCGATCTTTTCGCCTCGAGCGAGAACGCTCACTGTCCAGCGTGGTTTTCACTGGAACGAGATGCGCCGCTAGGGTCGGACGCGCTGGCACATCCGTGGCCGCGACGTCTGCTCTATGCTTTCCCCCCACTTCCTCTGATGCGTCAGGTATTGGCCAGGATCAGAGCAGGGGCGCACAGGGTGATCCTGATCGCCCCCCATTGGCCATCTCAGAGCTGGTTCTCCGATCTGGTCTCGATGCTGCACGGCCAGCCGTGGACCCTCCCAGCGAGGAGGGATCTCCTATCCCAGGCCCGCGGGTCGCTGTGGCACCCCAGGCCGGAAGCGTGGAGACTGACGGCTTGGCCCCTGAACGGGCGCTTCTCCTAGAGCGCGGCCTGTCAGCCGCAGTTGTAGAGACTGTTCAGGCTGCTAGAACTACGTCCACTAGGTCGTTGTATACACTAAAGTGGCGCGTGTTCAGCACATGGTGCAGAGACAGAGGCTGTGATCCTCTAGTCTGCCCTAGTGGCGAGGTGTTTGCGTTTCTGCAACACCTGTTTGATCAGGGTCACCCTCTACTCTGAGGGTGTATCTCGCAGCTATTTCAGCATGCCATGTTGGCTATGCTGGCGTTTCCCCAGGCGCACACCCCCCTTGTGTCGCGCTTCATGAAGGGCGTCAGGCGGCTTCGCCCCTCTTCCACACGTTCGGTCCTTACTTGGGACCTGGCCACTGTCCTATGCGGACTGGCTCTTACGCCCTTTGACCCTCTGTCGAGGGCCAGTCTAAAGATGCTTTCCCTTAACCTTCTGGTCGCTCTGTTCTCGGTGAAGCGCGTTAGCGACCTGACTGCTCTGTCAGTCAGTCCCGATTGTCTTGAGTTCACGCAAGATGACGCGCGGGTAACGCTGCGACCAAATCCCTTTTCTCACCCTAAAGTGCTGTCTACTGACCCTCGTTCGAGGGTCATCGAGCTCTCAGCCCTACCTGAGACGGGAGGTTCTGTGCCCGTCACTCTGTGCCAGGTCTGGCATATGAGGCGGCGGGTGTTCCTCCGCCTGCGCATGTCAGGGCGCACTCCACCCGTGGAGTGGCGGGTTCTTGGGCCTTCTGGAAAGGCGTCCCTATGCTGGATATCTGCCTGAGCGCGTCATGGGCCTCAGGCAACACCTTTGAGCGTTTTTACGCACTGGACGTCACCAGGCCGGGCATAGCAGAGAGTGGGTCTTCCACCTCGGGCTCCTCGGTGTAGGGCTCTTGAGGCTTGGTTGTAGTGATCCATTCGTACGTTTCGGCTTCGAAACGAAAGAGAACGTTACGGATACTAACGTATCCTCGGTTTCAGGCCTCAAGTCGCCGACGCTGGCGAGCTTGGCAAAGAGGACCTGAAGCGTAAGCGCAGTCAATATATAGACTTTCTGACGTCACGCAGGGCTGTCTAAGTAGTTGCCTACGCGCGTCAGAGCGCTTACTGCCCTTTTTTCAAAGGGTTGGTTAAAGTTGACTTCAGAAAAAGTTGGAGATGATAGGCATCATCTATTCGTACGTTTTGGCTTCTCACTCAGAGAACCGAGGATACGTTAGTATCCGTAACGTTCTTAGCGACATTCCTGCAGGTCACAATGCTATTAACAATTTGTGACTGCTATTTGTCTTGAAAACTCGGTATTAACATGAAATGCACCGTTCTTTTACAATGCAATACAAATCGTTCTTTAATAGGCTACGTCTCGTTCAGAAGTCTTTAACATCTAACGTTAGAGCAACAAGCTACTTCTAATGTATACAGACCTGTGATGAGCTCAGCTCAGCTAGAGCTGTAGGCATTATATCAGAACACATAGGCCAGGGGTACTCAACTAGAAACTTGAAAGGTCCACTCATAAAATTTCCAATCTTTCCAGGGTCCGGAACAGTGATGGTTTAAATATTTTGAACCGAACAAAAAAATGCAGTTAGCCCAAAAGGAACATTTCAACTATGCACAATGTATTGTCAGGAGTCAGTGTGAAAGGTTAGCAGGCTTTCAGTGTTATCTGTAGATTCATCCAAAGGCAATGAAATGCATTTAGCCTTTTTAACAGCAGATTTCATTTGGTCCAATAAATTAGAGGAATTCAGTTAGTCTTGCTGCAGTGGGATCAGCGATGTGATCTTTTTGAGTTCCTTCAAACGTAGCAATTGCTAGCCCTACTTCATTCATACACTTCTTCATAATTTCTGCGTCAGAGAACGTTTCTTTGTGCTTGCCTAAAACTCATGCCACTCGGAAGTGAAGGTTTCAGTTGCACGCTCATATGTTGTGTGGCTGACCTGCGTGTTGCTTGGTATGATGCTTGCGTCTGGTTTATTTTTTCGGTCCTTAACTCAGAGTTTAGTGGATTCTGTTTGCCCTTGAATTCGTGATTTTCAGAATCCACCTTTCGCCTTTTGCCATGTTTTGAGCACGCCATGATTTTTGTTTGCTTAAGAAACTGTTTGCAAACTGCTGATTGAGGGAAAACCTGGATGTCGCAGCTACAGTTGTCATAGTGATAATATACAAACCGATGGGTGCGTACGTAAATTCAATCTGCAACTCTGAAGATGGGATAACTCTCTGTACTCTCTGTACACACAGACGGTATGTAACTAGAAACCTATAAAGTGGTGCTATGGTCAAACAGACCACGCCATTTTTTGAATAAATGCGAAGAAAAAATTAGGCTTTACCACCAGAACATAATTTAAAGAGCCCATAGAATGCAAAACCACATTTACCTTATTATTGTTGAATTTAGGTAGCTTAAGGTATCCAACAGACCACACCGAAACTCCGAATTTCAGTTTAACTTGAGAACATACGAAAAAACATACGCGCATGTAACGTTCCAGGATGTACTGGGCTGGGGTTGTCCGGAATTTGCACTACCTTCCTCAAGAATCTCGCATTCAACGGGAGTAGTTGATTTTTCTCTACAACCACAAGATTGGTCGTTTGCTCTGGTCAATTCACCCCATATTGTTTCGCCAACCTCGGACTGTATCAATCCGGCTTCTCACGAACACTACACCTGAAACCAGGATCTATTTCAACTATTCTCCAACAACAACCGATTCTGCCGGTAGGTAACCACGCTAGTGGTTCTGTGCTTATATAGCCCCAGTCTTGCATTTCCATTACCAAGTTTTAACACCGTGGTTTTAGGTGAACTTGGAATGTTTACTATACAAACGTAATAGCCTACGTTAATTTCCCGGTAAAGATGCATATCGCCGTCTATCATAGCATTTCATAACCTCAGACATTAGTGCTGAAACTAAAATGTAGCCTATGCTTACATAATATTAAATTGTAAATGGTTCTGCATAACCGTTGTCATAAAGGCTGACATCCTATTGCGTGTTTATTTAGCTCAGATAGTTAACCGATTTTCTGCTGAGAAACAGACCTGCTGCTTGCTTGCAGTGTATGGCGCAAACACAGTGCGATGTAAAACAAAACGGTAATGTTAAAAGGGGAGCAATAAAACTGTAATCTGCATACAGTCTATATAGCCTACAGTTGGGGTCAGACTTGGATTTTTTGTAGCGGTAGCAGTACCTTCAAGCTAAATTTCCCCTTCACCTAAGATTCACTGACCTATCCTTACCGCTGTCACCCTATCCGGATGAAACTTCCAGAGTCTGCTCATAAGATTGGCACTACGTGCTCCATAGACTTCCATTCATCGAACTTGCGCGC
>JAGFZM010000143.1:113525-134363 GCA_017657215.1 Limnothrissa miodon
GCGCGCAAGTTCGATGAATGGAAGTCTATGGAGCACGTAGTGCCAATGTTATGAGCAGACTCTGGACGTTTCGTCCGGATACAGTGACAGCGGTCCTATCCTTGTGCGTCCTGAGATTCCTTGATGAAGTTCGAAGTTGTTGAGCCAGCATCGTTTATCTTTGGGCCAGAGTTCTTGCAAGTGGCTGTTCACTTCTTTAGTCTGCCTTAAGTTCTTAAAAACAAATGTCATTATGCTACAAATTGAGCAGCTCTAATTTGACGTTAGGCTCCATCTGGTGCTACCGTTGCAGCATATTGACCTGCTACTTGCTTAGGCGCAAACGCAGCGTGATAAAATAGAACGGTATGTTAAAAGGGGGGCGATAAAACGTTTACGGACACTATCGTGTCCTCGGTTCTCTGAACTTGAGAAGTGAATACAGTCTGTATAGCCTACAGTTGGGGTCAGACGTAGTTGAATTTTTTTCTAGCATTAACGTTAAGAGTGTCAATGAAACTAAGGAGCCAATCTGCTTCAGCGAAAAAACAGCCAATAGGCCTCACAATGAACTAGCCAATCAGCGCCACGGGGCGTGAAACTGGCCAAAGGGTGGGAAATACGAAAATTTTTAATGAGTATACATTTCTGAGCATGGAATAGACGGCCTAGAAATGCTCCAGGGTCTTTTTCAGCTGCACAAATTTGCATACACAATTATTGAGGCTCAAAGAACATGCATTCTATGGGCTCTTTAAGTTAATATTTTGGTTATATATAATGTAAATCTCCAATGCCTTCACCTCGCACACATTTTCTTCACATGAAAACATTTCGCCAAGTATAATCCACAATCATAATACATAATATGCCATGGAACATGGAATGCGCCGGACTTTAAAAGGGAATGAGAGTGTGAACTGTTATTGGTTTGCAACATGCTACGCCCCAAACACACCCATGACTAATTTACTCATTTAATGTCCACTTTTACTACAGGCAATACAGTGTTCTGCACTGGCCCCTCCTCCAAAGACAACTGCGTTTTAGACTTCAGACTATGCACGACTGAACTTGAAAATCAGGCCCAAAATGTTTCTCACTAAATCTGGAATGTACTGTGATGAGGATGCACAAATAAACTGGAGCTGTTCCACCAAGTCATCTAAACATTTACCTGTGACATTATAAATTCTTTCTAACTTCAACAAGAGAGAACCAATTACTTCCACAAATGCATTTGTATGTTCTACGCAATCCAAATCTACAGTAGTGTCCAATTCCACATCATTGATTCCACTGATGAAAAATGGCTTTCATTCTGTTGAACACTGGTAGAAATAGGAAGTTTTACAATGACATGTCTTCACACGAGTAAGATTGGTGCTTTCGACTTCTGTGAGTAGCATAAGTGCTATATATGTTTGTTGTGAACTCACAACCAGTTATAGCAACTATAGGCTATACTAAGAAGTTGAAGACCTGTGTTGCTAGCGATAAGGATTAGCTTAAATAGTCATCCACTGTTTAAGTGTTCGTGGTAAGGACTGCACCGCTGTGGAATACGTAAGGGATAATGTATAGAACAAAAAGCCGCTGCGCGTCGGGGTCCGATTCGCCCTGTCAGGACCTATTTCCCAATAATGACCGGCGTTCTATACATTATCCTGCTTATTATACGGCTACTTGCCAACTGAACACACACAAAATAAACTTCCTACAGTCCACTTGTTTTATGAAGGCCGAAATGTTTATTTAATGGCGGTAAATAAAATAGTTCCCAGAAGTTTGGGTGTTGCTTGGCAACGTTTGTTGGGATCCCAGGCAGTGTGGCTAGCAGTAGCTCTTACTGCAGCAAATGTCTCTAACTGGTCTTCTCCTGCTGTTCTTCTTGTTTGTTTTTTTTACGTTTTGATGGCGGCAAATTGGGAAATTCGGCCTTCAACCAGTGCTCAAAATCCCCGTACTCGCCGTAAACATTAAAAGTGACGTTAAAGTGGCTTTTTCGACCACAGGGTGTCGCTGAAAGCTCGTCGCTGATTTATTTTTCCGTTACGATAAATGGCCGGACTACTTGTGGAGTGATACGAAAGACCTGAATTAGAAGCACAAACTCTGTTGCCATTATTTGTTTCTGTTATCATTATTTTTTTCAGAGGTCCTCTATCAAGAAATAATGACCGGTAGAACGTTGGGAAATCCCATTCAAGTCAATGGGGCATTCTACTTGCATTGTGAAGAGCTGTATAATAAATCGTAGAGTGATAGTTCACCTGGCAAAGTGTGACACCGGACTCTAAAGATTTCGACAGTGATGGGCTGCGGGAAGTGATCATCTGTTGGTCAACGCTGCTGTGCAATGACAACGGATTGTGCACATTCTACTGCTCTGGTAAAGGCACCTGTGTTTGTTTCTTGCTCTTTGAGTGAAGCGGCTATTCATGTTTGTGGCCTCCCCGATCACAAGGTTCAAACAGGCCTGCATTGAAAGACATGTTTTTAGGTTAATGGAACTGTGGGTTGTTGGTTTATTGAACGCTACTTGTGTGATTGATCATACTACAATGCTGTATTATTTACATTTACTTAGTGGATACTTTTAAGTTAAAGGCACTGTACTGAATAACCTACTAAGTTTAATTTCATACAAGAGACCAAACAAGGTTTAGGTCTGAATTTTTCTTTATTGAAATTATTTTATATTTGCTTATGCATCTTTTCAGTAAAATACTGTCATGTTTATTACATTTCATGGTGAAAGTGTTGGTTATTAGGCCTATATCCTGCATGTATGATGTTAGAGAATAACAAAACCCAATGACTTGTATATATTTATTCTATTTACACAAGACCACATTAACATAGAAGTGGGGCTCGATTCCGGTCGGGCTTGCGACTCTACCGCAGTCTGAAACCTGCAAAGCTTGTCCGTGAAGCACAATACCATTATAAATGGGTGCTATGGCTAACTTGGCAAGGGGAAAAGTTTTACGTTTTATTCCGAAACCCGCCTCCACCTTAAAATGTGCAACAACATGTTGCAGTTACACACATTAAATGTTCGAGCATGTGTCAAAAAAGCCTATGACTAACTTAGTCGTACTTCGTAGTTAACCTAGTTTGAGTACGAAGTGTGTTCACATTATGATTTTGCCTAAGGTAAGTGTACCTAAAGTACCCGGATGGTGCAATCATAACGGTCAAATCTTGAAGTGTGGAACTGTGTACGCTTTTCGCACTCAACGACCGCCATATTTGCCACGTAACGGAAGAGGCAGATCTAATTTGGCTTGAAAATTAAAAAAATGGCTACCCGAACGTCAGTGTCTGCAACTCCCGAACATTATAAACGACACTTGTTGCCGCTTTACACATTAATAATCTCCTCTAAATAGTTTTAAAACACATTGCCTTGTATTAACACTGCCCTTGTGGTTACAGTTGTTGTTATCGTTCAGTTCAGTCTGCTTCAACTAGTCATCTGCTAGCAGCTAGCTAGCTAGCGGTATCGTGATGGTAATATCCGGTAAGAGCACCATGGAGTATACGATTTGGAACAACACTGACCTGCCGAAATGTGTACACTTAGCAAGTGCGGACAGTGTACTGTAGTAAAGTGTACTCATGAAAGTATAGATATCGGAACACACCACTGGAGTTGTTCAGATGCTAACAAGGCAAATTAACTTGCTGAACTAGCTGTAATGTTGAATGGTTTCATCACGATAGTAATGTTTTTCAACTGATATTTAATGCTCATGTCTGGCTTCTGTAACTAAGTAGGCTTATGAGAAATTACACATTTGTTCAAAATTACTTACCATCAGTCAGGTTGAAATTCAATCCACTGTGCCCGCCAAGTCTGCCTGCCATCATTCTTTTCAGATCTGTCCCAGAACAGTTAGAGCAGTGGTTCTCAACCTTTTTTCCCCTGCGACCCAAATTTGAAAATACCAACTCAGTTGCGACCCAATAGCAAATTGACAGCACTCATTCATCAAGTCAATAAATTAACTTTTTGTTTTAGAAAAAAAATACATTTAATAGCCTAACACTACACACTTGGATATTTTACAATTAGTAGGCCTATCAACAATAACATGATGGACTTTCTAGGCTATCCACTTTTAATGCGACACCTGGGCCTGTCTCCCTTTCATGAGTTTGTCCACATTTGGGGTGATTGAAGACAGTGTGATGCGAAGATCATGCTCGACATTGAGCTTGTTTTTTTTGTTTGTTTTGTTCTTGTTTTTTTTTACTCTTAAGCTGCGTCAGAGCAGAGAAGCCAGCTTCTGTTTTTTTTGTTTGTTTTGTTCTTGTTTTTTTTTACTCTTAAGCTGCGTCAGAGCAGAGAAGCCAGCTTCGCAAAGATACGTCGTACTAAAAGGCAAAAGCACTCTGATTGCATGATGACCAAGAACAGGATATTCGTGTATAACGCTGCACCAGAACTGAGGGAGACTTGACTCCAAAAATTTCTTCTGCAGGCCTTGATCACGACAGGTCCACCAAGAGTTTGCCGGTGAGGTTCCGGAAGTGATTTTCCCATTATTTTTTCCCATTGACATTTAGATTACAACCCACGATATCCAAATTACGGAAGGAAGACGTCTAACTAGCTACGGCATAACAAAACGATTGGTTGTGCTCACCTAGACGCCAAAATGTAATGTGATCTCCATTTAGTTTCAGTAAAAACGTCTTTTTTCTGCGATTTCCCTTAGAAGTACTTCAGTACCCATAATCTTGTGCAATCCCACAATCCCAAGTACGTTACCATGGATGTGTTTGTTGAAGCCCGGGAAAGCGAACAAGTTCACGAATGTCACCGTAGCCTTCCTCACATCACAACCATGGTTTTGCTCGTTTTACATGTAGCCTACAGCTCGTTTGACACAACGCTTAAGCCTAACCTAATTTTAACTAGACATCCTTACCATGTAATTTCCATTTCCCTAAGATTTATAAATTTAATATGCTAATTTTCTTACCTTGCTGGATTACATTAGTTTTTCTCTGTATCTGGTGATATGAAGGGTATGTAACATGGTAAATGGCAGTTGGGCTAATTAAAAACAGTAAATTCAGTTGTTGTGGTGCAATCTATAACAAATGGAAATTACCACAAATCTTGATAAATGCTTTATTGTACCCGTGATTATCAATTCTTTATTCAGGGGAGCTTGACAGAGGCATTTGTAGGGAACCGGTGGAAACCGCAATGGTACACACCAAAGCAGTGGTTGCAGTCGGGTACAAAATACTGTACCATGCTTTCGGTTAAAAAAAACGGATCTAAAACTTGATTGATGCAAATCTGAAGATATATATAATATTCGTACAATATTACAACACTATTTACACAAACTGCTGAGGAAATACACCAAAATTTAGCTATCCGATTGCAAGGGCAAAATCGCGTGGCTGTCGCCTACTCGAGGAGATTCAAAAAGGACGTTAGGCGCAATCGTCTTTGGAATAGGATCGGACAGGGTAAGTACTGGCTTCTGGGATATGTAGTTGAACTCGGGGGTAAAAAATATGTACACAGTCTTGTACTTTTGCCTTTTTTTAGTCTTTTCTTTAGTTTTTTCACTCTGAACGGAAGGTTACACGGTCATCACCTACCCCGTAGCTGGATAGAATGAGTCGGGACTTTAAACGCTTTTAAAACGCGATTTTATGGAAAAGTCAATGGCAAAACGGGAGCCTTGGAACCACTTCCTGGTTGGAAGTTCCGGGTTCACTGGCCAACTCTATTGTGATTCCTCCTCGGATGACAGTGTCACCGTTTCTACGTCTGTTCCAAAGGGGTCCCTTATCCAAGCATGAGCCAGCGTGTTCTCCCCCTCTGGGAAATAATCAGAGAAGCGCGTTTGCAGTCTCTCCAAATGAGATCCCATGACCCTTTTCAGCTCTGATTTGTCTGTATCCATCAGGCTTTTTACCTCGTGACACACATTCGGTAACATGTCCAATCTGTCGTTGGTAACATGCTTGGACCACAGACTCAACTTTTTTTTAAATGCATTAATTTTGTCCATTTGTTCGAATCTATTGTGTCCCTTCCCTTGTAATGACACATTCAGATCAATGACTCAATGACATATTCAAATGATCAAAAATGTCAGCAAGATAGGAGAGACGTGCGATCCACAGGTCATCATTAAAATGTTCTGCCAGCTCTTACTTTTTCTCCGCTAGAAATGCAGCCAATTCGTTTCTGAGCTCATAAACTCGGGATAACACTTTGCCCCTGGACAACCAACGGACCTCTGCGTGATAAAGCAGTTGTTTGTGGCCGCTACCCATCTCCTGACAGAAGGCTTGAGAACACCTGCCATTCTTTGCGCTGTGCTTGATGTAATAACATTCACGACCTCTCGCAATGTTTCGTGAATCTCCGGCTCCATGTCTTTGGCAGCTAATGCTTCTCTGTGCAAAAAACAATGATTCCACGTAGCGTTTTGTGCAGCTACATCCAAAATTCGTTTGACGACCCCTGAATGTCTTCCCGTCATTGTGGCTGCCCCATCCGTTGTCACACCAACACAATTTGACCAGCAGAGCAGAACTGAATTCAAATATACATCCATTGCAGTAAAAATCTCCACTGCAGTTGTAGATGTCGGCAAATCTGCACTGAACAAAAACTGTCCTTCAAAATCATTGTCCCACACATACCGCACATACACCAAAAGAATGGCACGGTTAGCGACGTCAGTAGATTCATCAAGTTGTAAAGCGAAACAGTCATTGGAGAGACGCTCGGTTAGCTGGTGCTCAACATCATTAGACATATATCACAGATCCTCCTATGAACTGTATCATTAGATTGAGGAATTGTCTTTCATTTTGCAGCTTCCTTTTCACCAATGAGTGCAGTGCACATGTCTATTGCACAAGGAAGGATAACCTCTTCCGCCAAAGTGTGGGCCTTTTTACTCTTGCCGATTCTGTAGGAAACCAGATAGGATGCACGCAGTGCCTGTTCCTGCACGGTACAGCCCAGGTAGAAGAGGACGTTGTGCAACGTACACTAATAGTCCAGTAAGTGACGAACATCCCTAACCTTTATAGAATATTTGAGACGTTATCAGAACGTCCTCTCTGGGTAATTAACGCACCTCGGTCGAAAGTTTTTAACATGACGATAAGAGGACGTTCTTTTATGGTCATATTGTGGTTCCCCTAGGACGTTATAATACGACCATTTTCTGACACGTTTCATTCAGGTCCTTTCTTGGTTATACGGCAACGTTACTCATACCCCTTTTCCACCGCCTGGAACCAGGTGCTGGTTCTGGGCTGGTGCCAGTTCGTTGTTGGTGCTACCTGCCGATTATCCAAGAACCGCTTTGGTTTTCCACTGGCTCCGTACCAGCACTGGAACCGCCTTGGTGGAAAAGGGGTATCAGAGGACGTCAAATGAACGTTCGCATTTGGATCTACTTTGGTCACACTACAACGTCCCCCTCTGACTGAAGAACAACTTAAAAGGGACGTTCCGTTTTTAGCCCCAATAGAATGTCATCATACGAACCTTAGTAGCGCTCTAGAATCTTTGCCCTAGAGTGACCGAAATGGAATTCATTGTTACTATGGGTGACGGGATGTGCGTGAGAGGTGGTTAACGGCAGAAAGAGAGAGAGAAGGAGAAGTCCTAGGACGATCGTAAAAAAAAGAAGAAATACGAGATTTTCAGAGACGTTTAACATACAGGCATACAGTATAGGCGCATATTGAAGAGTTGTCAAGGCTGGCCATCCTCCTCTCTGCTGATCATAGCCAACCGTATTGGTTTGCTTCAGATAAGTTTGTGTACCGTCATCAGTTGCCTCTATCTATGGTCCGGGCTCTCGTTTTGAAAAAGTTTCGAGTCGACTCAAGAATGAAGTAACGTAGTAGGCAATAGTAGTAATATTCAAATTAAGCTTTTGATACTGTGACTATGTTTTAATCCAAGAAGACCGGCGCTTCTGATTAAATTAGGCTACATCGATAACAGAGTTTCTCGTCTCCCATGGCAACCATCAACAACTAGTACCCAGCCATATGGACATCTACTAGCGACTCATCTTTTTCAACCTTTTACACCCTACTACACAGTCATGGTAAATTGTCCACAAAACACAAATATAAATTTTACATATTTTGCAATCAAGTGAAAAATACAGGCTACAGGATAACCTTTTCACAGAACACTAGTTTGTTCAACACATTTGTGTGTTTTTTTTTTTTTTCAGATTCTGTTGCGGCCTAGTGGCAGGAATATCCCCATCACCACAGCAAGTAAGTTAAACATATTGGATGAATGTCATCTCACGCAACACAACCACATAGGCTACACAACAAAAGTTTACCTTGATATTCTACTCGCTATTTGAAGATATCCTGGATGGTTTTCTTTGACATATAGTCTACAGTAATTAGTATTATTTACTGCAGTCCTCCTGTGGGCTATCTTTGATAATACCTAGGCTTATACCTAAGTATATGATTTATTAAATACCAGAGCATTTTTGGTAGGCAGCCTGCACAAGCACTAAAAATAAGATTGCATACAGTCCTTTGATAGCCTATTAGGCTATTTGTGCGTAATTTAAGAAGCATCACTGTCATATAAAGTCTGATGCATGCCTATGAAATGGCTCTCCTGTTGGACATCGCATGCGAGTTTAAGTAATATAAATTCAAATGATTTTTAAGTTTAAGTCAACTGAATTTCGCATAATATAGCCTACCATTATGTCTTTACAGGAGCTGCAACAGCACGTTTTCCCCTGGCCACCGTGAAAGAAATTGAAGGATATCGCGGAAACCCTGCACCGGATCGCAGAACTGAGGTGGTGCCAATGGTAAGTTCAATACTATGCAATTCGTTGCACTATGCAGTACTCCAATTGTGAGCATATTAAAGAAGCAAAATGCCAAACTATACCCACACAGCAAAAGGCGAATCCGCCCCGCAGTCTGTCTTCCGGACGTCGGCCTCCGGGACAGATCCGCCAAACGGATCCGTATCGGCGTCCACTTGCACGCCGCGTATCATCCGCCGCGGAGGCTTCCCACGGATCCGCACGAAATTGCTTACCTCCGTAACGGGTCCGGTTCGGACCCGCTACATCAGATGCGGACTCATTCCGTGTCCGCGTATTGTGTCCGCCACGGATCCACTATAGTAGATCAGCTACGGAGCCATTCCGGACTCATAAATGTTCCGGTCCGGGACCGTTCAGGATCCGTACCTCATAAACTACCAGAAGCAATTTGCTTCAAACAGCATTTAGGCCTAGGTTTAATTCTAATTCTGCTGACACTGCCTTTAACAAGCTAACAATTATTCAGCTTGGCTACCTGGTTGATCTCACAGATATTTGATCAACTTTCGATTACACTGTTGTTAAAAAAAATGTTCTATTGTGCACAAAAACATTAAAGTTAGGTTGTATTACAGCATATAAATTAAGATACACCTAGTCAATCCAACATTAAGAGATATGTTTATGTTTTTTAAGTTATGAGAAAAGCAACAACTAAAAAATATCCTAGACGGGACATTAAGGCAGGTAAAAATTAAATGCAACAACATTGTCAAACAATTTTTTTTTATTTTGTGATTAAAAAAAATAAAAATAAACACTCAACATCGTCATACCAACCCAGCTTTTTCTAAAATGGAAATTGCAGTAGGCCAGAGACACTTTGTTGTGCTTCATCTGATAGTTGAATAGCCCAGAGTAATACAGCACTTCATTCTTGTTTGTCCCCATCTGCAATCACACATTTCCAATAAAATTAGCTTCATCGGAAGCAGATTTACACCTTTGAGACACCCAAATCTAACAAGCAAGGAGCATTCTATTTGGTAAAAAAAAAAGTGCTTGAAATTTATCTTCAAAGTCTTGAAATTGAAATGACAAGTCCAGATGTATCAACCTGTAAATCCAGGGGTGAAAAATTATTGTAAACACTGTGTGGGTCATTACCATTTGATTTGATTCAAATTAACATTTGATTTGATGCATCTCTTACCCAGGTCAGTGAGGTGAAAGGTCAGAATAAGAAATTAGTCTTGACCATTCAAATCAAACTGGCTTAAACTTAGGGTTGGGTATCGAAACCCGGTTCCATCTTGGAACCGGTTTTAACTTGTCAATTCCATCGACATCGTATGTCATTTTTGTTAACAATTAACAATTCCCTCAGCCTGCCCTGCATGACGTCAGATATTATCAAGACGTCTATTAGGACTCCCAGTCCTAGTGTGCTAGAGTGTTAGTCAGTTCATAAATTAAAGGATGTAGCCTGGCTACGTTATCCACCTGTAAGCAGCTTCTAGATAAGATTTAAAGTTTGCCAGTTTCCCGATTTCGTTCGTGAGAAATGTACGCGCAGTTTTTCTGTTTCAGTAAAGCCAGACCACTAGTTCTTGTCTGAGTTGTATGTGTTAACCTAAATTTCCCCACTAATGTAAATTAAGGGTCATTTGAGTGATTACACCAACTGTCGCAGTTGCAGAAAGTAACGTTAGCCTAAGACCAGACTAGACCATTTTGTTTGTAAAGTTCACTTTCTACATGAACTAGCTGCTAGTTTAGTTCATAGTTCAAAAATTTAGAAACGAACGTGTTCACAGTATCATTCATCAGGCAGTAATATAATGTTAGTTTGTTTAGTTCACGTCCACCAAAATTATAAACACGTTCATTAATTGTCATTCAATGAATGCTGCCCCCAGGCGCAACACTGCTGTCTGCAATCTGCCTACCGCTAAGCTTTCGGCGGCTGATATTGCTAGGCAAGAAAGCAGTGGCAGCGATTGATGACTGATGTTCTACAGGACGGTAAACGGTGAATAAACAGCACGAGTTTTAAACACAGACCTTTTTTCATAGCGAACTTTTTGTTTTTAATGTAACTTTGGCAAGCCCTAATAATATTTTCCACTGAAAAAACCCTAACGCCAGCAATATGTTAAAACGTGTCCGTGAAGCATGGGATTAAGCTCCAAGAGTGTCATGTGTTGCAGGTCAAACAAGCTCCACTGTGACCTCCGTTGACGATGGTAATGCTCAAATTAAGTGTCATGCATTAGACTACCACATTATCACTTTGCAACTGCGAGCATGCTTTTTACACTACCTCTTGTCAAGTTCAGTATGTTTGTATCAAGTAGCCTATGTTCAGTCTTGTGCAGAAAATAATTTTGAGAAAAAATAAATGTTTGCTTTTGTTGCAAAAGACTGTGTAGAACTACTTTATTAGCACCCACAGATTTGTTTGGGAATCGATAAGAGAATTGATTAGGACTTGGATTGATAGGCAGAATCGATAATGCCATCGATATTGATAAAAACTTATCAATACCCATCCCTACTTAAACTGGCACCCGTCACTGGCCTGCAATGAAACGATAAAATGAACATACCAAACTTTAATGGGTCACTTTTACCATCTACAGAAAAGTAAATTACAATAGTCTCTTATACTCCATATTGGATGTATGAACTGAGTGATATACATAAAAACTTAACCTACCTGGTCCAAATATGTCAGTGGAAAAGGGGAACATTAGCATGCCATCCATCGTTAAAAATCATTCTTGTACACTGCCGTGTTTAGCCACATGAGGAACCCTGGAAAAACTGCCATCATTTTCCACAAACCTATTAAAATATAAAGTGCATAGTTTGTACCTTTCATACAGTTGATTTTTGGTCAAAACTGTATTTAAAAAAATAATGTGAGACCCAAGATAATATAACTTAAATATAAAATAAAAATACAACTACAGTATAATAGTCAATCTATTATACTACAGTATAATAGTCAAAATCTATTATGTATTATCTATTAAAATCCTATTATGATTAGAAAAAAAAAAACAATTATAGACAGACAAAACCCACCTTCAATGAACTCTAACAGGTTGTAGCTTCACTTTCAGTCGAGGGTAGGACATTATGAAAATAATTCTGCTCACCCTGTCATTGTAAAAAAAAAGTCTTTGGTTATGAAAACAAATCACATTACTTGTCGTTTTAGATAAGTAAGCCATTGCTATGCAATGTTCAAGCGGTGGAGAATGGTTGCTACAACATCAAAACGTAGGTTAACTGTAGGCATTACCGGAAAATAATTAAGCAGATTAAAAAAATAATTTTAATCATCAAAACAATACAAGTGAACAACGACAGTTCAAAAGTACATGTTTGTAATCTTGTGTGAACTAATTAACAACGTCCTAACGTCTTTGGCATTAACAATTTGCCAAGATAGGCAACATTAGAACCGTTAGCTAGTGTGATTGAATAACACACATTTAGCAAGCTAAGCTACACATGTATGTCGGCTTGTAAGTGCTTAATCATGTATTTATATAACAAGAATCGCAATATCGGAGGATTGTACGTCCTAAATATTACAGAATAAAGTTAATGAGACCGTGTGTTAGCATGAGAGCCCTTGCGTTAGCTTCCCATCTGTCAACCAGCAGCATTGACATGCTAAGAGGCTAACGGTAGCTCAAACTGATAACCGTTCAAAAATAGGAATATTAAATATTACCACATCGGCTACTTATAAAATAGCAACTTCTCTTTTATGGTTATACGTTTGTAATTTAGTTGGGGTTTCTATGCTAGGCGAGGAATAAAGCACCATACAAACAAAACCTTGACAAGCAATTAATATGCAAATTTTTGTCTATCTGTTTTGCCAATGTATATTTTACTCATAAGGCAGTAACGGCGAAAAGATAATTTCTACTTACACCGTTTTCGTATTCCTTGGAGCAGCTGAATCAGAGAAGGTTTCAAGATCTTTGGCTGAATCTTGCCGAAGTTGAGCTCAGAATAATTTTTTTCCAGAGAACCTAACCAACCGTTACAAAGGCGCGTTCGCTAAGCGGATCCGCACTGAGTCCGAGTAAAGTCCGCAACTATGAATGCGCCATGTGGAGGCGGAGCTGATACAATCTGGCGTCGCAAATATGAGTCTGACAGTCAGGCGGAGTTGGCGATACAAAGGCGGATCCGCCGCGGATCCTGTTGCTGTGTGGGTAATTCCTCCTATTAATTAAATTACAGGCTCAAGAGGAGGCCACCCTGGAACTCAAGGGACCAGCGCGCACACACACACTACACTGACAGCTCTATGTCAACTCACAAACACTGACAATCCTTCACACTTATTTTTTCTAATGCAATAAATCTTTAAAAAAAAAATTTTTGCCTGTGACTGTTATGTACCTATTGGTCATGCCTATGGAACCACAACGAAAAATCAGCAAGCCTGGACATATTTTGATGGTGGGTCCGACACCACAAGAGGACCGAAAAACAACATAGTTTCTTCATAGAACGATGCTTAAAAACGTAAAGGGGACGTCTCACATTGATGGTTCCCAGGACGTTCGCTAGCCGTCCCGAACGTCCCGTAAAGGTTCCCAAAATAACGTCCCCTGACCATTTAAAGAACTCCGCACTGAAACCGTCTGCGAACGTCTTAAGAACATCACAGTGTTATGTCCATTGCACCACAGGGGACGTTTTAAGAACTAAGAAATTTCTAGCTGGGAGGTACGTTCAAATGTCTCCTGTGATGCCTCAAGGTTTTGACTCTTACCTTGGAAAAAGGCCAGAGGTTTATCTTTATGGCTGGCGTGTTTTGTTTGTAAATGTCTGTATTTTCGAAGGCTTCATGCTTTCATTAGCCAGTACTTCATGGCACAGCACACACAACGGCTTATGCTCACCATGCTTCACAGTATAAGTAAATCCATATTTCAGAAAATCTGGGTCGTATGTCTGTTTGTATTTTTTGCCGGGATCTTCTGAAGAACGATGTTCTGAGCTGGCTCCCGGTGTACAAGGAGATTTAACGGTATTTTTAAGAAATTTGTCCATCATGCACTTTCAGGCTAGCCGCGTTTTTTGCAAGAGATCAGCTTGCTGCCAAAGTAGCCTAGTGACGTTGGATATGTTGATACATTTGAGATAAAATATCTGATATGCTTAGCTTGATTGGTTGAATATTCAAAACTAGGTGGGTCTAATCATGTGCATAATCAGGTTCAGCATAATGTTAATGGGGGCTTGGAAGTTTGTTAACGGCATTATTTAATTATTTATTTAATAAACGGAACTCAGTCATCCTTTCAGAACATCCCGTGACCCAAATTTGGGTCTCGACCCAAAGGTTCAGAAACGCGGAGTTAGAGAATGAAGTCGCTTGGTCATTTCTGCTCTGTTTACTTGATTTTTTAAGTTACGTTTCAAATAAAATTGAGTTGAATTCTATAATAATTACACTATTTAAAATGAATTGCTGTTCGTAGTGTATTGTCAAAAATGTTGTTGAAACATACAGTGATTATTACAAACATTTAAACCTTGTAATCTGTCAGTCAAATAGTAGTATTTCAAAGAAATAGGACCCTACACTTAATTTCTATGTGTACATTTCACACAAAGGTTTCTGTTGAAATTCTACTAATGAATTTTGATGTAGTCAAATCAAATACTCATCATAATGATATTCAGCGGTTTTTATCAAGCATGCATATATAGACCTATTTCTTTCACATTTGTGGGTCCTTTCAATTATTTTTTAGAGTGTACATGGAGCTGAACACGATTTGTGAACCCTGGAACGGTTGCTAATTATTAGTATTAGTTAGCTCTTTGTATGCTCCTAGTTACACATGCTAGTGAATATGTACCTGTTCTATTCCGCTAGATGTTACATTGCTAGGCCTAGCTCTCATAGAGCCAAACCTAACAATTTATATCTGGGTCGATTTCTTTCTAGATGCCATCCTTGATGTGGATCTCATTGCCCTTTTTGCAAGCATCGCGTTATTAGCATAGACAGGCATGTTCAACCCGTGCGGTATGTTTCGGAGGAGGTGGGCAAGCTCCGCTGTGAAGCTGTCAAGCAATATAAGCACGACCGTCTGCTGGACATGAGAACATCTCGGCCACTAATGTAAAACGCATGTAGCATTAAAACTCTGTCTGACAAGGCCTCCAGCGATATTAATCTCCTGCATTCGCCCCAGACACTTCAGGTCTCCTGGCTTCAATAATGAATGTCATTAAATGGATAAAAAGAACAATTTCTTTTTTTTTTTCTCTTTTCTTTCCCCATTTGGCTTGGTCTGCAACTCCTCCTTTCCTTTCACATCACTTTGTCCGTAATAACCTTAGGTTAACTCTCTTTCTCTCACACTCTCTCTCTTACTCTCTTTCTCTTTCCCTTTATCTAGGTGTGTCTACTTAGTGAAGTAGTGTTGGAACAGAGGGCAACTTTACTTGAATGACCTGTTTTAGACAAATGTGTTTCATTAATACATAATGAACAGTTAGTAAATCACACCATAAACTATTCAGTGCTGCACTGTCCATAGTCGAACATACTTTGTCAGATCCCCCTAAGCACACTTTATAACTTCAGATTGAATTTCATTAAGGTGGGTAGTGGGGGTTGGGGTCTCCTCTCCATCCACCAAGTGTAGTTAAGTGAAATTTCTGTAACCAAATTGTTCCACAGCTCCATCTCCAGGTCTTTTTCACAGTACATTTTTTAAGGATTATTAAAACATGCACTGTAACTTTAAAAATTCACATCTATCTGGGGCAGTATATTGATTGTAATTACACTTTATAGTGAAAAACATGCACATGTTGGTTACAACTTCTAAAAGTACCATTTGTATTTGTAGTTACTTGTGTAAACACATAGTTTTTATCTACTGACCTCAAATTTGTAAATACCAGCATAGGACAAGAGCAATGCACAACCAAACACACAGATACACACACACATAGGCCTCATCCTGTGTAAAGCACGTGCCCTTTTTGTAAGGAGAAATTTCAATTGAAATTGAAATCAGGTTGTGGCAATTTCTTATACGGGAATAATCTACATTTTTAGTAGCCTTCTGACTTTCAACGTGACCCGAATTTTCGGCAATCTCCTTGTTCGTGAACGTCCCCATGGACATAAATACCGGTAGTCCAAGGAGACAATCTTCTGACATGTTCGCGTGATCGGACCTTATCCGTGGTTCTGAATCCCAAATGAGCCATCACATCTTGGCCGGCAGAGAAATGTTTCATGTCTTTTTAAGTTTGCATTGCATTGTGATTCATAAGGTTCACAAATTACCCCCCGGCTTTTCCAAAAGCTAGTTCTGTTAAAATAAACCCCCTACATCTTTAAGTTCACAACTTTTCGAAAAATGGATTCATTAATCATCTATTGGCGATTTGGTGAGTGTATGATAAAACTCATGATAAAACATATGACCATTTTTACCTAGAACTGCCGAGAAGTCATTTTTACCACCTTATTTAGATCACCGTTTAGGCTATAGCTATCATTTTTCTCTCACGCTGCGCCTATTTGTCTAGCAATGCTAGATGCACGTGAAGGCATCCGACTTTAACACAGCACCATTGATTAAAATATTGCGAAATCTAAGACATGGAAAACTCACAAAAGATGACGAGGCAATACACTGCCTGAGCTGTAGCCAGGAAATGCGGTGTTCTGTAGGCGACTGGAGCTGCACAGACACAAATGTTGCCCAGCGGTTTCAGCCTGGAGCTCTTCAAGCTGCTGCGCAGGCCTACATTGTTTGTGAATAATGTGCGTGCGTGTGTGAGAGTGAGAGAGAGAGGGAGCGGAAGGGAGAGAGAGGGAGCGCGCAACATTAAGCCTACTGTTCCTCTAGTTAGGCTAGGCTACTGAATAGGCCTACTGTTATTTTGTTACTGTAAATAGTTATTTGAGAGTTTTCGTGTTTGTGTTAACCTACAGTAGGCTAATTACAGTAATTAATAATTCAACTAAAAAAAAAAATTAAAATAAAGAACTCTATTGCTGACGCTATTCCAGCATGGGAGTCAAATGGGGTCAAATGACTTGGCGGTTCTAGGAGGACTGGAATGTTGGCAGTTCTAGTGTTGAACCTGTAAATTGTATTTTGATCGTGAAGAAAAAAAAACATTCCCCCCCTCCCCTCTATTTTTTTTTTTTTTACAAATCGCACCCTGTGTGTATATGCGTGTATATATATATATATATAATATAATATATATATATATAAATCAATGCTATCGGTAACCTTTTTCTGTTTGGTTACATTTTTGTTAAAAAGACAAGAAAATCTTGTGGTGACATTACAGTAAACAATCATATCAGTAGGCTATACTTATCAGTTAGGCTACCATTGTATAGCTATTGAGAGAGCTGTTAGTTTGATCAATAATATAATCTTTGGATCATTTATTATTAGAGGCCTTTTTGCACATTAAAAAGTAGCTCAAGTGTAGTTAATCTACTTTTTTTGTAACTTAGCTTGCATTTGGTCTTCAGGTAGCTTTGGTGTAGTGAAGCCTCATCTGATGTGGAGTAACTGGTAGCTTAGTTAACTACATTTTCTGAGTAGCTTGCCCAACACTGCTTGTCAGCTAGGTAAAATATATTAGATGTAGGCTATAAGAAGTATTGTCACTGTATAATGCCAAGCTATCATAAAATCTAATTTTGATTTTAAATGGTATTTAAATGCCTTTGTCATATAATATCAGAATATTATTGTGTGTTATTGTTATTAGTTTCAGCACATGCCCCTCAAAAGGTCTGTGCCCGGCCCTGCACACACACACACTGTCTCTCACATACTATGACTGCCACGCCTGGAACCTGTTAATTGCTCCATAAGAGAGAAATACATCCCTTATGATTTCATATCTCACATATGAAGAATAATCACTTCCAACAATACGTCCCAGTGAAAAAAGAAAATCCTGTCTTGAGGGTGCAGGCTATGTTCTGAAACGTAACCGCTTTGAACGATCACCTAGTTTTTGACTAATTAAAGGATCAGCTGAGGGTCAAACACCACTTGAGTTCACACTCAGGTTGGTTTGTAATAAAGTTTTCTTTGTTTCCTCTATGCAAATGGAGAGAGAGAGAGAGTTATGCTTGTGGGAACTCCACAAGCAATACAGAGTCAATAACACAAGATGAGACGAGTGGGTGAGAAGGGGTACAACGAAGAGGAGTGAGTGCACAGATATTTCTTTCACATCTCAGCAGGTGGAAAAAGTGTGGACGGTCAAGAAAGCTGACAAAGCTGAGGTTGCTATGGCTACCATCCACTGCTCTTTAAAAGTCTGCCTGAGACAACCTCAGTGAATTCCATTTCTGTTGAACATTCTAGAAGCCAGCTTCTCCCTCAGGCCAAGTGTGGATGAGATGAATGATTTTAACGCAATTTCTGTGAGATTTCTTTTTGCAAAGGGCATTGGCTGCTTGAGGAGTAAGAGGAGAGTCACCAAAAGGAATTTCATTAGGTGTGAGGAAGATGTTTTATCTTTGGACACCTAGGTAAAAAGTCATCATCAGAATTTCTCTCTTCTCTCTCAGTTCAGTTTCAGCATAAACAAGGACTAAGATGTGCATTTTTAATGAGATGATAAGGTATTTTGGTGTGACAAGTGGACTAGAGGATACAGAAAACCTTTCTAAGTGGCAACTTGGTGTTGGAAGTCAGTCAGAACAGTCAAGCTGTAAACTTTTTCCTTTTATTGTATTGTAGTTTCATTATGAATGGTTATTGGCTAAGTTAAGAAATTGTGCTAAAATCATTCATCTCATCCACACTTGGCCTGAGTGAGAAGTTATAGGCTATGCTAGTGAAATATTAAAGATGCTCAATGAGATTCTGCTGGATTTTAGCGTAGTAAGGTGTGGTGTAGTGTAGTATAGTTTGGTGTAGTGTAGTGTGGTGTAGTGTAGCGTACTGTAGAGTGATGTGGTATAGTGTAGTGTGGTGTAGCCGTACCCAGTCTCACTTTTTACCATTACTAGTTTGCCCCCCCCCCTATCTCCACCCAACATACATAATGACACTACCCCCCCCATTACCATATCAACGGCTACACGCAACAGTACACTACCTTCCACACCCCATTAAGTCATCAGCTAGCCCCCCCATACACACACACAACAGTACACCACCCCCACTCATTCATCAGCTAGCTCCTTTCCCACATTCTGTGATGGGTAGGAGTGGGAGACGCCAAATAAATCATGTAATTAGGCAGCACTTAAAACACAGGGAGTCACAACAGGCTAGTTAGTCACCGGGTGGTTAACTACATCACGTGACCATGAAGCCCAGGTAGATAAGGGTAACCTGTGACGTCGGCCAACTCTTTGTTGTCACTAATTGAGCCGCAGTGGTGAGAGCACTGCTTGCGTTTACCGTGTGCCAGTGGTGATAGAACGTGGAGCGGTAGTCTTTCGGTGAATCCCCATCCTGAAGTGTATTAGCTGTCCCTGGCAACAAGTCACCACTAAAGCTTATCGTATTATAGAAGTTCCGTCAGCTGGCGCGGTATGATTGCAATGGACACAGTAACAGGAGCCTAATGTAGCCACCGTTTTTTCCCACGGTTAATAATAATAGTGTTGGCTAGGTTTTGGATAAGCCTCTGTAGTAATAAGACCACCTCCATCTTTGTTTTTTTGTTTGTTTTGTTAATTTCTTTGATTTGTTCTTTTTCTTCTTTTCCCCTTTCTGGCAGCAGGTCAGGAGCGCTTAGGAGGGTTGGTGAGGGTGTAGGCGAGTGCTCGCTTATCATATGCCATTTGGGCTTGTTGGGTGTGCTGGTCATACAAGCCTGTGTGGCGTAGTGTTAGCAGGTTCTGTTGGGTGTGTGTGGATACTAACTTACTGCACTAGCTGGCCGCCTGGGCCTGGTGTATGTGCTGGTCACACAAGCCTGGGTGGTGCATGCTATCTGTGTAGTGAATTAAAACACTATTTCCGCCGCTTGGGCTTGGGGTACGTGCTGGTCACGCAAGCCTGGGTGGTGGGTGAGTTGGTTGATGTGTAGTTTTTGGGCACTCTGGTTGTGTGTAGTGTATAGTCAACTGACTTAATGGCTAAAGTGATCTAGCAGGCTTACTGCTTGTGAATGGTATATGTATATGGTGTATAACTTAGATTAGCAGGTAACACGCTATCCCTCTGCTCCTCTAAGGCGCCTCTTGTCCAGCTGCTCCTTATTTCCTCCTCTTTTCCTCGCCTCTTATGGTGGTGTTCCCTTGTTGGGATAATCTGTTTGATGTTTGGAGTGGATGTGTTTGTGTAATTGTGACTTTGATTTGCAAATTTTGTGGTGTAATATCTACTCTCATACTACCATAGCCATGATTGTATCCTCTCATTAGTGTGAGCCTTGCTTACTTATAAGACGATAACCTGAATTAAAGTGTTTACTTTTGTATACAGTCTCTTGTAGTATTCATTTAATTGAATAACCTTGTTGGGGAATAGTACATTTTTTGTATCTTTCTGCGTAACCAGTAAATTGCTGGTCGTAGAGGTCACAACTCAGAACACTGTCCTCAACTACACTGCTGTACCAGCTGCTCCCCATCCCCCTCCTCACATACAGTACACATTCATCCCATGCCTACTCCCCACATATACAGCACACCATTAGTGTAGTGTAGTGTGATGTAGCGTGGTGTGATGTAATTGGGTGTAGGGTGGTGTAGTGTAGTTTGGTGTAGTGGAGTTTGGTGTAGTGTGGTGTAGTGTTGCTTGGTGTAATGTACTGTAGAGTGAAGTGGTGTGGTGTAGTGTAGTGTGATGTAGTGTGTGGTGTAATGTAGTGTAGTGTAGTATGGTGTAGTGTACTGTAGAGTGATGTGGTGTAGTGTAGGATGGTGTAGTGTGGTATAGTGTAATGTGGTGAGGTGTAGTGTAGTTAGGTGTAGTATAGTGTGGTGTAGCGTAGAGTGGTTTAGTGTAGTGTCCCCCCCCCCCCC
>JAGFZM010000143.1:141487-178164 GCA_017657215.1 Limnothrissa miodon
TTTTTTTTTTTTTTTTTTTGAAGTTCTAAATGAGCACGTAGTTCATTTGTTGAGAGGCGCGTTGTTGCAGAATTGTATACCGAGTGACTGGAGGGCAGCAGGGCAAGCAACTCTTACCCTGTCCCATTTTGTTCGCAACAACTGCACATTGCAACCTTTGCCATTGCAACCTTTGCCAGCTTTATCCAATTGTATTCTCACAAACGTGGATATTTTAATTTACTGAGACAAAAGGCAAATAGGCTATATGTTCACAGCGAATGAGCAATGGAATTATTACCGGACTCCCATAATGGAGTTACTACCGGACTCCCTATGATTATACATCTTTAAATTTCTAGTTGGTTTCATGCTTTATACTGACAAAATATGTTACATAGACCCCTTTTAGTCACTGCTGCTCAATTTTCAAGCAAGGGATGGAGAGCCAATAAAATTATTTGTTATAGTCAGTGCTTGAAGTGGGCCAGAACGCAGCTGAACGCAGTTTCGGAACTTCTGTATTTTCGTGTTTTGCGTTCCGACACTTTTTTCTGTGTTCAGGCAGTGCTTGAAGTTGGCCGGAACGCAGCAGAATGCAGTTCCTTACTTCTGTATTTTAGTCTTTTGGGTTGCGCCATTTTATTCTGCGTTCCGGTAGGCTTACTTAGCTGAAACTGATCCGACACAACGACACTAGCCCGAGAATAGACAATATCACTAGACCGATAAAAGACTACATTACCCACGAGACACGACAGTGCCCTATCATATGCATACACTGAGTCCCAACCAATCGCAAGGGAAGCAATGCAAACTGTCACAATTTATGCTGTGAATGTCATGATGGCATTGTTCACAATGGCACTACGGCCCTATAAGTTTCCCTATGATTAGATGCATCACGCTGGTCTGGTTCATGTTGTTTTAATGGTTTTTCAGTATCATGTTTTTGTGAATGAGGAAAAAGTAGCCTATGCCCATAGGTTATTGCTTGGAAGAATGATTATGATGGTTTTTGAAACAACACATCCAAAAGACTCACAATGTCACCAAACAAATGTCAAATGTCTTACAATTAGAGTTTATTTTTTCCCACTTCAAGCACTGGTTATAGTTGTACTTTTTAGTTAATGCAAACGCTTATTATTTCAAAATGTTAATGCACTGACCGCAAAACGTACTGCTTTGACTTGCACAACCTACTGGGAGACGGTTGAAACAAGAGTTTCAATCATCCCGACAGTGCCTGCTCGCAGCAAAAGGCGTTTTTCTCCTAGACTAAAAAATATTGACATTTCATATTGTAGGATATCATCATCAATTCATCTGTTGTTTAAAAGTGATAATATTATCGCTCTTAAAATGAGCCCCCGGGTTTAACTTCAGATCAGTATTGCACATCGACACGATTTTCCCTGGGTCTGTCTAGTATTACAAGCTGTATGGGATGACAACATTTCATGTTTGAATTGTGAATGGTTTACGAGAAAATCTCAATGGTTAATTCGTCCCCCGGTTCAATCGTCACGGCTCTCCCCTACAGATGAGCGTTTTACGCCCACAGGCTGTCAGCACCCATCATCTTGCATTGTGTATAAAGATCGGGGGGAGGCTATACGTGCAAACGATCTGCTGGGAGGATGGGCGACCAATTGCAGAGTGATTCAAATAGCCTACCTATATCCCTAAATCCCTCATTCGCAAGCAGCATAAAATGCATGTCCTTGTGAAGACTTTTATTGAATTGAAGTACTATTTCACATCTTACACTCAAAATTACACATTGCAATAACAGAATCAAGTAAATCAAGTAAGTATTGCAATAACAGAACCCCGTTCTGGAGCCATAGGCTACTGTAGTCCAGTGGTTCTCAAACTTTTTTGATCATTCCCCACTTAGAAAGAAGGAGAATTTTCACGCCCAACCTGACCTGTATCAACACCCCCGCTTTATGATCAGCTCCCATCTCCTCGCAAAGAGCGGAGACATCGCACATCTTTCGCTAATGCAGCTTTCACCATTCGTTTTTCCTTCTAAAAAGTGATGGGCTTATTAGCGTGATTTGGGTGTGAAGTCTCCAAGCGCAATGTTAGGCCTTATACTGTCTGCTGCCAGTTGTCTGACACAGAACACACATGAGTCGCTCGTCATCCCCAACTATGAATCTAAACGCAAACGCATCATACTTTCTTTGGTTGACTCTTCGTTTTTTTAGTCCGCCTGTCTTATTCTCATTCTCGCCATATTTTGTGACTGTGCGCCCATATGCACCGCAAATACTGCATACAACATTTTTCCATTTTTTTAACCATTAAACGTGATACTGGTGCACACATTGTGTAGCCGTTGTGTAGCCTATGTCGCAATTTATGCCGACATCTATTTTGTCTCAAAATGGTTTCAGGCTGGCTTAATTTTTCTGGTTTTCTATCAATCGTCCCGACTCTCCCCTACAGAAGGGGCGTTTTGCGTGTTTTAAGGTGTTTATACGTGCTAATTATAAATCCATTGTGAGTGGGAGCTCTTTTGTTGAGTAACCTTTAATAAAGACAAACACAAAATGCTCGTTTTATTCCGATTCTTCGCGCCCCACCTGCAGTACCTGAGAAACGCTGCTGTAGCCATGTGAACACGCGTGTAGCCTAGTTCATTTATTGTGAGGCGCATCCTTTGCCACAGAGTCGGGCCGTGCCCCACCTAGCAGCCATTGGTGCACCCCCCTGCCCCCAGCACAGGTCGAAAAACGTTAGGCTTTCATTTTATTAATATTTTAAAATTAATATGAAATGGAATAAAATAAATAAACTGGAGATCGTAAATTGCACTGGCATAACAGGTTCGCTCAATGATCATTGGTCGCTGAGTAAACTTGATTCATTTGATTTCAATGTGCCTGTTGCGCTGCAGCGCGCAGAATCGTATCGTTAAAATTGTATCCGTTTTTATTTATCACCTTTGGTTCGCCTAACGGATGTATGAAAATGAATTTAAGAAAATGGTTTAGAATTGCCCATTCAGTGCTTGCAACCTTTTTGACAGTAGCCCTTAGCTTATTTCACTTATTGCCAGCATAGGCCTACTAAGCGATGAATAGTTGATCGAAGTTGGCTGGGTCTTACATTTGTGTTTCGTAGAGGCAATACGTGACTGTCTTATGTCAGTGCTCCCTGATGCGTGGCTAGCTACTCCCCGATTGCATGCCTGTCAGCTTCGGCCAAGTTGGTAGATATTGATGCCTGCTTTTCAGAACAGTCATATCAGAGGACCATTACAAAGCCTGGAGCAAGAACACAAACTGGGATGGATCAAGGGGCAAGCGAGAACTGCCAGAGAGTCTCTAACATTGAAAAATGATTATATGATATGGGGCTGACAACGCAGAGTCTTGATGAGCTCCCTCTGTTGTGCATTGATCACAGTCATCTTTCCCATCGGGACTATGGGTCAGCATAGTTCACTGTATTAATTAGGCTATTTTTATTGAATTGAATAATTACTATATTTAGCCTACAGTTGGTTAACACAAACACAAAAACAACACTCAAATAACAGACTATTTACAGTAACAAAATAACAGTAGGCTATTCAGTATAACTAGCCTATTTCAGCTCAACTTTATTTCCTGACGGCTATAGGCTATAGAACTCGCGGTCGCGGGCGCTCCCAAGTGCCACCTGGTGGTTATTTGGGTACACTGCAGCTTCTTTAGAAAAAAAAAATTAAATAGTGCGTGACACACACATGACGCACGGGAGGTTCGTGCGTGCAGCCGGGCCATTTCATGTGACACTGACTGTAGGCTATACAATTGGGGGACAGGTCATTCAGGGTGTTTGCTCTTTTTCTGAATAAAAATTCCAGACAGTCTCAAGACCTTTTCAAAACCCATAAAATATACCATTTTTCTCTTTGGTAGCTCATACTGCTCATCTTCCGAGGAATACTGGATAGGTGTTTTCTTCCGCCTCCCTCTGCCACACTCCTCACTGGCACCTGAGGCCTTTATGAGTTCTTCTCGCTTCGCCAAGAGCGTTTGCTCATTTTCTAGATGAGAATATAAAACAATATTGGTTTGTCAATGGCACAAGCATAACTTTTTGAGCCCTTGAGTGCCAAAAATGCAATTTGGCTTTCTTTTTTTTGTTCCCATGCGTTGAGTGCCTGTCAGTTTTTTTTTTTAAATGACAAAAATAAACACTCGAGTACAACTTCTGTGCAATGTTGGTAACTGTGATGAATAGAACTATCTATGCACAAGTCCTTTGACCCAGAAATGTAAGTGTCAGAAGAGGGACAGGCTCAAATTGGGCATATTTCATAAAAGACAATATATCTCCATTTCTAGAAAGGGAAAAAAATATATAGCAAATATAGCTTGGGATTTCATAGCTATAACCAAAGATTCTAGATCTTTGGCTATAACATACCCTGGCTCAAACCTTCCGAAAATCGCGCGCCATTCAACGGTCGAGCATCAGATGCTGTCACAGGTTAGTGAATCTAAGATTAGCTGTAAATTGACAAAAGCCAACTATCAACTAATATGAAATATGTTTTATTTTAATACTTACGAAATAAAACCGCTGCCTGACGAATATTCGTTCGAACTAAAGCCTATAGCTGATAGTTAACTTTTGTCAGTGTACAGCTAGATAAATGTAGCTAATCAGAGATTACTATGGGCCGTTTGAAGGTGAGACTCTGAGATCATGTTAGTAAAGTTAACTGTACCAAAGCACTTGATGTTGGCTTGGTCGTACATATCGTTGGCGTATTTGGATTTGTATTGTCATTTGGTGAAATTTTCAGTTACCTAGACGTGCATTTTCTTACCTGACATGTCCAGTATTTTTGCCGGATACAGGCCCTTTCCCTATTGTACCAGCACTTGAGTGTCCACATCCCAATCCTCAGGGTTAAGAGCGTTTGGTGTTAAGCCAGTGCCACTTAAATTAACAGTACTTACTGGTCCGACTCCAAGGGTGTTTTCCTCAAAAAAATTAAATAAACCATAAATTTTCATAGCCGCCATTCCGCCTCACAGTCTAGCCATCAACGTAAAACGATAACTCCAACTGTCCAATTTTGAACCTGATAGTTCCGACCTTTGATTGTGATTGGCTGAACCGCATTTCGTTCTATATTAATGCGCCATGCAAAAGCTGTAGGAAATATGTTTTCGGCGGAAGAATTGAATACTAATACCAAAGATCTCTGACCTGGTTGACACTAGATTGTGGACAGGAGACTGAATTTCAAGCCATGCATCACAGATTGGGCCAATATAAACGCTATTTGTGTGATGTCGATGTCGAGATTCCAAGAGAAACCTCTCGAAGAAGATTAAATGTAAGTATTTGTTGTGGTGTTGTCTTACTCAAGACATTAGCTAACTAGCTAGCAAGCTTATACTGTATAAGCCAGAGCCATCTCCACCAAGCTGTAACTAAAAGTTTCCAGTGGGTAAAAATTACAATGATTTTCTCTAGTAACAAGAGTTAAACCCATGTAATCAAACTTTGACATGATGATTCTGGTCTCCAGTTGATCTGTGAAGTTAAATGTGTAGACTGGTATGTTGACACTAAATGCACATCAAATGTTACAGAAAAGACTACTTTAATAGTAATTATGCTATCACTTGTGCAGGGCTCTCAAGTTTTGAAGACAGGCAAGAGTGACATCTCATTCCCCATCCCCTAACCCTGGGGGTGTGGAATGGGGGTGTTCCATTAATAATATTTTTATTAGTGTTTTTGTTGTTAATATTAATAATATTAACTCAGACTTGCAGAAGAAAATATTTGACACAACACTGATAATTTAACCAAATACAAAGTGTTTCTTCAATTTGTGTGTGTGTGTGTGTGTGTGAGAGAGAGAGAGAGAGAAAGAGAGAGCGAGATTATGACTGGTGTTGTTTGTTGTAAGTGTCTGTTGCCTTTTTGGACTCCTTTATCATTTGTGGTGTTGGCTCCCATTTGAAACAGTTCGGCTCAAGCCCAGCCATTTTCAGGGTCATGATTGAGGACAATGTCCCGTCCAGAGACAAGCTGTTTCGTGTTGAGGTTTTGTTCAAACCAACCATCGAAAAAACCCTCTCAGCATCAGCATTAGAATGTGGAAGCACTAAAACCAAGGCTGCGATCTTTGATAGCCTCCCAAATTGGTTCAAGCCAGTCACCTTTGAAAAAAGGAACCAAATATTTTCCCTTCATCGTAATTACTAATGAGCAAGTCATGTTGTGCGCAAAATATTTCTTACCTTGAAAGGATGCTTTGTTGCCTTTTACCTGACATCTTTGAAAGACAGATGCAATTATTAATGCATCCATGGCCAGGATATTATTATAAAATATGACATGATTTTAAAAGTGACCTATAACATCAACTATGCAATACACTTGAATTAATTTAGTGCTAAAAAAAATATCAAGCCTATTGGAGAGATATATTTATAATGTGACAATATGTCAGTCATCGTGTGATAACGAAAATATGACTAGGCCTAGACTACTTGTTCTGAGCAGATGGTGTCAGTGAACAGGCTGTAAAACTGTTGGCTAAGTAACAGACACTCATGAAAAACTGATGTTATCCACGACTCTAACCTGTCTGAGTTAACTCAGAGCGATGGCTTTATTTGACATTCTCTCATGTTAGAACTTATTTACATGGTCTAAGTTACCCTGCCGAAAATATTTGGTATGTTAGCTATATAACCTATATTTAAGTTCTTGTCCATACGTCCATATGTTGTTCTCAACTCAACAAAGCTATATCTAACCTGGTAAACTGATTACTGATTTATGAAACGACAACTACTTATAGGAAATCTAACCGGGCCACTCACCACACAGGTAGACTTGACGTTAGCTAACGTAAGTGTGTGGGTGAACGAGGAAGATGGTGAACAATTTCAGGATGCTTTTTTACATTGGTTGTTGCGTTAAATCTTACCCAGATTTTTTTTTGATTGGCTGATAAGTGGCAGGCTTGACTAAGAACTCCAGGAGAGACGCGCTTGAGTCATGCCAGTTCCATAGTGAGAGAGGCGCGGCCAGAGAAATGTTGGGCGCTGCGGTATATTAAATATATTATAAATATTTTTTTTCTGCGTGAGAAATACAAAGTGTGACGGGAGTGTGTGACAATAGACCGAAATGAGTGACTGTCACGCTCAATGCGTGACACTTGAGAGCCCTGCTTGTGTGTCCTAACATTGAGGTATGGTAAATGTTTACAAAATAGATATAAACTATAGATGGATTCTTTAACTACAGACAAAGAAAAAAGTTAATGAAATAACCATTTTGTTGTTTCATGGAGACACCAACTACCCTTCATCAGATGAGGCTGGTGACCAAGAGAGGGACTGATATAACAGAGAGGTATGAAGACAAGGAACTTACAGAGAAAAATTATAGAGAAAGAAATAAGTCAATGAAATTCTTGTCTTGTGCTCATCTGCTACCATTTATATGTGTATCAGGGAGACATCAACTGCCCTTCATCAGATGAGGCTGGTGACCCCGAGAGGGACCTATATAACAGGGAGGTATGTAGAAAGGGGACTTTTCTTGTTCCTGCTTTGTTTTGTAACATTTAGCACAGTAGGTAACATGGTGGCAAATGTTTACATAATACACAAGTATTATAGATAGATAACAAACTATGGACAAAGAAAATAAGTTAATGAAATCACCTGGGAATGTGGAGGAATGGTAAATGTTCATAAAATAGATAGGTATTATAGATAGATACCTTAATTATAGACAACAAAAAAAAAAACAAGTGAATGTAATTATCTGTTACCATTTTTATGTCTTAAATAAGGGAGACATGATCTACCCCTCAGAGGATGAGGCATACGAGGCTGGTGACCAAGAGAGGGACCGATATAACAGAGAGGTATGAAGACAAGGAACTTACAGAGAAAAATTATAGAGAAAGAAATAAGTCAATGAAATTCTTGTCTTGATTATCATTTGGTTGGTGATCATTTATATGTGTTGTATCAGGGATACATCAATGAGAGGAGAGAGTACACACGATTGCGGAGCACCTGTGCTCATGTTCACACACACATACACACACATATTGGTTGAATGACCTCTAACCCTTACTATTCTTTGTAGCTTTGTATGGTTAATTTGCAAATGTTCATGTTATGACACATGTTGCCTAGGAATGCGTCAATGACCCCTCACATGATGATGATGCCGACGAGAGTGACATTCACGTACACTACCAGAGTAGCACAGAGGTGTGTATAAGTACAATTTTTACTCCCTTGTTGTTGGGATTAGGCCTAATGGGCATCAAACTGGATAACTGCATTCCTCACATCTGTCAGAAAGTAATTCCCTTTTATCATACAAACATTTGTCATAGAAATTATGTTACATGCTGACTTGCAGTACACTTTTACTGAATAAATGGCTTTTGTATGCTAGGAAACTTTCCATCTGGATGGCAGTGGTGAGCCAATATATCCTGGGAGTGCTGTCACCAAAGGTCAAACCATCCTGATGATCTTGGTCTTCATTCTACGTCATAGACTAAGTGGAGAAGGTCTCGGTGATTTCCTGACATAGCTTGATATTCTGTTTCCTGGTACACTGCCCACCACAAAATTCCTGTTTGACAAATGTTTTGTGTCCATCAACAATCGTTTTGAGATCCACTTCTACTGTGAGTCTTGTCATGAGTACATTTGTAAGGACAGCAACTTAGTTGATTTGTGTCAACAATGCCAAAATCCATTCAACAAAACCCAAAATCTTAGGAATGGGTCATTCTTCATTTATCTACCATTAGCTGGTCAGTTGAGAGATGTACTAGAGAACCAGTTAAAAAATGCGCAAACATTTATAGACAAAGCTTCTTGGATTTGGGACGACAGAATTTGTGATATATTTGATGGAGACATCATGAGAGGCTACATTCAAAATGGCATGATCGGGAAATGGGATCTTTCACTACTATGGAACTGTGATGGTGTACCGGTCTTTGAATCTTCCCAATATTCCTTGTGGCCAATCCAATTCATGATAAATGAATTACCAATTAGTATTAGGAAAGAACATGTCCTAGTGTCTTCACTTTGGTTTGGCAAATCAAAGCCAGTGATGAATACATTTCTTAAGCCATTCATAGATGAAATGGAAAGTTTGAAGGATCATGGCTTAGAGTGGACTGATGGTGAGGTAATCCGTAAGAGCAGAGTGTTTGCTGTTGTTAGTGCCTGTGATTCTGTAGCCAGGCCATTACTGAAACACAGTACACAATTTAATGGAAAGCATGGCTGTGATTGGTGTCTCCATCCTGGTGAACGAGTAGCTAAAGGTCATGGCTATGTAAATGCATACCCTTACTTAGATACACCTGCAGATAGGAGACAACTAAACCAGTGGGATGATGACGCAATTCAGGCCTCACAGGAGGGCCACCCTGTTCATGGTGTGAAAGGCGTGTCCCCTCTTCTTTTCCTGCCACTGTTTAACATTATCACTAGTTTCATCCCAGATTATATGCATGCAGTTCTTTTGGGTATTGTGCGGCAATTTCTTACTTTGTGGATTGACAGCTCAAATCATACTCAACCCTGGTACATTGGCACAAAAGTAAATGTCCTGAACGGACGGTTGCTAACTGTGAAACCCCCTAAAGAGCTTACTCGCAGACCTTCATCGCTTGACAAAAAGAAATTTTGGAAAGCTTCAGAGTTCAAAAGTTGGCTTTTGTACTATTCCATGATTACCTTGACTGGTATATTGCCTACACAGTATCTTAACCACTGGGCACTTCTGGTTTATGCAATGTATACACTCTTAATGACCAACATTCCTCGGCAGGTCTTGGAAAAGGCTGACAGTGCTTTACACAAATTTGTCATACAGGTGGAGTTATTGTATGGTAAGGAACATGTCAGCTTTAATGTTCATCAGCTTACTCACTTATGTGAGAATGTGAAGTTATGGGGCCCGTTATGGTGCATATCTGCTTTTACATTTGAAGGCAATAATCACAATCTGATGCAATATTTCCATGGAACCCAGTGTGTGCCCAGACAGATATGCCAAACTTTTCTATTGTGGCGTGACATCCCAAGAAACATTCTCAGTTACGTCAAGGATAGAAATTCTACTGTGTTTGACTACTGTAGTAAACTTCTTGGGAAAAGGGTGGTCCAGAGGCATTTGATTGTAGGCGATTTTAATATTTTTGGTGCACCTACATTATCACCCCTCTTGCCTAGACAACTCGCAGCTGTTGAGAGACATTTTAATGTCTTACTAGAGAATGAGCCTGTACAGTGTTTTAAGAGGTTTTTATATAAAGGCACACTTTACACAACTACCGTATACACACGCATGAAGAAACGTACTAACTCAGTAGTGATGCTGTGTAATGGAAACTTTATGCAAATTCAGGATTTTGCCCTTCTGAAAATTCAGTGCAGCTGTGCTCTTACTAAATGTACTTGTGATGAGATACCCGTGATTTTTGGATATCCTCTAGAAGTCAAACAGAAAGTTTTGTGCAGAGATAGGCAGTTAAAGCTCTGTATTGATTTTATTGTAGAGGTCAATGAGAAACAAGAAACAATTGCTGTTATGGCCTCATCACTACATAAAAAGTGTGTTTTCTTGGCGGTCAACCGACGACAGTATGTTGTTCCTTTAGTGAACACTATTGAAACTGATTAAAATTGAGGGAGAAGACAGAGTAATAGCTTGAGGATTGCTTGTTGCTGTTTAAGTTACTGTAGGTGTGTATACTGTATGTATTTTATATGACAGTGTAAATAATATGAGTATAATGGTTTCCTATTTTTATTTATTCGTTTGACATGAGTTTGTGTATGCAATATATGTATGTTTAATTTAAATATACTTATTAATTTTCTTAATTCAATGTGCTGTTTTTAATAATATGAGTATTAACAGAAAGTTATCAGCTGTAACTATTTGTACAGCTAGTCTGTGTGGCAGTGTGATGTAGGCTACAAAAGTTGAGTTGAGTGTAATTTTCAAATGATAAATTCTACAGTCGATGTTGAGAGATTGTACATTATAAAAAGTGGTGGTAATACAATGCAATACCATTACTTTCATATTAAAATATTTATATGAGTTTTGTTTGATGTTTTTGTTGGGTTTAGGGTGAGGGCTGGATACATCAATAGATTGTATTTTAGTTTTACATTTACATTTTTTTTGCAGGAAAATGCTTTAAAACATTATTTTGCATTAATGGTGTATCATTGTAGTAATGTTGTAGCCATGTACTAATATAGAGTTACCATAGGGAATATCTTTGCATTACCTTAATTAGAACGGCTTTTTTGGTTGGACTGTCAAAATTTTTTCCTGATTTAATATGTTAATTTGGGGATGGGTATAACTAGGCCTACATAAGAATGTCAAGTATCTGGGACATCATAGACCAATGGACTACCCAAACTGTTTAGATGGTAGTAAACTATGATCATTCTAGCCTACAAAAACTATAGTAGCATTGACTGTTGGACGGAATCATGGTACTGTACTACCACAGTTAAAGTAGATCATCCTTTTTAAAACTATAGTAGTCCCATAGTTACCATGAAATACTACACATAAACTATGGTAGTACCATACCTACTGTGAAGTACTACGGGTAAACCATAGTAGTACTATGTGCTGTTCATAGTTCTTAAAATCACCATGAGATACCGTAAGGGTTTACACATACCTGGGTATTTTGATAAACGATATTTTCTTTCCTCCGTTTTCCAAAATAATTCCGTGCATACACCATCGCTTTCAAAAAAAGTTTCCGTTTACATTAAGCTGCATAAATATGCTGTCAAGAGCCGTCATACCTAGGCTAAGCATATGGGCCGCAGTGTAGGAAGAAGGAGCCATACAAGCCAACCAGAAGCCTCATGCCATTCCTCCGGGACAACCACCACCTCATTTTCAAAGTTCTCCCACCAGACAGCAGTCCGCCCAGGTCGGACCGGAAAACTACGTTTTATCTGTTTTTCGCAGTTTACACGCAAACGTGAATACGGAGTTTTCAAAAAATCTCCACTTTTGCCGGAGTTTTTAGAAAGAATCGTTTTCAGAGGCGACATCTCCGTTTGTGCGTAAATGAAAGGCGCAAACGATGGGGAAAGTGTCCGTTTTTAAGAGAAAACTCCCACTCCCAGTTGGTAAAGACTGTATGTGTAAATGGGGTGGAACAAATAGTTTGTGCTTCTGCCTAGAATCTGGATGGGTAGGGAGAAAAAAAGTAACGAGTAGTGTAGTGAGTTACTGTTTTAAAGGAGTGAGGAGTAACGTAATTTAGTTACAAATTAAAGCAGTAACTAAAGTAAAGTAACCAGTTACTTTTTTTGAGTAACTTCCCCAACACTGCCTACATTGCCAGGTGCTGACAAATGAAGGAATGGGCAGGTGGCACCATAATGTTGAAGTCTGTCAATAATTGCTCAGGATACTCTTATGTTGGCCAACTAAACACAACTAATCATTATTTAGTGTCATATCAACGCCAGGAAACACAAACCCTGCTGGGGATTTACAGTAGCTACATCCGAAATAACTTGGATAAGCTTGAAAATTTGCATACACTCCATAAATGGTAATACACTTCATAAACATATATTCTAAGAAGAAATGAAAGCTCTGAGCGCAAGTTCTACCAGGAAGACTCGAGAGCTTCGTCACCAACTGCTCGTCCAATCAAATCGTGCCATCTGCTTTATAGTTCCGCCTAACATGTTCGCTCTTGCTGTTCCAGGCTCCGCGCCACAAAATCTCCTCCTCCTTCCCCACCACCGCCAGATGGGTCCCTGTCCTTTGTCCAGGGGGTAGGCTCCGCCCCCTGCTGGCTCGCACCAAGCAGGATCTGCCGGGCCAAGATATACGATGTCCTGGACCATGGATGGGGCCTACGCCAATTACTCTGTTATTAAATATATTTGTAACCATATCTGTTCCAATTAAATACTTGTCCATCATTTCCTTCTCTGAGTCTTAATGGGAGAACTACCATACACTGTAATATGACTACTAAATATAACACTGCAAGAATGTAATGTTTGAGAGGAAAAGAGAGGATGTTTGTAGGCCTAACAAAGAAACATGATCTACCATGTGCTTTACCTCCATGCTTTCTTACAAAGTGTGGTATCTCTAACCTGGAGGGGAAAAAAAGGGCATTTTATTATACCTTTCTGAAGGTTTGATTCTGAAGTCCAACATTTATACATTAGGACACTACTCTGTTCTCTTGAATATTTAATAAGATATATATGTGAATAGCTATATAATTTAATCAACATTCTCAGTAGGCCTATGTTGGGTCTGTCTTGATTTTTACATTATGTTTTATATAAGCCAATGAGTTAGCCTACATGTTCAGGGTCATAGGTGTATATGGACAAAAGTATGAGTCTATCAAACAATGCAGCCTAAATATTACATTTGTGAACAATTTACCACAGCATCATCAAACAATCATCAGGAAAGCTGAGAACACAGTTTCATGTGATATAGATAGATAGATAGATAGACAGATACTTTATTGATCCCCAAGGGGAAATTAAAGGTCCCAGCAGCTTAAAAAAAACACACAACATATACTACAGTGTATACAGGATGAAAAGAAGCAAATCAACAAAACAACATGACTAGATCAACATTACTAAAAAGAACAGTAGAATACGAATACTAAGAGTAGAGATGCGCATGAATGTACTGTGGTCCAGTATGAGGTGTGTGTCAAGGTAGTAGTGCAACAGTGCAAGGTTAAAAGTCTAGTGACCAGCAATAAATATGTGCATACTGTATGTAAATATGGGCAATACAAATATAAGCATAGCAATTTAACAGTTCTAGTATAAATATATAGACAATAACTAAAAATAGCCTAATAATATAAAAATTACAGCATCAGTGCAAGGACAAGTTATATAAGGGTTCATGCATCAGTCAAGTATGAAGGTCAAGTATCAAGTTACAGTTATTGTTATTGGTCAAGTATCAAGTTACAAGTATAAGGAGGGGTTGTGCTTGTGGGCTAATGTAGCCAGTAAGGTCCGTAAGCAGTGTCAACAATACACAGTACTGTAGAAAAAATGTCTTGTAAGTGTATAAGAGGGTGAAGGTGCAGATAGACTGCAGAGAAGTCCAACACTCCTTTTCCTTTCAGTGAAGCATTGTAGAGTTGTATGGCCCTGGGTACAAATGACTTCCTAAGTCTGTCTGTTGTGCATCTCAGGGAGCGTAGTCTCCAGCTGATCAAGCTCTTCTGCTGCATGATAGTGCTGTGGAGTGGATGACAGTCATTGTCCAGGATGTTGTGTAGCTTGTTCAGGGTCATTTTGCACAGGTGATGCACTCCAGTTCAGCTCCCACAACAGAGCCAGCTTTCCTTACCAGCCTGTTTAGTCGCCCAGCATCCCTCTTAGTGCTTCCTCCCCAGCATGCCACAGCATAGAAGAGGACGCTGGCTACAACAGACTGGTAAAACATCCAGGAGGTCCTGGCGGGTGGCGGGCGTATCACCTAGTAGAGTGAGTACTGGTTGCCAGGTTCGCCCCCATGCAACAGGAAACATCCAATCGAAAATATTTTTTACTATTATTATTCACCAATTAACTAAGACAGCAATGACTTGTTGAGTCATTGCATGCAAGTCTAAGTCAAGTCTCAAGTCATGAGTAGCAAGTCCAAGTCAAGTCAAGTCTTTTCTCACTGATGATCAAGCAAGTCACAAGTCCTCAATCTGGCGACTTAAGTCTGACTCGAGTCAAGTCACTAGACTCGAGTCCCCCATCTCTGGTGTCCTGTGTAGGAGCTATGAGATGGCATCGTCAACGCCCACTTTCTTCTGATAACTGTAATGGGTCTAGTGCATGGCGCACCTGTAGCCTAAGTATCAGTTTTCATGCGCCTACAGATGAATGTTAAAGGACTTGGGAACATTTTGAGCAATCAGTGTAACCTTGATGTTGATCATTTTGCCACCATGTTTTTTGAGGTGTTCATAGTGGCAAAGCGATGATTTGTGGGGTGCCACAGTACAAAGGGCACATTTGGTAGAGGCTCTATGAAATTCCTTTGGTTAGCCTAATGATAAAACCACCTCTGCATGCACCTCTTAATGTGTAACTTTCCCACAAGCTTCTGTAAAATATTAGGTATCTTAACTTATTTAGACCAATATTTAGCAAATGTATGTGTAGCTAAGCGGTATGGCTAGAAGGGGGAAGGTACTGTAGCCAGACTACGCCACCCTGGGGCCTAATGCCTCAGGGAATGTTTAAGGGGTTGTTAAGCCTAGATGTATTTTAAAGGAACACGCCACCGTACTTCAATATTGAACTATGTTCTTTCTCTAACTTAGACGAGTTGATATATACCTGTATCGTCTCTGTGCGTGAACGCAATCGCTCTGGTGCGCGCTGCTACTTTGTTAGCATTTCGCTTAACCCTGTTCTTTCAATGTGTACCAGACAGCCTTGTTAGAAGCGACCAAGCAAATCCACGTCTTTCCTATTTACATGCGGATACTCGAATAGTTACCTATGATGGTTATGGTTGTACAATATAAAACGTAGCGCTTTTTAAAGCAGATAACAAAGAGAATTATGTATGGTGGAAGAACACTTGGGAGCCCTTAGCCATTTGCGCAAACTATACTGCTAAACAAAAAGTGTTGCTTTAATGTAAATAACCAGCTGAGGAGGTTTAGTGGTAAATGTTGAACCCTATTCACCAGTAACAACCCCCCCCCCCCCATATCAAGCAGTGCCAAGACAGCTGCTGATTCTGCTAAGTTCAGTTACAAACGCTTGCCCCATAATGAGCCAAACCACCTAAATGACTAGACTACTACTGTAGTATAGCTGGATGTATACTTCTGCGTCGCATCAATGTTTTTGATTTGTACTTCTGCGTTGGTGTCACTGCAACACGTGGCAATTCACCGCCACAACACCAAGGGGCTTTGGGTCATCCTTGGAACGTTCCTCGTACGTGGAATGTTGTTACAACAGATGCGGTATAATTAAAGCCATGTGGATAAATAAAGTAATTTAAAAAAAATTGGAGTAGCAGTCCTACACTTGTAAGTTATAGAACAAATTACAAAGGAAAACTACGAACCTATAAAATATTTTTTGCACAAACTGTAAGCACGGGGTGCCACGAGTGTTTACAATCAATTTGCTTGCTAGCTATCTTATGTAAACAAATACTTATGGTAAAATATGAGGATAGATTTGTTTTAAATTCAAAATTAGACTCCAAAATTATATCCAAAGACACTGTCACCCAATGTAAAGCTGGCCAATCAGAACTCCCGAGGTCTGTTGTCTGCGTAGTCTGTCTGCTTCGCTTTGACGTAGTTAGTAAGCAGGTATTCCAGCTGCTTACGGGCCGACGGTCACGCAGGGGCCCTTCGGTCAATGCTAACTGCGGGAGTAGCCTATCGCTGCAGCCTGTAGGATTGGATATGGATATCCAACTGCGGCCCTTTCCCTCTTCTATTTATTTGTTATGGCAAATGAAGCCATGTAGCTAGCTGTGCTATCAAGAAAATTGCTATTTGAATTAATAGAAGTCAAACTCAATATATCCTCATCAGAATTACATAATCTTACACCATGGTGTGACATTGAAGCATTCTATAGGTCTATAAGCTGTACAAATTATATACACAAAGATGTTTGAAGTAATATTGAAAACATATAACAGTGATCCTTAAATAAACAACAACGATGCATTTTTGTGTATTTTATTTTACATTGTGACTGGGAATTGTGGGATATGGTAGTGAACTGATCATGCGTATCACTGGTACATGTTAAAATAATCCACACACTGAACTTGTGAGTTTCGGATAAGTTTGCACTGTTCTCGTGCTTTTCCTAACAATGACAGTGGCCTTTGCAGAGCGTTCATTTTCCAAGCTGAAACTAATTAAAAGCTCAATGAGACAGAGTCGTCTTTCTGGACTCGCCATAGCGTTAACATTACTGTCGATGAAGAATGCCCTTGCGTAGAGGAAAGCCCGAAAGATGCAGCTATGATGTAAGTGAGCATTTTAACAATTTAAATGATAAGGTGTTGATTTTTTGGTTTATTGGGTGTTTATTCGCTCCAAAGAGTGCAGTGTATGTGTTTGTTGAGGAGCGCCGTCACCATTTTTTTTTTAATTTGTGGCGATGTGATCTGGGCTACTTCTGTCAATTTTCTATTTGCGTTAACAGCCTAGGTAGGCTAGCCTTTTACTGGACATTGCGTGATCATGTGTTGTATAGGGAGTCCTCGTTGATAAACTTGCTTTCGGCCCGATGTTGGTTTGTTACGCCACTGCTTTCACTCTAAGTCCATCTGATAAAAGAATAAACTGAAAATTTTCTTAACAAGCTTGCTGACAAACAAAGCAGTTAGTAATTAAGGGGAATGATAGTATTCTTATTCTGGTGAGGAATACTGGTGAGGATTGTGAGGACTTAGATTGTTGTAACGTTGGTTACATACAAAAAAAATATGATGAATCTCATTGTCTTCCTCGCCTCCCAGAGGACTCTGTTAATATTTATGTACACAAAATCTAATAGCTTTTCAAGGTAATTTAATTGCTGTTATGGGATCCCATCTGTTTTGAGCAGCAGCTGTTCAATTTTTAATATTCAGATTACAAAACATTTATCAGTGCTGTGGGATTGTCGATACATATCAGGCATTTGATTGGCCACACCCCATACATATTAATCTGTTTCAATAGATAGATAGAGAAAAGAGAGCATTGCTGCAGACACGGAACATAGACAAGCTCCTCATCAGGTTCCACACCTTAAAAGTAAGAGGAATATTGTCTTTGACGAGGGCTACTGTCTCTTTCCTCGTTTCCTCCGATATTTATACCCTGCTTAAAATCTCCCGAGCACTAACAGGCTTTAATGGCATTTGCTTAATATCCCATGTCCTCCCCCTCGGCTCCTTCCTCCGGCTGTGTTAATGAGGCCTACGGTGAAGGCTGCTCACTTGGCTCCCACGCAGCAGACCAGAGGAGCTGTTCAGGAGGAAGGCGAGCTCACCCAGAACACCCCCAACCCCCCTGTCAAATGAGTTCCTCAGCCATGCACACTCTCTTCCTCCACACAGACGGAGGCCATTAAGACAAAAAACGCAATATTGTGAAATGAGAGGAAAGGATGTGGAAACCGAAGGAAAATCCCGGCTCCTTCAAAGACGCATGGATTTTAAGCTTTTATTAAAAGTCATGTTTCTCAAGGAAAGAAAGAATCTGGTCGCAATTATTCTGGACAGTACTAAACAAAATGAGAAGACAGATGAGGGACACATAGGTTTTTATGGAACTACTGTCAAATTGTCAACTTGTGATTTATACTGGAACATGCAGCAACAAACAAAAATAACCGTCATGCACATTTAGAGCAAAGATGTCCAGCAGATGATTTGGGCTTGGTGGATATAAAATCATGACAACATCTGAAATAGAATGCAACTGCAGGAAGAAAACAAGTCTGTGTTAGTGTTCACAAGGTTCACAAATTGTCTGAATAAGCTTCACTTTGTTGTGTAGGGTTAACTGGGATATTATCATCATTTGAAATGCACTTTTTTTTGGCACAAACACTCTTCACTCACAGCAATCATCCTCTTGAGGAAAAGTGTTCCAGACAGCACGGGCACTGTAGACCACAGCTGAATGCAACAGCACATCACTCTTCTCCAGCGCTCATCATCATCAACAACAACCAAGCCATCTCATCTCAGGTGATGACTCATCATATTTCTCCACAGGCCATATTGGTCTGTAAAGCCTCCTGCTTTGTTTTCACCTTCTCATTTGACCGGGCCCCGACTTAATTTAATAGACTCTTGTAGCCTTTCTTGCAAAGGGAATTGGAACACGATGGATGCACTGTAACTCACCATCTAGTAATGAGCTCCCAGGCCGAGCTGACTTGAGTGCTTCACGTAGTTTAAAGCACACTCAAATGCTTTACAAATACTTGGAACCCTGGTGACTATGCCCTAGTAATTAGTAAGTTGGACATATGATATAAACAAAAATAAATTATTAATTTTTAAGTTATAATTGTAGACACATTAATAAATGAATATGATTTATAAAAGAAATTAAATATAGCAATACATTTGGAAAAACACACAGGTTTACTTATTACGCAATTTATTTTATCTTAAAAGTGATGTTCACACTCGTGTTCACACAGGTGATTTACACTGTAAGTTTTCTTTTTTTTCTTTTATCTGGTGGACTGAGAACAGGAGGGGGGATTAACATTAGATTGAATTGCTACGGAAGCAGGTCGAGCTTTATTCAGTCTTGCAGTAGAATGTCCAAGATAAACAATGAGAGACACGAGAGAGACACAAACCAGTTTTCTGTAATTGTTTTCTTTTTCAGCACATACAAAGTTAAATTGAATTACTTTGGAGTGAAGACAGAGGTATGAAAGCAGAAGATGGAGTTTCGAATGTAAAAAGGAAAGAGAGTCTACCTGATAAAACAGAGTTTACGTGAGAGTCTATGACTGGACAAAATGTGTATGTTTCGGAGTTTACGTGACAAGTCATATTAAGCCTGCAGTTTCATCTTTAATTTCTAACGGAGTGATGGTTGCGCAGGTGGTATTGGTGCTGGGGTAATGGTGCAGGGCTTCACCTGACCCCATGTGCCACAAGATACTGAACCCCAGTAGCAAGATACTGAACCCCAAAGGTTGGCGCCTTGCATGGCAGCCTGGTGTGTGAATGGCTGAATGTGAGGGTGAACATTGCACATACATTTTTTTGCACATACGATTTCTTTGAGTGCTAAAAGGAGTATACACATTTTTATATAACTGCAGTCCATGTACCAAAATAGGGTGTGGTAAGTGCTGTGTGAATAACTATGCTGTCAGTTTAAATAGTTAGCATATCATTGCGTGAAAAAGGCACAATGTTGAATTCGCATATTCCCAGTGCCTTTTGAAAGCAGTGGGAGGCCCGACTGGCATGAACTGGGATCACAGTGTCGATATATGTGTGTACAGAACTTTGATCTCTAGTGACTATTGATATTAGTGTTATAATTCTGTTAGAGCACTAACGCTGGAGAGATGGCAGTTAAACAGTGGCATATATTTTTCAGGGCAGAATCACAGAAGAAACGCAGGTAGGCAAACAGAACATAGACAGCGTCTTTACACCGAACTTTAACACAACACAAAAAGGTCTTCAATGGTCAACAGAAGTAAGTATTCACAGGTAACCTCCCTTCCCTCCCTGCAAGACATCTACACCATCCGCCTCACCTGCAAAGCCATCTCAATTGTCAACGATGCAACCCACCTGTTCAGCACACTGTCTGTTCAGCCTCCTGCTCTCTGGAAAGAGATACAGAAGTCTCCACTCGCGCACCACCAGGCTCACCAACAGCTTCATCCACCAGGCTGTGAGACTGCTGAACTCTCTCCCCTCCCGGCTCCCAGCCAGCGGAACCACTGTCAGGAGTATAGGAAAACAGATTGGAATAAACACCCCCCCCCCCACCCACGCACCACCCCCCCCCCCCCCCCTCCTAAGAACTAAACACAACACTCTTGACTGAAAACAACTACCTCTGCATTGCAAATCGCACACACCTGCTGCTATATATTTTAGTATTCTTTTTTACCACCAGGGGCAGTGAGCGCATTAGGGCGATGTGGGCGACGCACTGCCAAAAGGGAAAAAGGGATTTTTTTCTAACCAGGGGTGCGTCTCCCAAAAGCATCGTTGCTAACTTCCGTAGCTACTTCCTGGGTTTGCCCGAAGGAGTTACGGCGCTACTGTTTCCCAAAGAAATAGTCCAGACGAAGCAAGTTCAGGTGTTTATAACTAACTTAGTCCGAAGCATCGGCACACGATGCAGGCATTTCCCAAAAGCGTAGGCTGGACGAACGCTCGGGTTCTCCTTTGTTTAAAGGCTTCGTTAAAACGACACCCACAGAGCTGTCGTTTTGGCTAAGTTATGGCCACATGACGCCTTTTTCGGCTTTTTGGGGCTTAAAATGTCTGGGTTGTTCCCCCTTTGATGTATTACCGCCACCTACAGTTGGCTTTAAATACTCTTAACATGCATTTAGCCTGTAATTACATTAGACATTTTCCACCTGTTTCAAATGTAGTAGCCTGACCCTTGATGTAGGCCTAATGACTAGACCATGACGTTTTATATCATAGGCTATGGATTATAGGGGTATTTTGATAACTAAACTCACGATGAACGACATTAAATCTTCACAAACAATGCAGAAAAACAAATTAATTGTTAATTAAACATATTTAGTAGAGACAAGATATGTGCCCTCAGCAGGAATTGAACGTGTGACTTACTAACAAGATGCAATTGCATAACTCATAGTCTACTGCTCTAACCATACACCCATGAAGATGCACGAACAAAAGCAGTCATTTGGTTTATTTATACATGTATGTCGTTTTCACTACATATTTAATATTAATTTTCTTGTAATGTGTATCTAATGGAATAATAGTGGACTATCCGCCATCTGAGAGACTGAAAACCTGCCCTAGGCAGTTGGGTTAGCCCCTTGAGCCGTCGGAACTGCCCAAGGTTTCTTCCTCTACCATAACAAGTAAAAACAAAAAACGCTGCGAGGGAGTTTTTCCTTGCCCCTGTTGCTCATTGGGCCTCTTGTGTTAAGCGCTTTGTGACATGCCTTTTGTGGAAATGCGCTATATAAATAAAATTGAATTGAATTGAATTAATTCATATGGCAGTTATAGCCTTCAGTCATTAATTCCAGTGAATAAGGTACATGATCGTGTGGGCAAAGATTAGTAAAAGTTGTTAACAATGCCACACTGGCTTGTGAAATGAGGTTACAATTCCGTTTTTGAGACGCTTTCAGCAGCGAATATATCCGAACAGTCCCCGAACGCTTCCGAAACATCTGTAGACTTCCTAGTTTCAGCGAAGCTCACCCGACCTCACGTTCTTACAACTTTCATCGTCCGATGGTGTTCGGGAAACGGGCGGAAATCAAGTGTGGGCTCGTTCAAAAGTACTTCGTATTACCTTCGGATAATGCTAACTTCGGTCGGTATTTGGGAAACGGACCCCAGTTCTATCGTCAACAGTCGTTATCAGTGGTCTAAAAGCTAGACGTTTGATCTGCCACTAAAGTTGTGCTTCAAATGGTCCCGCCCCTTTTGGGGCGATTTCAGTCAGGTTGAAAAACGCCCCAGAGGTCTCTCATAGAGTCTCATGTAAAATCGTTTTTTTTTTAAAATATCATATCTTTCAGTACAATCTCTATGGGTTCCAGAAGGGCTTGCACTTACGCGCTTTCGTCATATGTAATTAATAAAAGAGCGCGTAGCAGAATTCTACTGTCAAGTTGGCTAGTGTTCAGTGCAACAACTAAATTGTGTCTTGGAAAGAAGTTCCTTTTAGTCTGCGAACGAACCACGAAAAATCGGCAACAAAAGAATTAGGACCTCCCAGACCAAATTTTTAAATTGAACAAGTCTCTACTAAGGAGGAGAAGTCCTACACCCGAGGATTTTTGAAAACTTGGTAAGGTTATGAACGAAAAACCTAGTTAGCAGGCTGCGAAGTAGCCAATGCAGTCTTCTGCTACCCACTCCTACTCTTTCACCCTGAAGGCGGCACGGCAGACAGCACTGCTTGGACATCCACTGGTGTAAACAGCATGCACCAACTGTCTGAAAAGATAAAGATAAACATGAGCTGTCAAAGACCCACATGGAGTTTGAGATTGTCTGCTTTGGGGAGAGTCAACATTGCTGCTCAGCTAAATGAGGGTTACAGGCTAGGTATCCACCGCCACAGCCACAACCTCAGCCGGCTAAGTGTGAAGTTTTGCGGAGTGTTTGAGCTAGCTTTGCGAGGCAAAGATGAAAAGGAGGCTCCACCAACCCTGGTATTTTTTCTGAGACTGGTCAACTTTGTGGCAGAGTTAGACGAGGTGTTTAATGAGCATCTTAAAAATTCTGAGCTCCTGGAGTGTATGCTAGCGGTCATGAGGGAACTTTGTGGAGGAGGTGAAGTCGGCGAAGTATGTAGCCATCCAAGCTGACAAGACCACGGACGTTTCTACACAGACACAGCTACCATAAAGTGCAGGAATGCTTTTTTGAGTTTGTTCTCATCAATGAATTAACATCAATCTCGAGACGACCTCAGAATGTTTTGAAGCCATCAGGACGGGTTCATTGGGTGCATTTGACCAGCCCACCGTGAGAGAGGCATCTGGCTACGTGAGGATGCTACATGATGATTTCATTTTTTTCCTGTGGCTTTTTCACAAAATCATGTCCCATGTTGATATTCTGTACCAGAAGCTCCAGAAGAAGGACATTGATGCTATCTTCATCAAACGTGCCATCGACAGCTTCACAAGCAGTGTGCAGGCCATAAGGTAAGATTAAACAATATAATTCCATCGTTCTCAAAGCTGAGCTTTACAATGTGAAAATGTTGAGGAGACTTTATTTGTGTTTCTTCTCATTCTTCTCATTATTTATGGCTAGTGGTGTAATATATCTTACTTTATATACTGCGTATACTGTGCTGAGCATTCAGGTTAGGTGAGACACAAAGTCTGACTTAAAAATGAGCAGCGATAGGCAAGTCTTTAGTGTTTAAGTGGGGGTACTGAAATCTTTGTACTATAAGTGGAAAAATTGCGCATACCTGTGCATCACATACAACACTGTACACAGCCTAACAAACACATTGGTCTGTTTGCCTTCAGGGACTCCTCTCAACAGCAGCTGCAAGAAGCAACAGGAACCACAAGACCCAGAATGGCTTTGGGAGAAGAGGAGAAGCAGAGGCTGTCTGAAGAGGCCTGCAACACCATCCTGGCTCACACCAAAGCAAGGTTCTCTTTCACTGGCTACCTTGTGAGTGCTACCTTACTGCAACCAGATATGTTTGAAAGGTACTGCTTTTCATTTCCTGATGAGGCACTGAATGCCACTGTGAAGTCATACGCCATGCTGAACAAGGCAATATGTTTGTTCATTTTTACAAATCTATACAAATGGCCAGAATATGGTTGTTCATTTTTTCCAAATATACAAATGACCAGAAGATGGTTGTTCATATTTACAAAACCATACAAATAGCTGTGTTAACCTCTCTAGAATTATTTTCAAATGCTGTTTTCAGGCAGAATGTCTACCACTGTCTATTTTAATTTTCACAAATACAAGGCAGAAGATGGAAGTCTATACAAATTGCTTATTACCAATAACTTGAATCAATGTTTTCAGTAGCCTCTATCAAAAGCTCCTGCTCACTTGTTGTGAATTATGCTCTGGTGCACAACCCATGTGTATATCAGAATTCTTTAGTTAAACTGTTAAGCAGTACCTCATCATTCTGGTTTGGTCTTCAATGTGTAAAGCCAAGATGTACAGACCACACTAGGTCAAGCCTTGTTCATTCACTTTTTTTGGACAACTTTACTTTGCTTTTATTAAGTAGCACTTTGGTGATATCCTACATTCCAGAAATTCTATTCTAAAGATCCACTTCTCTCAACAATTTGTCTACTTGTTATTGCCATGCTGCTACTATTTAGTGTTTAAAGTGTGCACTTCCCTTTACTCTAAAAGATTGTTAGGCTGTACTACCTTTGAAATGTTGTAAAGGTGGTAAAATGTCTTGCTTGATCCTGCAATCTGAACAAATACCAAGATGATGTATTTATAGCTGATTACATGTTTGTTTCTGGAAATGCAGAGCGTTTATGCACATGTTGTACATGTTGAGGGATGTGATGTGAAACACCCTTGGTTATTTGAATTTTTATGTACCACTGTGATAACTTATTTTGCTTTTGTAAGCCAATACTTTCAATATCAGTCAATAAATGCTTCTGGTATTGATTTATATGATGCACCCATCTTTATGTTGTTGCTTGATTACCACACACAACATTGAATTAATGTAGCCTAAGTAATGAGTAAGTGGAATAATTCATTCTGGAGCCATGTCATTTTTGCTTATGAAGGCTCCTGGATGCTAATTTCTTTCGCTTTCTACCTGTGACTTATGTAGCTTGAGGGAAAGCTTTCTGTTGTGTGTTGCCATCTAGTGGACATGAGGTATCACTGTATGAGTTAATCACCAACCTAGCAACAAATTAGTATAGTCTTGTTTGATGTACCCATTGAATGGGTCACCTTAGTCATTATCAGAAATTTTTTTTCAGGAGCCGCCACTGTTTACCACTATTTATATTACTACTACTGCTGCTACAATCTTGTATTACACTAAAACAACAAAAAAAACCTTACCAACCACAACCTGGGACTACCTCAAGTAGACGAGTATACTACTTCCCAGTGTACACTTACGGGAACACTTACTATATGTTATGTCTTGTTATATCCTTTATGTTACCTAAGTATAATGCCGTAAGCCTACTTGCACTTTTTTTACTTAACATTACCTTATTGTTTAGATCTGTTTTTGTTGTGCATCTGCACTTTATTGTTGTCGTCTACGTCTACGCATGGGACAAGTGTGAAACGTAATTTCGATTCCTTTGTATGTCAAGTACATGTGAAGAAATTGAGAAATAAAACTGACTTTGACTTTGTAACCGAACATTCCTCCCACAAGTCTTCAATAACGCTCAAGGGTAAGTATTCACCAGCCAATCACATAAAATTCTTAATGGCCTAACATGAACAAAGGATGGTTTTTACGACCAAGGGCTGCACCACCAAGGTGAGAAAATAAGGCAGAGTCCACAGAACGATTTCCTCAGCAAACAAGACAACAGGAACACACAGCAGAGACAGAGAGGCACCAAAAACAAGGGCTTAAGAAGTGCCAGTGTGATGGGCTGCAGGTGACTCCCCTGATCACCTGCCTGCATGGGGCTTCCTGGGGCGTTTGACAGGGGCTTGACCTGCCCTGGATGTCCGGGGCTCCCTGAGTGGCCTCTTCTGGCCGGTCGAGGAATGACGGTACCCCCCTCCTCACAACCGTCACCTGACGGTCTAGCAGCCTCTGGGTGGTTCTTTTGGAAGTCACAGATGAGGGACTTGTCCACGAAGTAACGTGATGGTACCCAACACCGCTTCTCCGGACCATAACCAAGCCAATCAACCAGGTGCTGAACCCCCTGGCCTACTCTCCGCGAGTCCAGGAGGCGCTTGACAGTGTACACAGGACCACCTGCCAAAATACGGGGGGGGGGGGGGGGGGGGGGGGGGGGGAGAAGTTAGAACTGGCTTCAACAGAGAAACGTGGAAACGTGGACTGACCCGCAGAGACTTGGGCAAGGCAAGCTGGTAAGCAACTGGGTTTATGCGCCTCATAATTCTAAATGGAAACAAACAAACAGGCGCCCTGATGGGCCATCCCCTGGGCCTGGAGTTCTCCAAGGCAAGACGCACCTGCCCGATCACCCGGCATTGGGGAATAATGTTCTCAGGAGGGGTGTCCAGTTCAGTGGAGTCGTACTGACGGGAGAGAGCATCCGGTTTAGTGTTCTTGGAGCCCGGCCTGTAGGCGAGGACAAAATCAAAGCGATTAAAAAAACAGGGCCCAGCGCGCCTGGCGTGGGGTTAAGTCCTCTAGCTTCCTTCAAATACTGCAGGTTCTTATGATCAGTGAGTACTTGGAACTGGTGGGTGGCACCCTCTGGCAAATGTCTCCATTCTTCCAATGCAAATTTGACGGCAAACAATTCCCGGTCCCCCGCATCATACCTTTGTTCGGTGGGAGTCAACTTCTTGGAGTAGAAGGCACACCGATGGAGCTTATCATCCTGGAGAGATCTTTGTGAGAGAATATCCCCTACCCCAGTGCTGCAGGCGTCCACCTCTACTACAAAGGGGAGTGCTGGGTCTGGGTGCCGTAGGATCGGCGCTGTGGTGAAGTGCTTCTTGTGGGACTCGAAGGCCACCTGAACCTCGGGGGTTCATTTGATCTTGATAGATCGGCCCCTTGTGAGTGCAGTGATGGGCGCTGCAATGTTGCTAAAGCCATGGATAAAGCTGTTCTTAAGAGAAGTGGGCACTGACCAGTCAACAGGGAGGAAGCGCACAAGCCTTAGTTTTGGAAAAAACTTCCTTCAGGTCATGGTAATACTGAGGGATAAGTGTGAGGTCTACCTCTGTGTGCACTGAGAGCGGTGACTTCTCAATGATGGTTCCGTACACTCCGTGGCTATCAGGCCGCTCGTCCGCGCACTCTGGGCTCCAGGACAGTAAAGCCCCCTCCCTCCAGTTGAACTGGGAATGGGTTCTAAGCAATGGATAACCTAGTGCTACAGTCTCCCTAGGGGAGGCAATAAGGAAGAACCTACACCACTCTACGTGGTTACTCCCCACCCGTAATCTTAATGGTTTGGTGACCAGCCGGCCATCTAGTGCTTGTACAGAGTAATGAGAGGGGCTCACCTCAAGAGGCACATTGATTTGTTGGGCCAGGGTGATATCCATGAGGTTTTCCTCTGCTCCGGAGTCTATCACAGACAGTAGCGACGTGTTGCCTTTGGGGCTGCTCTCCCACTCAAGCATCACTGGAAGCCGTGTGGATGGATGAGAGAACCTTGCTGCCCTGCTCACTAGAGGTCCTCTCCGCCCTAGCGAGCCTTGCCTTTTCCCGAGAGCTCAGCACACTTGTCATGGAAAGGACCTGCCTCTCCACAGTAAAAGCAGCGGTTTTCTCGTCTGCGTCGCTCCTTCTCTTCTGGGGAGATTTGTGACTGCCACAGCTGCATAGGCTCTTCCGCCTCCCTGGGGACGGCAGACTGGTCCCTGGGGACTTGGGGAGGGACACAGGGAATTGGGAGCTAGCCACACGCTCCCAGGGCTGGGTCTTATATATTCCTATGTGGCTTATCAGGGGCTGGGTCTGACTGGTGGCCTCTTCTGGCCGGTCGAGGCATGACAATTAGCAAATGACTTTCTAATTGTGCTAGTTGAGTAAGTACAGATGAACAAGTTGTTCATTTCCTGTTGCAAATAATGTATATCTCATTATACATGGTTGCTTGGCTCTCATTTCTATTTTGCTATGAAATACGAGACAGAAACAATGTGGAAACGTAGAAATTAATCTAGATATGAGCATGTAGTTTGTTATCAAGAATATTACCATAACCATGGTTTGGCCTACACATGCTGGGTCTTTTTGTTTTACCGGCATATATTTTGCTCCTTCTGTGAAACCTCGGATCTGTGTATGAATTCTTCTGCGATAATTCCTTCTCTGCTGTAGAGGAGGAAGTAGCTTCCAGCAGTTGTGGCAAGCCAACCTAATTGGAGAGTTGATCTATATATTTTACTACTGCATTGCTTCTGTGATATGTCATGCAGAGAAAGACATTTAAATGAATCCAAATGTAAATGTAATGTAATTTATATATATTAAATATTAATATATATTGATGAATACATATTGATGCTATATATTGATCCTGATACCCCTTTCTCCAGTAGCCTAGACTTATGATGTTCTGGTCTAAAAGATAAACTTACAGTGTTAAAGGCATTTCTATACCCCTATTTCTTGGATATTCTGGATATATCCAGGAGTGTTCAGGATATATACTCAGGGGTGAAAGTAGGCCATGTGGTCTGGTAATCTGCACCCCTAAAAGGTTTAGAGAAATAGAACCACCAAGAAAGGTCGGATCTGCCATCTGAGCATATTCAGTGTGAGATTCATTAATTTGATACTTCTTCTATATGCCTTCTCTCCTCAACTGTTTGGCTATGCTTCCACAAATATGACATCCTATTAGGGTTGCCAACTTCCTCATTCATAATTAGCACACACAAATGCGCCCTACAAATGGCCACCCTAGCCATAAACAACTCTTTCACAGTAAAGACATCTATTGCTCTTACTTGACTGTACAGTATGGTTCTCTGGTAAAGGCAGATGTAACAAAAGCACCTGACACCCCCCAGAAGCAGACTGTGATGAAGAGAGATTTGTTGTGTATCTACAGATGTAAATAAATGAAGCAGACAAAACATGGCAGATAAAAGCTTAATGGGAACACAACTGATCGTTGATCAATGGCTTGTGGAGGATCCAGAGCTCGATATATAAAGGAAAGATGTAAACACACCCACAGCTCAAAGTAGAAAGTGCAGACAATAGGGCTGCAAGGTAGAAAACAAAGCAAGAGCTGAGCACTCAAAATAATGTTGGGGAAAGACTGGAATAAAGAAAATAATACAATGTAAAGCATGAGAGAAAAATGCAAGAAAAAACAAGTCAAGTAAAAGAAGAGAGAGAGAGAATCGTTTTTTTTAGGTGTGTGTGTGTTTATGAGTAAACACAACACTATGCACCATAGCTTCTCATCTGTGTGCACTAGGAGGGTGACAAATGGTTAGAGGAGAATTTGCTGAATATTTCAGAACTAATAAATAATTTTTGGGCAAAAGTCCTAAGCAACTCCATCATTGTGACTGCAGAGAGTTAAGTCTAGCTGATTTTGTGCTGCTGGGCTGTTAGGTAGGTGTGTGTGCGTGAATGTGGGTGTCGCGGAACATTACTCACTGCTTGCTAAGGCTGAGCTTCCAGACTCTCACTAATCCATGTCAGTCTGTCTGAAACAAACACACACATAGGAATATATGCAGAGAGAGGGAGAGGAGTTCCAGCATGCTGATATACTATGCTTACTAAATAATATATGTGTTGTTGGACATATGTTGTCCTTATATAGTCACATCCAAGCACTCCATTTTAACCCACTTTCAGTGACTTTACTTCTCACTTTGAGCGTGTGTGTGTGAAAGAGGAAGACAGTGTGTATGGGATAAGAAAGGGAAATTCAAAATAAAAGAGAGGGAAAGAAAAATGAGCGAGATACGGGGAATAATGTATGTGTACTTCAGTCCAAGATCTGTGTGTGGGTGTGTGTGTGTGACACAAACACTTGAATTCGTATCACAGTCACTGCACTTAAATTCAATCTTCTAGTATATGAGTCATGAGAACCCGCAAAATAAAAGGAAATAAAACGAAACAAATGATGTACATTCTTGCCCTGCCAGTAGGTTTTTCTATCACTTCTAAGACCCTGTTTACACATATACGTTTTCTCTTAAAAACGCACTTTTCCCTTTGTTTGCGCCTTTCATTTACACACAAACGGAGATGTCGCCTCTGAAAACGAAAGAAGAAAATATTGGTTTATCAAAATACCCAAGTATGTGTAAACGTAGCCTACTTGTCCCTGAGCAAAACACTGTTTGGCCTTGCATGCCAGCCTCTGCCTCTGTGTGTTAATGGGTGAATGTGTTATTGCGACAGGCCTGCACTTTGAGTATGTGCTTACAGGAGTGGAAAAGTGCAACATAAATGTAAACAGAGAAAAACTAGGGCTGCAGTAAAATTCTATTTGAGACCACTTTTTAAGTGGGAGTTGCAATACAGTATGCATTTGTCTAAAATTGATTCACAGACACAAGTTAATCAGTGGCCTCATTCAAGCTATCACAATTGAGGGAGATTGAAAACTTCGTTTAGGCCCTTTTTACGTCATATACCTACGTCATAAAGCCATAATGTCATGTGACCGTTTGTTGACATCTGTAGTGGTAGGCAGACCGGTAGACATACAGGAGTATGAAAAAATAGGGTATTTCGCCCGGGGGAGGGGTTACATTTGCGCGTCACATTGTTCAGGCGAGTTTGGTGACGGTGCCGAGCACAAAGCGTACCTAGCAACTGAGGCTTTTATCTAGAATCGTTGCTTTTAGCGATGAGTTTACAAATCATGATGTTAATTTCTCATTGTGGGGACAATAATAGTAATAATGCCTTTATGATTAAAATGTGATCACAGTATATAATCGCACTGAATGAATTGCAAGTCCTTCTAGACTTTAAAATAACACGACAGGTCACATATTATACATTGTTGTAGGGCTATTGATTACAGTTCATCCAATAACCTACCTTATGGGCCAATCCATTGTGAAAAGATCCTGCATAAAAACTGCAGTTTTCCTGTAACACATCCGTTTTTTTCCGCAAGGGATATGTGAATATTATTACTACCTTAATATGTTTCCATGTTAAACATTTGTCTTCTTTGACTTCCATAAAATTCTAGATTTTGTGTTTCTCATATACGGTCTATGGTGTTTCTAGTGTTTTTGGGAGTTATTGGTATCGCACCCAGCATATGTCATGGGCAATAGTTTAGGACCACGAATTCAAGGTTTTTTTTTACTACATACATTATGAAAAATACATGAGAAGTCATTTACAGTGTAACTGATAAACAGTATGGTAAATGAACAGTCATGTCATGAGGCAATCAATGTGATCTAAAACATACCATTTACATTATATAAGATTCAATTTGTATGTATACAAATTGAACTATACAGTATGTATAGTTAAGAGCAGTATACAGAATATACAGACAATACTTTTATATATGCGCTATAGATGGGCAAGTATGAGGTTGTAATCAATATAATCAATATATAGATGGATACGTGTATGTAGACAATGTGCAAAATCATTTATAAGGAATTACCGGTATGTACATCTGAAATGAACAATATGAACAATATCAACAGGATAACACAAGTGTGAACTTTATAAGCAAAGGCGCCAACGAGAACCCGAATGAACAATGTGACGCGCGGACGTAACCCCGCCCCCGGGCGAAATACTCTATTTTTTCATAGTCCCGTAGACATACAGCGGGGTTACATTATGTTACACATAGTTCTACTGTAGTTACTATTGTTACAAATATCTCAAAATTAAATTTTCTTTTTTATCGAAATGCCGAACACTTACGTAGCAGTTGGTTGCTAAAGTAAGAAAAAAAGGCGACGGAAAATCGTTTTATCGTTTTCCATTAGACCTTAATAGACGAGCGAGATGGATAACAGCTGTGAAGCATGTAGGCTACAAACTCCAAGATGGGCATCGCGTCTGCAGCGATCACTTTATAAAAGGCCATTCCTGTCATTCCACTTACTCTGGTTGATACTACGATGTAATGTAATGATTGCTGTCGTAAGAGAATTTTACCAAGTGTTGAATAAATGAAGAGTCGCGAGAGATTCGGTGGATGAAAAGCTCTTTAGTCGAGGAACAAGACTTAACGAGATCCCGGAGACAGAGTCTGCCGGAGCAATGTTGTACAAAACCTTTTATACAAAGATAACAGAGTGAAAATAAAAGGCAAGTCTCTGCCCAACTTGATCACTAAAACAATAAATTCTTCTGCCTGTCGATACAACAGCAGCACACAATGTTTTAAGCTAATTCACTAACTCAAGACTCATTATGGATGTAAGATGTTTTTTAAACAAACGAATACAGAAACGATGGAGGCAGCAATTAGGCAATTTGTGTGCTTGTCAAAACGTTAGACTAGCATTGCAGCGGTTGAAACGTGAACGGTAAACTAGGCTAGAACAAAACTAAAGGTAACTTGGGGCTGTATGAACAAGGTCTATTCAAGTCTACTGGCCTACAATCCTTACTAAAAAATAACGACAGACATACCATGGAAGTCTAAACTGTGTCAGTAGGGAATAATGTTGTCTAAACTGCAAAGTTTCCAAATATCAGATGTGTTTGAAGAGTATTTAAGTGCATTAAGTGTGGACAGTAACTACATTTTGTGGTGGGTGCACTTGTTCAGTTTCCCATTCAACTTACGTTTCCTTAGCTAGATTCATGAGCATCTATGTGGCAAAAAGGAATTGAAGGCATTAAACAGTAAACTAAGTGCTAATTATTGTTCAATCCCTGGCTAGCAGGTTGTAGTCCAGCTCCCCACCAACTTCATCCCCTGGTTCTTTAAAGAAGGCCTAAGCAACGTTCTGTTTTTTTCTCTCACAAGCTCCCTCTAAAGACCGCTGTATTGCATTGTATTGCACTGCATTCTATTGGAGGCGGTCCGCGCTGCTGAACATTGCAAGTGCTGTATCTACCGCTATAGGCCACAGTGGCGCATTCTACACCGTTCGTTCGCCGTGTAATGACTCATTTTAACATCCTAAACAGTATGAAATGGATTAACTAAATTAAAAATGTTGCATAATGGGCCTTTAAAGGTGTAATCTCATTGTTTTTTCGTTAATATTGCGGTGATCTATAGTACTAATGAATTCCCTGAGAACCGGTTTTAGAGGAAAACATGCTTTGCTGCGTCTGTTTCATGCTGTTTTAGTTCATTTGGGGAGGTGGGAGGGGACAAACGACAGGATTTTGCCTCTTAACATGAATATGCATGACATGCCAATCTGCTCTCCTCTGATTGGCTAAGCACACTATGCCGCTACCTCCAATTCGTCACTGAGGATTCTACTGCTCCAATTTACATCGCAAGACTCGCATCTAGTCGAGAATCGAGGCTCTTCTGTGGCACAACATGTCTTCAGAGATACAGCCTTATGTATATGATCCTGAATCCAAGGAAGAAGAAGAGGTAGCACAAGAACCGCTTCCTGATCGTTTGTCAATGAACGTTTCAGAATGGTAATCTTTTCATGTCAACTTAAATTTTCTTCTAAAAGAGGTGGACATTTGTGGCGATTGTTATCATGCTTTCAAGTTATAATAAACAGTTGGAAACGTTCAGAAACATAGATTTATTTCTTTACACTGTCGACAGTCTTTGCAACCTTCCAGGTAGATATTTTAGGGGGTTAGGGTTAGCACCCTGCTAAAGCAATTTAGTTGCTTGCTAATCCTATGCTAGTAGATATTGCTAAATTGTTTGACCGGACCTAACTGTTGTATAACAATCAAAGACCATTTTGATCATTACAAAGATCTAAACAAAAACACCTACCTATATTCTGCTAGGTGCACTTGCGGGAATTGCGCCACAATGCCCACAGAAGCAGAGAATGTGTGCTGCAAGGAGACCTTCTTCAAAATGCAATCAACATTTGTAGAGCTGACTATGGCCCCCTGCGAGACAGAGGATATGAAAGGTAACATAAACCATCTTTAGCCTGCGCTCCTAACGCCAATATACAAACCAGGTCCTTTTCCATCAAATAACTATTTTATTTACACTCATTCTTATTTATACACATTAACACACTATTTACACACACTATTTTATTTACACACATTCTTATTTACACACATTAACATACTATTTACACACACTTTTATTTACACACATTAACATTCTATTTACACAAGAATTAACATTTCCTCAAACACCTTAACAATCAGGTTGTGGACGAAGCCTGGAGGACAATATGTATATAATTTCGCCTCAATTTGAAAACGTTTGTTCATAGCTCATAGTTCATTCCCAAAACCCTTTTTGGCTTTTCATTGAAGTGCATTGCTGCCCTATATAGTCTGAAAAACAAAATAGGCTGTAATGACAAATCACTATCCTACCTATTTTGGTCACATCCAAACCAACATGATACTAGTAACTGATCAGTGCAGAAGATTACATTTTATCAATTGTAGCCATTCCTTGTTAAATCACAGTGACGTTACTTTTCACATGGTGGTAAATGTAGATGTGACAAAACTAGGGTTGGGTACCGAAACGCAGTACCATTAGGGAACCGGGTCCGACGTAAAAGGTTGTAACCAGACCGAATAAGAACGAACATTTCGGTGCCTCATTTCGGTGCCTGACTTTTTTTTACCGCCCCCTGGTGTTCCGGTGTCAATTTGCGTCACGTCAGTGCCGCTACTCACACCTGTTGATCAGAACTGATAAGTAAAGATGCCGAAGGCAAAACGCCCCAAGGTTTGGCTGCATTTCACGTCTAAGGATGCAGACTCTGCAACATGCATCAGATGCCATAAAACATGCGCATGCAAGGGAGGTAACACGTCGAATTTGATGAAACATCTGGCGACACATGGAGTTTATTTAAAAGCCGAACAATGCTCCGTGTTTGATAACCTACGTGACGCAAGGCCAAGCACTTCAGCAGCCCCAGCCAGTGTACGCCAGACAAAATGAAGAGAGTCCCAGCCCTGTCGGTGTGGAGGTGCACATCCCCGATGATGATGATGATGACAGCAGCCTTTCCTCTTCAGGTAACGTTAAGTCTAGTAATTTAATCCAACCGCAAATCATGCATGTCAAGTAGGCTAGAAAACACCGTTCCCATTCAACAGCGCGAGTGACAATGTTTGCTATGTCCATTCAGTGTCCGCTGACTTTCTGCTTAATATGAAACTCATAACAACTTGTGTATGTACGCAGAATCTTTTTAACTAAGTTTCAACGCCAGATGTAGCAGGCGCAATTTGCAACTACACTGGGACGAAACAGATAGGTTAACGTTAGCTTAAGATTGTAGGCCAACTGTTAACATTACATTAACGTTACGTGTTCGCGGCTAATCCTATGGGTTACACTCGATATACAAGGCTATACCGTGTATTAAATATTTCTGCTACTGAGTGTCAGATATTTCCCTGCTTAAAGTAAAAGTCATAATATGTGAAGACAAATTGTTGAATTTATAATCAGAAACGTGTAGGTAGGTTGGTAAGGTATACCTGTGTTTGAGGCTATATGGAGAGGGGGAGGGGGATAATTGTTCGAGGCTACTCCTATACCTGTGTTTGAGGCTATATCGAGAGGGCTGATGTAAAGTGTCCTAACCAGTCAGAAAAACCTCTTTGAATGTGCAATACTGTTTCGCAATATCTTGTTCAATATTTGTGTTTTATATTTGTATGTATTTTAAAAGTATTAATGTCCAGTATAATACAATATTGATACAATATTGTTTTATTTGTATACAGCATAATTTTATTTTTATTTTATATTGGTTTATTTATTATTACCACCATATTGTACTTGTATTGTATTTTGTTTAAAGATTTAAGTTAATATTGTGTTAAATGGAAATAAAAGGGTATTGTTTTTTGACAAAGTGTGTTTGGTTTGGTTTTTTTAAGTACCGGTTTAAGAACCGTTTAAACAATACCGAGGAGGCACCGGTATCGGATGAAACCCAACCGATACCCAACCCTAGACAAAACATACCTGCACAACATCCCAATGAAAGAGAAGACCACATTTTTAGGTGGAATGTCTCCAGTGTTGAGGTCTGGTACCGGGAGCTTAGCCTCTCTACATCACTGAGGTCCCTCTTATTTATCTTGTCCACTTTGTAGAGGGCTTTGGAACTTAGAGACATGAATCATAAAGTAACTAAGGAGTAAAAACTTGACATACAATAGACCACTACACACCTGGGGCCTATTGCACAAAACTAGGATAAGGGATTAAGCCGGGATACCTTGGCTATCCTGGCTCAACTTATCCATGATCCAGTTGCACAAAAGCAGGATAGGGGGCAGCAGGATATGTTATGGTATAAGTTACCATGGAGATTCATTCTGTGGAGTAAGCCTGCCCCTGACCAGGCTAAATTCCAGGATTGACTTAATCTTATCCCCTATCTCAGGCTCAACTGAACTGAACTGAAACCTCCACTGCCCACTACACATTGTTATCACATATAACTACACTCAATGTCATTATTTTGATGTTTGTGATTATTAATTTCAGTCATTTTAGTACTTTAGTAATTAGTTTAGATGATGTTGCAATCATTATATATATATATATATATATATATATATATATATATATATA
>JAGFZM010000143.1:178174-210408 GCA_017657215.1 Limnothrissa miodon
TATATATATATATATATATATATATATATATATATATATATACACACACACACACACATATTAATATATAAGTATATTTTAATATTCATATAATGATATATACATTTATAAAGTCATAACATCGCAACCAATTGTTTTAGAGGAGAGTTGTTAAAATGAGGGCTGTGGAGCATTTTGTGGAATTGTACTTCAGTATAGCTTTCACAAACAAAAAGATACTTAATCTTTTGGAACATCAGCATCACATAAGTATCAGGACTTCAAAAAAGAATTATGCAGCAAATTGCATCTTCTCCACAGAAAGAGCCAATGTAATAAATGTATATATATTTTTTTCCTTCCTCAGTGTGTCCCTAATACTCCATCATATAAAATACACATCCCATATAAATATAAATACAAAGTGTGACATTTTGTTCCTTTATTGAATAGGGAAAAAAACAAAACAGGTAAACCACAGTGACTTGACAAGATAGAAAGCACAGAATCAAAGCATATTATACAACACATAGATTGCATACACAAATTCCTCTCACTGCAGGGCATATTTAACTAAAATTCACTGCATGCGTCTTTGCAACTACAGGACATATTTAACTTAAATTTTGGCATGCCTATTAACTCAAATAATTTGACATATTGATCCCTCAACACCCAAATACTTCTCAGCAGGCCAAATGGTGTAGGGCAGCACATGCTACAGTAATGTTGCATGCCTTCACAGGGCTGACCCTTAATTTGGGAAGGCACCAAAATCGTGCCTTCAGGAGGCCAAAGGTCATTTACACCCTGGCACTGGTCCTGGCATAGGCATGGTTGTAGGCCTGCTGTGCTTCCTGGGGGTCTGTGTGAGGTGTCAGGAGAAAAGGCTGGCAGGCATACGTCCTGTCTCCCTGTAACACGCCAGAAAATTCACCTGTCAACAAAAAGTCTCATCATTACAACCTCATAAACAGAGTGACATTCTTAACACAGCCATGATGTAAATGTATATTAATAAGGGATGTTTGGCTCACCTTGTGATAGGCGCTGATAGATGTTGGACACCCGAAAGACTCTGGAGTATTGGACTGAGCCAGGCCATTTTGCCACAACATTGCTGATCTGACAGGCAGCTTTGCCGACCATCTGAAATCACAAGATGAGGACAATTAAACCAATGAATGCACATCACAAGCAATGTAGGCTACAGTGGGTCTTCTCTTTAACTGCTAAAATAGTAGCCTATAGTGAGCCTGCACCTTCTGGGTATTATATGCATCTATCTGTGTAATATTATGCTTGTGCATTGTTAAGTCTGTCTTAGTCAGGGCCCTAACTATTCTGGAGAGTGTTCTTGTATTTAATTTTGACTTTCTGCCATGTCGACTTTGGCCCAGTCATGTTTAATCTACATTACACAGATGTAGAGCAAACACAAGAAAAGAAAAACTTAATGTAAGTAGCCTAATGTCAGTCAATGAGCATGCGAACTTAGGTCCATTTGAAGAAGTTATATTTAATTCACGTTATCAATAGTCCTATTGTTATTAGCTCATATATTTATCAGTTACAATATGAGGAGTTACATTTACTCAGTTTCACTTATATCACTTATATCTGCAGTTCTCAATAAAAAAAATCAACTGCTTGATAATCAGAGTAGCCTACAACTGCGATATTTAACTAGCCTATTTGGATTGCAATTGTGATGTTTCAGTGGACCGGTGTGTGTAATTGTGCGCTACTTACGCATTCAGGCGGTCAGCAATACTTTTCCACGATTTTTCTCTTTGTTTTATTACTGTGGCGATGTTGCCTTTTTTCTCCGGTTCGTTTACAGGTGGAATCTTCACTAAAATGAACTGGGGCGAGCTCACGAACAACTTTTTACCTTCTCTGCTTCCTCTTTTTCTCTACACGCGTTACCATGGCAACATCACACGCTAAACAGTTAAGAGATGAACTAACGATACTTAGTATTAGTTGCATTCTAACAAGCATTAACCTTTTTAAAATTCTAGATCATTCAGTAAACTTTTCCAAGATTTTCCAACTATTTTAAATGCTCCAGTTTACATTAATTATATCCTTGACTTCCTTGTACGCGTACATGATGATTCTGCCTCCGACGGCGAAAAGTAGCCAATGCCGCTCTACCTGCCACGGTAAATCAGTAAATCTGTGATCAGTGGCGGGGTCTATTTGAGGGAGCTGTGATCGCGCACTTTTCCAGGATAGGTTACACCTGGCTTGATAAATCCGTGTCTGCTTATCCACGCTCAGCCTTAGTGCAACCAATTAAGCTTGGACGCTCTTGTTTTGGATTCAATGAGCTTTGCTTACGAGTAAGTAAATGAGTTCACTTATCCTGGATGTCTTAATCCAACTTTTGTGCAATGGGCCCCAGGTTGAAGCCACTTCTTGCGATCTCTGGACTGGCGGATTGGATGTTGGCATTTTGGGAAGAGAGGGTTGTCGTGGCTATGTTTATCCTGCATATGGTTCAACACAGATGTCCATTTGGCGACTTTCTCTGGCCCTGAGGATGTCGCACACCAATACACATGGTTACTGATTCCACGCTGCCACTTCTTGGCCACCTCACAGTCCTTCTCTTGTCACTTGTCCCAGTTTCTTAGATAGACCTGGTGACCACAAAAGGGGATGACTTACTATGATGAAAACATGTGATGCATATGCATCTAAACATTCAATCCTAATATTGGTACAGGGATATTGTTATTGTAATGCACAGACATCATAGTAGTGAGTAATCTTTGGCTCACAGAGATATTTTTGAATCTAGGGATGGGCGGTCTGTCACAATGTAATCGAGAGCCACATCCTTGGACTTCAAAAGATGTAGGCTCCTTTTGAGTTTTGAGGTGTGTACAGTTATAGTGGACTGGTATTCGTCTGTGAGAGTGAAAGAAAACAGATACACTGATAGGCTGTGCACTGTGAAACATTGATAACTATTTTTCTTACATCTGTGAATCCACTCACCTGGACTAGCTGAATGTCAATAATGCTGTTGGTCTCCAAATTCATCAAACTGTAACTGCCGTATTTTGCTCTGTGGCCTGCAAATACAAAATGGTGTTATTAGAACAAGGTCATATTACTTTTTCATTTTTTTGTCAATTAGTGAGGTATTTTCTGTGTAACAACATTGTCCGTCACAATAAATATGTATCGCTATAGGATAAAGGAAGCTTACTGACCCGGTGAATCAGCTCGCATGTCCCCTCCAATCTTGACTTTCCTCTGACTCAGGAACTGCAATTCTGCCTCTTCATCCTGTTGCCATTTGTGAATCACAGCTGTTTCCAGATAACTACTTGCACGCCTACAGAATTCTGAGTAGCTGATGTTTTGCAGATGCATTGCTTGAAATAACTACAATTTAAAAAGTATTCATGAGTACATTGTAAAGCATCAGTGTGAATAGTTCAGGTGAGAAAATTCAAATGTAAAATAAATGTGGTCTGAGGGGAGAGGAGTGACTAGGGCCAGGTAAAGTTGAGAAAGTGGGGGAGAAGTGTTAAGAGCCCTACATCTACAGTTAGCAGTCAATCAGCATGAGGGCCATTTCCTTGCTATCCACCAGACCCTGCAGTAAGCCACACTATAATGTACAAATATGCCAAAAGTCTGAGAAGATAAATATTGCTCAATCTGATTGGAGAGTAACATTTGGGTAAAGTGTGCAGTGTACAGTACTATATCTTTTGTACTTGATAATATGAAGAGCCGGTGAAATATATGGATGCAGACAGTTGTATGTTGCCTACAGATGTGCTCCCAAGCACTGGCTGGCTCTTCCACTGGTTTGAAAACTTGCAGTGATGGCATTTTTGGTCGACAGACAAAAATGTTCCTCGTCTGTAGGTCCTCACATCCGACACCCGACTGCAGACTGGACATGTTTCAAAAAGTTCCATAAGGTTCTTCTCAAATACGATGTACTTGGAGTCTTTGTATCCAGTTGAGGCTGTATCACTATGAGACAAAGGCCATTATAGACATCCACAATGTTGGTTTAACAAGCAAAGCAATAACAAAAATATTTGTCAATAAACATGGTAATTTAGATTAAATTATAGCCCAAAACACATACGTTGGCTGTGATGCTTCAGTTAAAGTGCTCATCGACTGAGCTGGGACATAGGTGGAGTCAAGGGGTTCTGGTATCAAAGACAGTTTTATTTGTCAATTTCTTCAAATGTTCTTGACATACAAAGGAATTGAAATTACGTTTCACACTTGTCCCATGCATAGACGTTGACAACAATAAAGTGCAGATGCACAACAAAAACAGTTCTAAACAATAAGCCAGAGCGGAATCAAGGTCATCTGTACTCATCCTGCTTGACCTGTCAGCTGCGTTTGATACGGTAAACCACAGTATTCTATTATCTATACTGTCAAACATGGGCATCAAGGGTGATGCATACTGCTGGTTCAAATCCTACCTCACTGGGCGACTGTTTAACCTTTAAGAACGTGGGTTTTTAATTTTGCAACGAACTCTGCAGGGTGGGGTTTTTTGGCCTGCTCCGCGAGTGTTCTACAGTAATATTCTATAGTCATTGTTAAAGTAGCGAGGAAATAAACAGTGGTAGCCTAGCTTGAGCTGTTTTCCCTTTTAGTTTTACTTCTAGTGCAGGGGTCTTCAACCGGGGGTCCGCGGAGGTACTGCAGGGAGTCCCCGAAAATATTTCGTCTGAAGCATTTTTTTTCTCTTCCAAAAAATAAAATTTGTCATAGTTAACATAATGTTCAAAAGAAAATTGCTTCATATTCATTTTTAAATAACACACAGATCATGTGATCTGCGTAACATTTTGCTAACCTATGCCAAAACACATTAGCATGCATAAATGTACAAATACAGGTCACCACTTGATGTGACATTGCCTCGCAAATTCCATCAGTCCTAGAATAGAGAAGCTCTCTTCCACTCACCAGGTTCAGTGCTCTCACTGGACCTGGTAGCTGATCAGTTATCTTTAATTCTTCGTCCCACTATAATAAAAAATGTGACCCTTGTGTGACCCTTTTTTTATTTGAGTTGGATCATCGTGATTAAAGAACAGTTCCCCCCGTGCGTTTTAGTTAAATAGCTTCGTATTCAGCAAACTCGTTCTTTTCATTACGGGAGATGAATTACGTTTGATTCGTCTGTTCATTGTCGGAACTGATGGACCCTGAACTTTGCAGGGTATTTGTTCAGTGTGATGTTTTGCTTTGTTTTTTTATGAGAGACTGCGGTCTTTGCGCTTCAAGGCATTCTGCGCGAATTCATTCATCCAACGTTCCATCACAATAAAACGATAACGACAATCTCATGTGTTTCCTTCTGAAAGACGAAGTTATATTTACACACGAGGAAGAGGCTTTCTGTCTGTATCAGTTTGAGCTAATGAAGCTTTGCCTGAATTTAGCTGAATATATCCAGCTAGTTAACCATTGTATCATTCATTCTGTTATAGGGCGAATTTATGCGACTAAAGAAAGTTGTTACCCCCCTGTTAATAATAACGCCTGTTTAGAATGTGTGCGTTGGTGTGTGTGCGTGCGTGCATGTAGGCATTCATGACTGACGGTCCAAATGACGGCAGGATTTGAGGTGGGCCAGGTGTATGGAGTAAGATAGCTGTCAAAATGTTTTTCTCAACAAGTAATGCCTGTGAATGGGGCAATGACGTATTTTGACAGTTGAGTAACGTGTGCAAAGTTGTAGGCTATCCATAATATTGAGAGGCGTGTTGAAATTTTGATTTTGTACATGTAATTTTTGAATTCGTATATTTTATGCATGACTGAACTCATTTGAGAACTCACAAATGTTTATTTTATGCACAACTAAATACGCAAGTGTATCAATATACACAAATATTTTGACAGTAATCTTACTCCATAGGTGTGGGGGTCCGTGCTCAGTCTCTCTCACAGCCAAGGGGTCCTTGAGCTGAAAAAGGTTGAAGACCCCTGTTCTAGTGCATTCCTTAAATATATTCGAAATAAAATTAAATAATTAAATAATAAAGGTATTTATACAACCTACACATTGAGGTGGCCCTGTATCTTATTGACGTCACCGCTGCAACGCAACATCCAATGACCTTTTGACCGGAGTTATCCTGGAGAACAGCGCACTCACGTGAATTTGACCTGAAGTTACCTCAGTTTATTTCACCTCAGAAAACTGTTTGTCGTCGACCACTTCTTTCCTCTGCATGGATTACCACCTAATTGGATTACCACCGGTAAGTGACCTAATATTTTCTTCATTTGTAGATCATGTAACTTGTCTTAAATTGCAGAATTGTAATTTGAAGTTTTAGAGTACCTAGAGTAGTGGTACTCCTCAAAGCATGGAGTCCCAGGTAGCAAGCACAGTCGGCCCGATTCTGGCTGAATGCCGGCACTGTCGGCTTAGATCCGGGTCAGTTAAATACCACTTTTCTTGAATGGGCCGAGTTTGATATGCACTAGTTGGGCTGATTACTTTGATTCGCTGTTGGTCCGATTGTAGTATAGTGGGTTCCCCGCCAGTGTTCAAAACAGATGCGGCAGAGATGCTCTTCTTTTAAGTGGGCCGACACCTACACGAAAAAACTGGGCCGACTACTTTATTTTTCCCTCGGGCTGACGTTGTTCTATGGTTCCCCGCCGCGGTTCAAACGAGTTACAGCAAACACACGGTTAAATAGCACCTTTCTTAAATGGGCCGAGGTTGACATGCTGTGGTTGCCCCGATTGCTTTGTTTCCCCCCTCGGCCCGAATGAGATTGACTAAATTACAGCCATGGTTCAAGACAAAATCGGCAGATCTACGGTTTCATTTAACTGGGCCAACACCATGACTGTATAGGCCAACACTGACACTCAATAGTTGGGCTGATTGTTTCCCCCTCGCCCCGATTGTGATTTAGCCTACCGCCAAGGCAAACGTGGCAGACCCAGATACGCATAAGATGGGCTGAATACTACTTTGCTTCTCTCGTTGAGAGAGATTTCAGTTTCACAACTTCACAATTTAATACTGAAGCAGCAAACAGCAACGCAAAAGTTAAGTGTGGAGGAACCACTGCCTAACCACAACTGTGAATGGGGCTTATGGTGGCTACATAATAATAGGCTAATCAGTGTTATGTGCTGCTCAGCGGTAAAGAAAATGACAATGCAGCTGATATATGGCCCGATTCCTTCAAGTGGATATCGGCCCACTACCTGTAAAGCCAGCATTATATGTTCGCGGTAAAAATGAGTTTTTACACGCTGAATGAGCATTAACATGGTGATGGCCCGATATTCCTTCAAGCGGCTCGGCCCACTACCTAAGCTAAGGGCGTAGGCCGACAGTCAACAGCTTCAAGGAGGCAATTCAGCGCGAATTCGGTCTCTTTTCGGACACCGATCTGGTACCCAGATAGCAAAACCTTTTGGGGGTTTTAAGTGTTCTTCTGGCATATACCTGGCTTGATTATGGCATTGGAGTGGCTTCCGAAGTAATGCCAAACTTCATAAAACAGACCTATGACTCAATTACGACTTTTGATTCTTTATCCAAAGAAGATAACTGCTCAGAGGTCCAGCATGTTCCTGGATACCCGAAAATATGACCGTTGAATTTGAAGAACGAAGGCGCCAGAAGTCAGCGAAATTTATTTCACTAAAGCTTGCCAGCATATGCTCGAAGTGATGGTCTTGTCTGGGTAAGTACAGTATACATGAAAAATGTTGTTTATTTAAGGTTAGTCATGTATATTAAACATAACGTTTGCCAACTTAGCGTTTGCTAAATACCGGTACTAGCCTTTACGTTTATTTCACATTGACGGACATTGAGATTAGCCATAATGTGAGCTGCTATGATCACACCCGCCACATATAAAACTTCATGAATAACACAGGTTTATATTGAGAATTAGTGATAGTAATTGTTTCAATTCAACTTGTTTCTATATTACGTGTTAAATTTCTGATGTATTAGCCCATGCTGCAAGCTAAACTATGCTGCTTGCCAACGTACGAGGTGGATTAATAGATGTGGGCTGTATTGTGTAAAACTGTAAATTTGTAATGACTGGTTAAACGATATCAAGGCATAGCCATAATGGGGACAATGAGTTCATTAGTTGTTTATATATCCCTTTCTCCCCAGCTTTAGTCGTCCTTATTAAACTTCTTTTTGTTTGCTCTCTCTACATGTTCTTCTGCCCCTCAGTTTTGTCCAATGCCCTCTCCTCAACAAGGCTAACGTTGCCCTCCAGCAATTAGCTAGCACCAGATGTTGCTGCTCCTAGTCTCGGGTGAGTACCCGACTTTCAACGTTTCAGTTTCTTTGCGCTTGACACTTGGTGCACAGTGCATCGGTTGCAAACTGGTCATATTGTTTTCGTATAGGAGTTTTTATGCATGCTGTGTAAACAAGAGATGAACTTGGCTATTCATTTACGAGTTTAAAATTTATGGAAGCGTAAGCTATGAGGTGCATTACATTGATTGTTCTCCTTGCATATCGTCTAATCGAAACATTACAGTGGTCTTTGAAAGATTGATAGATTGATTGTACATAAAAAAGTGAAATAATCTGGCAGGCATATTATGTTTTTTTTTTACAGGTTGGGCAGTTGTGAACTAGTTGTCAACTAGCCTAGTTTTGTTAAATTTCACCAGCATAATGTACACTCACAGCTTCCATAAGAATTGTCAAAGGTTTTTTGATTATTCAAAATGTCTAAATACCTTTTTGCCTTATTATGGTGTGACTAACTTGCTGATGTGTTTGTGAAAGTGTAATGTTAGTGTAAAGCGTAATGTTTAACAAAAAAAATCTACATTCTACAGAAGAACCATTGTGAGTATCTCCAGCGGCATCACTAGAAAAGCCCTGCAGTGCATTGTGAACACAGCTGAGTGGATCATTGGCGCACCATTCCCCTCTCTGAAAGACTTATACACTACCCGCCTCACCTGGAAAGTGATCACAAGTGAGTGATACCTTCTTCCAGGGAGCAGTTTTTTGTTCCACCTAACGTTAACTGACACTTATATGAGTAGCCTATAATGTTAGCCTGCATAAAAGAGCAGGGTTATTAAAGTGCCGATTGTCCCAATACAACTAAACATCGATATTGCAGACCCAAGCAAGAGTGGTAGTTTTGAGTTTTAAATGTGGAGAGGCAGTTCAAATATTACGTTGTGTGGATTGTGCATTTCCTCTAGTGCATGCCTCATGGGCTACTTCACATGAGACCGACATGAGATGAGCAGCTTATCTAACTTAGCATCTAGCTTAGCATTTCAGACTCCCTGCTAAATGTATGATTTCTGTTTAGAATTCTGTTATGAATTCTCCAGGTGCGGTCAGGAAAAATCCTTTGGCCAGCAGGGCTACTGAAGCAGATGTGGAGGCAGTAATGAAAAGGTGGCTCCAGCTGGCCTCTGATCAGGAGAGTGGGAGAAAACTTATAAGAAAACAAGTAATCTCTGTGTGTGTGTGTGTGTCATTTAATCAGTTATTTTGTTTTTTAACTTCTATTTGATGTATGTGTTCTTTTCTTCATCTTTTTTAAGATTTTCAAAAGACGATTTATCATTTCATTTGTTTTTATCTTTGGTGTTTATGTTAATTGTAAGAATTTATAATAAAAGTAAATAAAATAAAATATTTTTCCTCTGTTTATTTGGCTGTTCCAGGGCCTCATCTGATTTATGTGGGCCATGCCCAGGTACAGTCAGGCAGGACTTTCGGTTCATATTATTTGAGCCAGTACTGGCCCGGGGACCAAGCCAGCATTCAGCCGACACTGGGCTGTCAGTCAGATAGTAGTTTGTGGGCCAAAGTTGGACCAGTAGAATCAATGAGTCATTTTATAGTGAGTGGGCCAGTACTGGCCCGGGGACCCAGCCAGAAGTCAGCCAACACTCAAGTGTCAGTCAGATAGTAGTATGTGGGCCAGAGCTGGGCCAGTAGAATAAATGAGAGTAATTTTATAGTGAGTGGGCCAGGCCTGGGCCAGTAGAATCAATGAGAGTCATTATACAGTGAGTGGGCCAGGCCTGGGCCAGCAGAATCAATGAGAGTCATTATACAGTGAGTGGGCCAGAGTTGGGCCAATAGAATCGATGAGACTCCTTTTATAGTGAGTGGGCCAGACCTGGGCCAGTAGAAACCATGAGAGTCATTTCACAGTATGTGGGCCTGCACTGGGCCAATATAAAAATAAAGAGTCAGTGTTAAGTGACTGAGCCACTTTTGGGCTGGGGACCAAGCCAGAATTGGGCCAACTGTCAGAGATCCTCAAAAAAACGATTGGCCCAGAAGTGGGCCGACAGACTTTTGCTGCATGGGGTGACACACAAGGCAACATCACATGGAACACACATGTACTTTGTGGCCTTCCGCGCTTGTTGACGCCTTGTTGTTGTCTGGCAGACCGTGCAACGGCGCCTCGTGCGACCACCCTGCTGAGGGGTCTGTGTCACCAGTGCTGGGAAGTGGCGGGCAGAGAGACGGATGGGGTTGTCGATGGTTGGACGCCCACCAGATGAAGATCGTCTGGCAGTGGGGAACTCCTCCAGCAGCTGGCACACCAAGTTCTCCCTAAACTGGGAGTAGGTCATCTGCTGTGCCGTTATCTGCCTGTGGACCACATAGCTGTTGAACACAGCCACATCTAAGACATAAAAAAACAGCTTTTTATACCATTTGAAGGTCTTCCGAGCACACTCCACAAAGGTGTTTCGTTTGTCCAAATTATCCACTGATCCCATTTTTTTATTGTACTCCACCACACAGAGGGGTTTGATGATGCTTTCCCCTGTGGCATAGTCAGTTTTGCCTGTTGCTACCATGTCCTTGGAATGCACGGTAGATAAAACGTGCACGTCGCGTTTGTCATGCCACTTGGTTGCCAGTATTTCCCCTGTGTTAAATGAATCCACTTCACCCTTTGCCATCTTGACTTTGAACTTTGGCATTCCTTTCCTGTTTGACCTCACAGTACCACAGGCTCCAGTCTGGCAACGAAGAAGGTGGGCAAAAAGGGTAGGGCTGGTATACCAGTTGTCAACAAACAGAACATGACCCTTACCAAGGAAAGGCTGCATCAGTGACAGCACAACTGATCCTGATATTCCCACACCCCTCACCGCAGTAATGTCTGTTGACTTGCCAGTGTAGATGATCAAGTCCTGGACAAATCCAGTCAGAACATCACACAGCACAAACAGTTTGATGCCAAACCGGTGACGCTTTGAGGGAATATACTGCTTGAAAGACAGTCTTCCTTTCCACTTTACCATGGACTCGTCAATACACAGGTCTTGGTAAGGATAAAAAACCTGACTAAATGATTGGACTATTGGGGCCAAGACGGATTTTATTTTTTGGAGGGGGTCATCTGAGGTGGTGCTAGTGAAATGAAGGCAACGGAGTAAAAGGAGGAAGCGGTCCTGAGAAAAAACAGTTCCAAAAAATGGTGTGGAGAGCAGAGGATTTGTGGTCCAGTAATCACGGATGTTATTTTTTTTCACTAGACCCATTGTAAATAAAACACCGAAAAAAACATACAGTTCGGCTACCGTGGTGTCCACCCACTTCGCCAGCTTTCCAGCCGAATTTGATTGCTCACTCAGTGTCTGAGCGTAGACATTGGTCTCTTCCACTATAGTAGTTATAGTGGTTTCATTGACAAACATTTTAAAACACCCCAACTCCGTGGTGTCATCAGGCTGCCTTCTGATCCCCGATTCAGACCGTGAAAAGTTGAAGGCGTTTGGCCTGAAGTCTCCTCGCCTCCAGTTAAACTCCTCACCGTCCTCCTGCGCACCATCTTCCAGAGCTGTCAAATTTTCCGGCAGCTCATCGTCAGATGAATCATCGACAGCTGCAGATTCTGGTTCTTCGTCAATATCATCTGGATCGATGGTAAAGATCGCTCTTATCTCCTCATCGGTAAGTTGCCGTCTTTGGTTAGATGAAAACATTGTTTACTATGTTTGTTTACTTTGTATGTAGCCTACGTGAAAAAATATCTGTCTAAAAACTTCAAGATGCCGGTATAGTTTAGAAAAAATGTGAATGCAACCCTATTGTGCATATAAATAATGTAATTAAATACAGCTACCTGCGCAATTCTTGTGCATTCGTGTTGCAAACGATGTAACAACAATGTAACAACCTATGTAAACTCGAGCTGTGAACCTGAGCTGAGGATAAAGTTAACTCACCGGAGCTCATGAATTACGTGAGTTAACGTTATAGCCTACATGTAGACCTACATATCATGTCAATGAACTTCATTGAACTTCATTTTACTAAACAATGAATAAAACAAACTACTTTCGATTGTTTTATTGTCATTGCAATTGTCTGACATTTAGAGGTAGAAAGATAAGCTTCTGGCCACCGGTGTAAATGTTTGCAGACTGCTAGTCTGTCTGTTATATAGGCTATAGTGTGACAAGCATAATTCAAACGAGGTGTGTTTTCGACATAAGAAAGTGATCGTGGTGAGATGTTTTTTTAAGGTAATCGATCTCTGGTTGGGTTCTGCTTATGGTCGCTGGCTAGCAAGTGCTAGCCCATTCATTCCCATTATTACGCTATGGTCAGAACGCTCATGTAGCAACATTCCAAACACACTGGTGTGACGGTACGCGTTTTGCCACAGTGAGGGGCCGTCACACCGGTGTGACGGTACGTTCTTAAGGGTTAAAGTATCCTGGCTAGGACACAGGTCTGCACCTTACCACCTTGCTACTGGAGTGCCCCAAGGATCTGTGTTGGGCCCCCTTCTTTTCTCCATCTATACCACTTCTTTGGGCCAAATCATCCGCCAGCACGGCTTCTATTACCACTGCTATGCTGATGATACCCAGCTCTATCTGTCATTCTCACCCGATGACCCAACCATCCCAACACGAATCTCAGATTGCCTCTCTGACATCTCTGCATGGATGCAAGACCATCATCTCCAGCTGAACCTCTCAAAAACCGAACTGCTGGTCCTCCCAGCTAAACCAACTATTCACCACAACATCTGCATCAACTCTGGCTCCTTGTCTCTTACTCCCTCACGGGTAGCCAGGAACCTAGGTGTTATGATTGATGACCAGCTAACCTTCAATGACCATGTTGCCTCTGTTGCCTGGGCCTGCCGCTTTGCACTATTCAATATCAAAAAGATCAGACCATACCTAACTCAACAAGCCTCCCAATTGCTGGTTCAAACTATGGTCCTCTCACGCCTTGACTACTGCAATGCCCTTCTGGCAGGACTTCCTGCCTGTGCCGTCAAGCCACTTCAGATGATCCAAAATGCTGCGGTGCGTCTCATCTTCAATCAGCCGAAGAGGACGCATGTCACCCCTCTGCTAATCGAGCTCCACTGGTTGCCTCTGGCGGCTCGCATCAAATTCAAATCACTGATGCTGACTTACAAAGTGCTTAGAGGATCTGCCCCTTTTTATCTAAGCGCTCTCATAAAGGCTCAGGCTACCCCCCGACAACTCCGGTCCTCCAATGACTGTCGACTGGCAGTCCCGGCACCTCGACCAAGGCAATCCAGACTTATTTCATGTGTCGTCCCACACTGGTGGAATGACGTACCAAAAACAATCAGAACAGGGCCATCTCTGGAGGCCTTCAAAAAGCTCTTAAAGACCCAGCTATTCAGAGAACATCTTCTATCCTAGCACTAAATTGAAATGAAGCACTATTCCCTAGCACTATGCTCTTTAAGGTTTCTGCTATGTAGCTTGATTGTTATCCTCTTTATGTAAGTCGCTTTGGATAAAAGCGTCTGCTAAATGCATAAATATAAATATATATATAAATATATAAGGTAATGTTAAGTTAAAGAAGTGCAAGTAGGCTTAAGGCATTATACTTTAGGCATTATATTAAGGCATTATATTATAGGTAACATACAGGATATAACAAGACAAGACATAACATATAGTAAGTGTTCCAACAGTGTGCACTGGAAAGTAGTATGCTAGTCTACTTGAGGTAGTCCCAGGTTGTGGTTGGTAAGGGTTTTTTGTTTTTAGTGCAACACAAGATTGTAGCACTAGTAGTGGTAATTTAAACAGTGGTAAAAAAAAGAATACTAAAATATATAGCAGCAGGTATGTGCAATTTGCAATGCAGAGGTAGTTATTTTCAGTCGAGAGTGTTGTTTTTAGTTCTTAGTTCAGAGTGTTTGTTTCCTTGTTGGGGAGTGGGGGGGGGGGGGGGGTGGGGTCCAATCTGTCTTCCTATACTCCTACCAGTCTGGTGGTTCTGCTGGCTGGGAGCCAGGAGTGGAGAGAGTTCAGCAGTCTCACAGCCTGGTGGATGAAGCTGTTGGTGAGCCTGGTAGTGCGGGAGCAGAGACTTCTGTATCTCTTTCCAGAGGGCAGGAGGCTGAACAGACAGTGTGCGGGGTGGGTTGCATCGTTGACAATTGTGATGGCTTTGCGGGTGAGACGGGTGGTGTAGATGTCTTGCAGGGAGGGGAGTGGTCCACCAACTATCCTCTCAGCTGTTCTCACAATGCGTTGTAGAGTTTTCCTGTTGTAGTCAGTGCAGCTACCGCCCCACACAGTGATGCAGCTGGAAAGGATGCTTTCAATGGTTCCTCTGTAGAATGTGGTCAGGATGTGTGGTGGAGCACTTGCCCGCTTGACTTTGCGCAGGAATTAGAGGTGCTGTTGTACTTTCTTGGCCAGTGATGTAGTGTTGGTGGTCTAGGAGAGGTCCTCACTGATGTGCACTCCCAGGAACTTGGTGCTGCTCACCCTCTCTACAGCAGCGCCGTCGATGGTCAGTGGGTGGTAACAGGTGTGGCCTCTCTGGAAGTTGACAATAACCTCCTTGGTCTTGCTAACATTTAGCAGGAGGTTGTTGTCTCTGCTTTACGTGGTCAGGAGCTCAACCTCTTCCCTGTAGTAGCAGCGTTGTGTCATCCGCAAACTTCACAAGGTGGTTGGAGCTGTAGGTTCGTGTGCAGTCATGTGTCAGCAGGGTGAAGAGCAGCGGACTGAGCACACAGCCTTGTGGAGCCCCCGTGCTCAGGGTGATGCAGTTTGAGACATTGTTGCCCACACGCACCGCTTGAGGCCTCTGGCTGAGGAAATCCATCAGCCAGTTGCAGAGGGAGGTGCTGAGGCCCAGTTTGTCCAGTTTGCAGATGAGTTGTTGTGGTATTATGGTGTTGAATGCTGAACTGAAGTCTATGAACAGCATTCTCACATATGAGTCTTTCTTGTCCAGGTGAGTTAGGGCTGGGTGGAGGGCAGAGCAGATTGCATCCTTTGTGGATCGTTTCGCTCAGTATGCGAACTGGTATGGGTCCAGGGTGGTAGGCAGGGTGGATTTGATGTGTGACATGACTAGTCGTTCAAAGCACTTCATGATGATGGGTGTCAGTGCTACAGGGCGTCAGTCATTGAAGCAGGCTAGGGATGATTTCTTTGGCACAGGAATGATGGTGGCAGTCTTGAAGCATGTCTTGCCTCAGGGAGGTGTTAAAGATGTCTGTGAAGACATCCTTCAGCTCCGCTGCGCAGTCTTTCAACACACTACCAGGGATGTTATCTGGACCCTCTGCTTTCCGGGCATTGATGGCGGAGAGTGTCCTCTTCATGCTGGCAGCAGACAGGCACAGAGGCTGGTCGTGTGGAGGTGGTGGTGTTTTCTGTGGGCATGTGTTGTTCTGTGCTTCAAATCGTGCAAAGAAGCTGTTCAGGTTGTTGAACAGAGTGGTGTCGCTCTCACAGCTACGGGCTGCAGGCTTGTAGTCTGTAAATGCCTGGATGCCTTGCCCTAGGCTCTGTGCATCCTTGCTATCATTGAAGTGGGAGGTTATCTTGTGTGTGTAGTCCTGTTTCGCTTTCCTGATGCCACAGGACAGGTTGGCTCTCAATGTTTTCAGGCCTGCTTCCTCCCCAGCTCTGAAGGCCTTGTCTCTGGCCTGCAGCAGCCTGTGGACATCTCCTGTCAGCCATGGCTTCCGGTTGGCTCGAGTTGTGATGCTTTTTATTTGTGTAACATCATCATTGCATTTGATGATGTATGAGCTCACATTGTCTGTGTGCTCCTCGATGTCTATGATGTTATTGTAGGTGGCTGCTCCCTTGAATATTTCCCAATCCGTTGACCCAAAGCAGTCTTGAAGAGCAGAGGTGGCCTCCTGTGGCCACACCCTTACCTCTTTCATAAAAGGTTTGATGACTTTCACTCTCTGTCTGTATGCTGGCATTAGCATAACAGTGAGGTGATCAGAGGTGCCGATGTGGTGGAGGGGGGTGGCTTTGTATGCTTCTTTTTCCTGTGTGTAGACCAGGTTCAAAATATTGTCTCCCTGTGTTGGAAAATGTACATGCTGATTAAACTTTGGGAGAACAGTTTTAAGATCAGCATGATTAAAATCTCCTGCGAGGATGATGAAACCGTCTGGGTGTGCTGTTTGTTGCTCACTGATGGCCTGATACAGTGCATTCTGCACCGCATTTTTATCGCTGTTGTTGCTAGATGGAGGTATATAAGTAGCGACCAACAGGATCAAACTCATCTCCCTAGGCAAGTAGAAAGGGCGACACTTCACGATCATGAACTCTGCCAGTAATGAGCAGTGTTTGTGTACTACGGTGGCATCACAACACCACTCGTCACAGATATAAACACAGACCCCGCAACCTCGGGTCTTGCCTCCGTCTACGAGAGCCCTGTCGGCTCTGTAGCATGCTAGCTGCTCCAGTTGTATGGCCGAGTCCGGAATGTTGTAATTCAGCCATGTCTCAGTGAAAACTAGCACACAACAGTCACTTACTTTGCGATTTTCTGATCTCAGAAGAGATCGTCCAGAGATCGTACGTTGGCCAAGAGGATCTTATGATTGTGGAGATGTCACTTTCATCATCCTCCTCTTCATCATCAACCCTGAGGTCATTTAGCTGGCTTTGGATGGACAGACTTGATTGGCATAGAGGTAACAGGTCCCCATGGTGCATCAGAAGTGCTAGTAGCAGTACTTCTACTTGTCATTGCAGATTCTGTTTGGGTACCTAAAGTAAATTAAGGTGTTATACTTTTATAATGACAGTTATTATTTCACACAAAACCATAATGGCACAATGGAGACAAAAAGATATCAGTGACTGTGATAAGGTGTATGATTTAAGTTGCACACACACAGGAACACGATATTTGGGAATATCAATTCTTTTTGTAAAGCAATAAACTTTCACAAACATTGACGAGCACATAAGCACATGGCATTGCTAGACAAATAGAAACTAGCACAACATAAATTGAAATAAGAGTTAGATCACAAACCTTTACTTCTGATGTAGCCCGATGCAAACATCTACAAGATGGGTCTGTTTGAGTGCTGGCATGAATAAGGGATGTCTTCAAAGTCTGTGATGTGCTCTGGAAGACATAAAATCACTGTAAGCAACATTACAAACACTGTGAGCAAGTAACCAAAACATTACAAGGCAGATGTAATGACAAGAAGACATAAATTACAATAAAGCTGTAATGTTTTGCAGCAGATGCAACACAAATGGAAAGCTTCGGTAATGTGCCTGGTGTAGCTTAGCCCTAAGTGCAAGGGTAATGAATTCTTCATTTCCCAGTTTAGCTGGCACAATGCCCGTGCACCAGGGAATTTCAGACCAAAGACCGGCCCACATTTTCCATGGTAGTGAAAATTGGATAAATGAAGCAAACAGAAGATGGACTAACGTGAACTAATGTGACAAAGAGTCCCGATTCTCCCGATTACCTACCCCAAGCCTGCCGCGCACTATTAACATTACAATAAGCAGATCGTTGAACACTGTTGCTAAGCAGATGCATTGTGAATGGAAAGCTTCAGTAACAAGCCTCTTGTAGCTTAGCCTGCTAGCCCTACTGGTTCACGTGTATTGAGTTTTTCATTTTGCCTGTTTAGACTAGATTAATGCCTGTGCACTATTAGACTAACTTGAACATTGTTGCTAATTGTTCAACTTCTGTTCTGATCTGTTCTGTTGTTTTCCGTTGTTAGGAAATTAGTCTAGGACTTTTAGTTTAGACACTACACTTGCATTTCCACATCCCATACACCTGGGGGCAGTGTGATGGCTTGTACCATGTGTTGTGTCATGAGAGGATATGACGAAGGTGGTCTCGCAGATGCGGGGAACACAAACCAAGAAGACTGGAACGGCTGAACAGCGGTCTCGGTAGCGCATGTTGTTTTGGTTATGGTTATTGAAATGGTTGGAACACAGAACTATGCTTGCGCTGTACTTTGCTGGTAGTGTTCCAAAAATAAAATTCAACCATTTTTTCTTCAAATCTTCATTCTTAGGCAATGCATGTAACGTTGAACGAAGTTGTTCTGCCGCCATAGCAAGTCACAAACAAAAACACTGTGTCTATGGTCGCTGTTCGCTGAGCTTCAGGAATTAGCTCTGGTACGTACTTCCTGCCCTGCTACTTCCTTTCTGCCAGTGGGCGGTAGCAAGCTAGCTAAGGTGGACGGGAGGCGAGGCCATGAATACTAATTCTCGGTGTGACGTCGCACCGTTGGGGTTTTCTCATTCGCTCGTTTTCCCTGCTGTTTTCTATCACAGGCGAATACAGACTACAGGGGTAGGAGATCATTTTGAAGTTGAGCATACAAGTGCAACTTGGACTGACCTATGGTAATGTTAAAAAAATCAAGTATTAAACAGTTTATTGTGGAAGGGAACCTTTAAACCTGTGGTTTGCATTCAATAAAGTACAACAATATAAAATAATGTGGGGTAAACAATCCAGTGACTGTCAGCCATTAGGCTTAGCCTTTATTTGCTCACACACAGACACACATACAAATGCACACAAACACACAGCCATTTTTCTCATTCTTACGTTTGGAAGCATAGGTTAATGCATCTTTGCTTTATCATGCCAGGAAATAAATGCCCTTAAAATTACAGCACTCAATCTTCGCACACCCTCTTTATCTTTCTCACACACTCCATGTTTTTTTTTTCATTATATATTTTATTATCTTGCCTACATTTTCAAGGAGACTGAGGACAAAGATGTATTGTCTCCCATGGACATTTCACCTGCGTGTGTGTGTATGCGTATGTGTGATGTTCTGACACTGGATCAGATCCCCCTGCTCTTGTGAAGTCAGCATGCTCAAGAGGGACGGACATGCCCACTGACAGCTCGCTCACTCTCACTTCTCTATCTATCAATCAAGGAGGCTTTAGAGTGCCGGAGAGCATTTCCTCACATCTCTGCACATGTGCAGAGGGGCCGGGGCTCCGAAGAGAATGTGCGGTCAGGAACAACGTTCTATTTTACTATCTGGAGGCAGTTTCTAATGAAGTATGGGGATGGCTCCATCAAATCCATAAATAATGTACGGCACAGTAGTAGTACACTGGAGTGTGTGTGCACGTGTGTGTGTGTGTGTGAGAGAGAGAGTGTGAAACAAGAATGTTAGTTGAAGTTAGTGAGGTATGCAGGCATACACGAGCCTGTTCCTTTGTGATGGATGACAATGGTAGTACTGCTAATGGTGTATTAGTTGAGGCGAAAGGGTTGAGAATAAGAACAGGAATGCCGGAATGGCTGGAGGTGTAAGCGTGTGTGTGTGTGTCTGTATGTTTTCTCTGTCTGTTGACCTGTCTGCCTCTGTCTCCCTTTATGTGCATTTGTTTGTGTGTGAACAGTACTTGTATGTGTGTTAGTGTTTGTGTGTTTGTGGTCAATGCACCAAAACATCTATGGTAGTGATTGGCCACTAATTGCCACTGATGTCCAAAAGATAGGGTAGCTTTCTGTTTGAGCTTTATCTCTAATGCTCTCTCTTTTTCTTTCTGTTTAACACGGTCAGCTCCTCAGCACTCATCACGTTTTATGAGGTGTGTATTTGACCAAAGTAATGTGTGGAAAAAATGTGCGAGTGTGTGTGTGTGTGTGTGCACACTCTCCTACTCCTACTCTACTGCTATAGTGCGCTGATCTATGTGTGTATAAATGAGAATGTGTGTAATAATTATGTCCTAATGCTTTTTTAATGGATAAAACTCAGGAGTCCAGCACCTGGATTCCTCTCAAAGTCAATAACCTTCAGCACTCTCTCTCTCTCAATCTCTCTCTCTCTCTCTCTCTCTCTCTCTCCCTCTCTCTCTCTCTCACACACACACACAGACACACACACACAGACACACATGATAAAGGGGTTGAATCAACGGCTACCGATATTCAATAAATGGTGACGTCAGGAAGAAGAGCAAGAACATTTCCCTTTCCCAGTTCAGTTAGCTTTAGCAGCTGGTTTGCTAAATTGCAGTCCTTAACCTGCTTCCAGTAGAGGATTAAAATACATCCATAAAAACAACGTTATATCAACTTTATCCCACCTATGCTAATGGTTGTACCTTTATTTACTGCTACACTGTAGCATGTCAGCATTTAATGGCATGATGCAGAATGCATAGTTTGATCGTTAAAAGTCAGTTAGTGTCACAAGTACCATCCACATATCACCTGATGAAACCAGTCCAAAAATAGCAGAATCTGTACCTGTTCATCTGTGTTGGCTGAAAGATTATCTTGAAGGTGCAGCTATTTTTATGATTTGTGCATCAAAATGACACTTTTTGAATTAACCGGATTTCTCCATTTATGTTCTACTAGCAATAGAGAAGATAGTATTACATTCTCATGTGGACCATATAACTCAAACTCTTTTAGATGCATGGACGCATCATATTTACAACAGTGAAAAAAAGGCACCTTAAATATTATATGACAGCAGTAAAAAAAATCACCATGTTTACTTCCACTTGCCTATACATAATTTAGCAGGTGTTTGTATGAGTGACTTGCTTTAGCATGCTAGCTAGGTCTATCCGTTCAGATTCAGGTGTACACCAGCTCTCTCAGTGCAATTCAAAATGTATAGGGTTGAACCTGATCGGCTGTGCTGAATACATGAAATATTTTGTATAAGATTCTGCCAATGCCTAAAATTGTGTGTGTATAAAAGTGGCTAGCATCAATAGATGATCGATCATTGTCTGCCGCTGATTCATTTGAACTTTAAATGTGTAAATTAATTCAATGTGGGAAGAGAAGTTTTCTTGAAGTGGGCGTCCTTGTGGATGTCAGTTCGAGTGTTTAACTGCATTGATCCATGTAGTCCAGGAGAAATAATGCTAGTACCTGTTGCTAATTAGGCAGACATTTTCAGAGGAGTAAGATCAACTTTGGGGAGACCTCTCCGTGCTCGTGGGCTTCTGTGTGTGGGAAACAGGTGGCACACTGTGTAGCCTTTTAATGGGTGAGTGAAGAAGAGTATGTGTGAGTAGGTTTGTGAAAAATAAAGGAGATTGACTGTGTGGGTTCTGTTTTTCTTCTGACTCTGCATCATTGTGTGGGGGCGAGTATGTATTTTATCTCTAAGCTATCACACAGACACATCTGTTTCTATGCATGTGTGGGTGTGGTACTAAACTCTTCTCTCTGTTTATTTGTGAGTGAGAGAAGGGTAAATAAGGAAGCATATAAAGTTTTTTTTTCTGTCCTCATCTCTCTCACTCTCTCTCTTTCCCCATCATCCTTTCTTTCCAGGAGATGGCAGCTCATTTTCTACGAGGGGAAGAAATCCCTAATCAAAAGCATATCACATTGCTGACATGTTGTCTCTCTCTGTGTGTGTGTGTGTGTCTTTGTGCAGTTATACTTGAGATGTGTGTTAGATGTGTTTTCTGACTGCACCAGAGATTAATCTGACAGAGAGCTTATGTTTCTGTGAGGGTACAACGTCACACACACACACACACACACACACACAGACTTCTATTTCAGTAATGTTTCAGGTGCTCTCCACTCACCTGTTCTATCCTTGGACAAATGACAGGAAAACTCCAACTGGGACTCTTTTGCACAAGCACAAACACTTCATCCTAGAATGAAAGCTATAGTGTGTGTGTGTGTGTGTTTACGAGAATACTTTTTTTTAACCACCAGACCAAAGATAAATAATATATATATATATATATATATATATAATACTTGCACACACACAAACTCTGCACATATGCACATGTTGTATACTCGCACACACACACACACACTCACACAAACCCTTCCTGTCAGCACTTTTAAGTAAGAAGCATCTTTTAAAGTGGTGCAGCACTTTGTACACTTCTGTGCATTTTAATCCCAAACAGTTTTAAGAATTTTAATGTACTTGTAAAATACTCTCATTTGGGGATAGAAGAGGAATGATAGTGGGGAAGAGAGAACTAGTGGTGTGTGCATGCATGCTTCTCTGTGTGTGTGTGTGGGAGGGGGGTATGTTTGCATCTGTGCGTCTGTACGTGTGTGTGTTTATGTGAGAGAGAGAGATGAGGATGTAGAGAGAGAGGTGAAAAAAGAAACGGGGTGAGACTATTTAAATCTAATAGATATTTAGTTCACCAACACATGTTCAGGCACTCTCTCTCTCACAACAAAGTATCTATCTATCTATCTATCACACACACACACACCATGCACTGCAAAAGTGGCAGCTGGTTATTTTGGCTCTGAAAAGCAAATGTGGTATTTGGATCCAAATGTCAGGTGTGCATTTGCATCTTAGTGATGCTGTGTGAACAATACTCCTTTAGGTATGCATTACATTGGTCTCTCTCTCTCTCTGTCTCTCACTCACTCACTCACTCACTCTCTCTCTCACACACACGCAGACATACAGACACATATCTAAAGAGACACAGACTAATGTATGTGCTCATGTATGATGATTTCCCATACACATACCAATCATCATAACCATACTAGATGCTAATGGTAACCACATCTATGCATTTGCTGTAAACACAAACATCCATATTTACACATATTACAGTACATACGTTACATTTATATGGATCCTTACACAATAAACACAGTCTTACTATTTGTGCAGACACAAACAAGTAAATGCAAGCGCACATACATACTCTTTTGTGTCACCCCCTGACAAGAGCTGCTGTCTTCACATTCCAGGATCTTGTGATGAGAAGTCGCACAGAAATGCCAGAGCTCTGAGCAAAAAATAACTCTCCCATCGCTCTGAATATTTCTCAAACCAGGAGCTCTTTTACTCCTCTCGTACCAGAATCTTAACAGGTATTTTTTTTATCTTAACTCATTCCATCCCCTTCCCTGTTCTAGCCCTCTCCCTATCTATCTTTGTCTTGATTTCTGCATTTCTAGACCTACAGTGCAATAAATGGAATCAGAAAGTTCTGGGAAAAAAAACCATGGAATTTGATTGATGAGAGATGAGGCTTATTCATCTAATATTCCAGTAAAAAAAAAAAACTATTGTGGAAAAATGTGGACATCACATTCTCGTCACCTAAGAAACCTTTCAAGTTCAGAACATGCCATATTAAAAATGCCTGATTTCAAATGAAAAAGTAATCTGATTTTCACTGGCAGTTTCATCAACAGCCGTAGACATTTGACCAACACTTTTTTCAGGCTTTCATCATTGCTAATTCATGCTCATTATCGTTAAAGATGCGGGAAAATAATTGAAATCACGTCACGCTGAATGTTTTGTGTCCACATGAAACACGTTCGATGAGTGCCATTACATGACATACATGACAACGCGACTAAAATAAAAACGGACCGAGCGACAAAAAGTCTTCAAAAAAGTCGTGTAGCATCGCATTCTGTCGCACTGCTTCTAGTCGCATTCAGTTAGGGCAGTTCAATAGAGAATCGAGTGAGCAATCAGATTTTGTCGCACACTTTTGGTTGTGTTGCTTGCAGTTAGGACACGGTGTTAGTAACACACTGTTAATTATGCATTATTATTGTCCTATTATTTTAACACACTGCCAAATTTTCACATAGATGGATATTGAACTATAATTCACAGATTTTCCAACTTCAGAAAATTTTAGAGCAGCTTGTGTTGTGTTAAAAAGATCACCAGGTCACTAAAAAAGAAATCTGTACTTTTTATGATACAAAGGCTCTGAAAACCTAAAATAAACAATTGGACAGCCAATACCAAATTGGGTGGCCAATAATACCAAATAAGATTCTTTCCAAGACAATTAAAGATTTCATAAAATGCATGTTATTAATGCCATGCTATCTGCATATTCATCAAAAAAAGAAAAATTATCATTCTCCTTTCAATCAGTCTCCATTTCTCAGATGTTACAACATATCAGTCTGCATTTCAGAAAGCGGTAGACAAATGTACAGTTACGGTGCATATTCAGTCCAGTTTGTCTTGTACTAAGTCTTAATTGAGGACATTTCCCATGTGTTTACATACAGGCTATGTGATGGGACAAGTACAGTATAAGCCTGTTTTACATGTCTTTAGTTCTTACAAATGGGGGCCACCCTACTATACACGGAACATAAAGGTGTGTGTGTGTGCGTGTGTGTGTGTGTTAACCCTAACCTTAGCTTTGAGATAGGAAAAAAGAAATCATGACTTGAAATGAGTGTGTGCAGATCATTTGTGAATTTGTTTGCTGGGTTAGTGCCAGGCAGGCCTGACCTTCTGCAAACGTGGTGTGTCAGGACTTCAAATGGGTGCGTGTGTGTGTGTTAACCCTAACCTTAGTTTTGAAATAGGAAAAAATAAATTGTGTGTGTGTGTGTGAGAGAGAGAGAGAGAGAGACCCAGTAGAACAAAACACTGGATGACTGGATGCATTCGTAACTTACCAAAACAAGCAAACCTTGACTCAGTATCTCACTCAAGGATTGAGGCTAGCCCTACTGACATTTCAAAGAGCTCTCTTAGCTATTAGAGCTAATTAGGGCACCCCTGGCCTAACCTTAACCCACAACACAAAACACAAACAGAAATCAAAACAAATACTCAAATTTGAATAGCGGCGTGAGACTGACTATATTACCCATCCCAGGAGAAGGCCGACTTTGTTGTTTACCTTCTGGCAAAAACAAATCAGAATACACCGTGCCGGACCCTTTGACCTTGTTGCAGGCTCATCATGACTTGAAATGAGTGTGTGCAGATCATTTGTGAATTTGTTTGCTGGGTTGGTGCCAGGCGGGCCTGACCTTCTGCGAACACGGTGTGTCAGGATTTCAAATGGGAGCAATCAGAGGTGGTGGCATCCAAGGCCTCTGACATCTTGGCCGGCTCTCACGCCCGTGGGATTTCAATAATGCTCTGACCCCCTCAGAATTTGGTCTTTCGCAGGCTACAGGCGCACCTGGATAACCTCATTCTAACCTGCCATGGCACAAGCCTGCGTTCACACAAGCACACACAGATAGAGACACCCCTGCTTACGCAAATGCAAAAACTCTCTCTCACACACACACAAACTCTATTACTCTTTCTTTCTCTTCTCCTGTCAAGCCGCAACCTCAAGTCACTTTCTGATGTTTGAATGTGCGTCAGAGAAGTCAGTGTGCGTGTGTGTGTATGTGTGCTTGAGAGAGAGAGAGAGAGAGAGAGAGCGAGTGGGAGAGAAAGAGAGCTGGCCCTGTGCTGAGGCTCCATTCCTCCTGTTGTCTCTGTGTTTTCAGAAGAAGCCTCAGAAGGGCAGAGCGATAAGGGCTCGTGAGTAGCTCACACATGAAAGAGGAAGTTGGGGAAATGAAAAGAGGATTAAGAGAGAGAAATAGAAGAACAGTACAAGGAGTATAAAAAAACAATAACTTTTACATAAGCAACCCTGTCATTAAAGTGAACAATTCACATTAGCAACAGTTCGGTTCTCCCTGCGAAGGACATTAGGAAAAATAATGAAATGAAAAAGTTATAATCATTGAAAGGGACAGAAGTTTATATTGTTATGCTGTTTTAGACTGATTTACCTGAATTGTAGTCACTTCAATGGTTAATGACTCATTACTGGTTAAATTAAGGTTCCTTCTGCTTCCCCTTCGCCCTCTTCATGAATTGACTGTTTTTGCAAGATGCCAGCCTTGCCCCATTGCAGGACCAAACTAAAAGACTCATTATCTTTTTAGTCCTCTCTAATAACTCCTGAAAATAATCACTGCTGGTTCCTATTGAGTGCTTTAGTTTGCAAATCCACATGGCTTGGTGAGAAGTTAGAATGCTGATATTACAAAAAGGAAAAGTAAAATGGAAAATGTTATACTGATGTAGATGCTTATGTACAGGGATGACCTCATCATGACATCATAGACTACTGCTAAATAAAACTTAATCATATCAATATCTGTCAGAACTATTTTGAAATTGAAACTATTCCATGTACAGTACACACACACACACATACACAGTCATTTCACTGGGTAATGATGCAATAGTAGAAAGAGACTGATAGAAAAGTGTAGAGGAGTGATTTGACTCATGTCTGCTGCCTATCAATCTCTCCAGTTAAAAGATAAATGAAAAGGGACTGCAATATTCATCTGTGTCTTTTGACCCTGAATGCAGATCTGCATATGCACACACACACACACACAAACGTATTAACACGTTTAAAAACAGAGAGAGAAAAAGAGAGAGCTTTTGTTGTAAATATTTTATCATAAATTCTGTATCTGGGTTGATATTTTGTAATTAATTCATGCTCTAAATAAGATGAATGGAAGAGTTGTGCCAAGCTGAGATCTTCCTCAGGGTTATACCGTACATCTTTATCACAGCAGTTTCCATCCGTCTGCTTCTGAGAGTGAGTGGATGAGTGTGCGTTTGTACACACATACTGTACACCTCTGTGTGTGGTGTGTATGTGTGTGTGTGACTGTGAGTATGAGTGTGTGAGAGAGAGAGTGGGTATGTGTCCATGTGCCAAGTGTGCTGTGTCTGTTCGTCTGTGTGTGTGTGTGAGAGAGAGAGAGAGAGAGAGAGAGAAATGGATTAAACCTGAACAAAGTGCTCGGTCACAGTGCAGCTCTCTGATAAAATCACACTGTGACCTTCCTGCAGAACTCTAGTGCTTCATCCCTTACTCCTCTCTCTCTGTCTCTGGACTCCTTCTCCTCTTATCTCTACTCCTTTCTTCTCCTCTCCTCTCTTCTCATGCACTCCTCTCTCTGTCTTCCCTGCCTTCCTCCCTCCCCCCTCCCTCGTTCTTTCTCTTCCTCATTGCTCTCTGTTCCCATCTTCTCTCTAATTTCTACTTCTCCTCCATAGTCTTTTATGCTCTTTTCATTTTGGGTCTGACCTTTCTCCTCTCTGTTCTCTATTCCTACATAACCCGTCATGGGCATTATTCTGTACCGCACATGAAAGAAGATGCGTTCCAACTGCACACATACATGGCTAAAATGAACATACCGGTATACACCTCACCCCATATGGTAAAATGCTAAATGCTCTGCATTTATACAGCGCTTTTCTACTCCTACGAGCACTCAAAGTGCTTTACAATGTATGTATATACAGGGTGAAAATAATATAGCCGGAAATGAATTCAATGCATTCAATGCCAGTCAGTTCAGTCCAGGGTAATGTATGTGGATACCCATCCACAAACACACTCACACTCTCTCTCTCTCACACACACACACACACACACACACACATACATACACACACATATATAGATGTGTGAAGATCAAAGCTTGATTTAAGGGGCTAGTGTGCAGTCACTCACATCTCCTTCTTTGTGGCTGTGTAGCTGTTGAAGAAGGACCAAGAACCTATTGCCTGTCTGTTTTGCAAAACAGTCCACTATGATCTTCTGCTTGGAGAAAGTGGTGTGCGAGGGTGGCGGTTATTGTCCATTATAGATATCAGTCTGCCCAGGGCCCTCTTATCTGCAACTGAAGTCAGTCTGGAGCACTCGCCTGATCCCTATCCAGTTTCACTCCGAAACCTGTGTCACAACGTTGATCACTTTGCACTGTTAAATGCTCAAATAGAAAGTACTCTTTGTGTCTGGTCTAATATGGGTACACAAGAAGTGTCTCAGTGCCTGTTAATGATCCAGTGGTCCTCTCAGCACCTATAGGGTTGAGCGTCAATGGATCCCTAAGAGTTATTTTTTATGAAAAGTAACTTGTAACTATCACTTATTTTAAAAAGTAACTTTCACAGCCCTGCATATGTGCCTAGCAAAAATATAGCAATGGATAGCTATTCTGCATTCTCTGCACAGCTTTGACTACAGTACACTTTAACTAAAATAAGGAGGAAACAAAATTGAAATGTTGAAACATAAACAAAGGATAAACAGACCTAATTGTTTCTGCATACAGCCTATAGTGCTGTATTTGGTAACTGTTAATGTGTTTAATCTGTTTAATTTACATGCAATGTGACTGTACAGTAATTTAGACTAGTGATTTAACAAGGCAATGGGTTTTATTTTTTAGTTGTTCCTCCTTTGTTTACGGTTGCATTTGATATGTAGGCTGTTACGCCTATAACGTGTGTTTGTGTGTATGTGTAGGTGTGAGGGCAATGTGTGTGTATATGTGTGTGTACTGTACGACAGTTATCATTTACCATGATAGGACAGCGATATCTGTCTGTGCTCCCCTCCTACTTTCCCATCATTTCCGATGATGAAACAAAGCAGTCACATCAGCAACTCACACACACAGTTGCACGGCATGATGGAACTCTATGATGAGCTGTAGATTTGGATCCAGTTACTACAGAGAGGCAAAGAGGAAACAATAATCAAACAGGCAATGGGAGGAACGACGACAACAAAAAAAGGAGTATAAACAGAGAAAGAGATGAAAAGAGGAGGAAAACAGGAAAACATTGCTTGGAATTGCAGTTTTGTCTGTTGAACAGTTTCTGTGCTCTTGTCTGTGCGTATAATTGGCCAACACAAAAACACAGTCACACACACACACACAAAAGCACAACACACCCACAGACAGGGAGAGGATGGAAGCAAAAAAGAAAGTTTTGTTCTTCACAGATATTGCAAATGTCGTGTTAAGGACACACATCACCTGTACACACATCTTATTATTCACACAAACACTCACACACATGCCTGATCCTCCAGTGACCCATTCTTGCTCCTCATCAAAAAAAAAAAATTAATTAATTAATAAAAACAGAACATACAAACAGAAAAAAAAACTGAAACATAAAAAAAGCTTTGGCACACTGTTGTTGTGCTGGGCCTGTTAAATTGGTTAATGGCACATGGAGATATGTTGGTAAATGGGCCTATGTGGCTGTAAACATCAAAATAATAATAAAATAAAAAACCTAAAACATATTATATACCTATTATATACCTCAGAGTGAATATGAAAAGGGAAGCGTGCCATCCTTTCCACAAGCAAATTGTTATTTGGGTTCAGTTCTTTCACTTATCACTTACTTAATAGATGTCCAATTGTAAAATAAGATACAAATTATACATAATATGTACAATGTATGATAATTAAATACAAAATAATACATAAACAACATAATGAGATTTAAAAATTAAATAAATAATGAGACAGAAAAAAAGAGAGGTAGAGAAGAGGAGGAAAGAAAATCGGTAAGAGGTGGATGGATTCATCGAACTGGAGAGATGGAAACACCACTTTAGCCTTTCATTGGGTACAGGTCTACTTGTTGAAAATATATTATGCTCCCATTCACACATGCAAAACACAATCATGCACACACATAGTGCGCACATTCAAACATAGACATGCAATTCCACTTCTTAGATAATGTGGAAAGATCAAACAAGTCATTTTATACGGAAGTCAATTTTCCTACCAACCACCCTTTCTCGTTCCCTCTGTATCTCTCAATGACAGTGATGAGTACCCAGAGAAAGGTAAATGATAACTCTCTCTATGACTGCATACATCATACGTGCAAGAGAATCCATTAGCTCCCCTCCGTGACATGCACACACATACACACACAAATTCACACAGAAAGAAGCACACACGGAGACGCACTCTTTTGGTCACACGCATGTCTTTCCTGATGTCTCAATACAAGCAATTGCAATCCTGCCAATTTAAAACAAGATATTATAGACCTATTGACAATAGTTTTGCTTAGTGAGTACATCTGGCTGCACACAGGGCCCTTGTAGATCTACCATTGGTCCTAACAAAGCTTGGTCACCCTGTTGGGTGGGTTTAGCACAATGATGTCAGAGTTGCAACAGTGCTAAAAAGCTACTTGATGTTGACTATGGAAAAGGAAATAAAATAGGCTATAGCTATCCTATTTACCTGTTTGCTTTATTGTGTGCATTGCTCTGATTGGTCGTGGGTTAGTTAAGTAGGCCATAGCTATTCTATTAACATGTATGCTTTATTGTCTGCATTGCTCTGATTGGTCAGGGGCTATAGCTATCCTATTAACTTGTTTGCTTTATTGACAGCATTGCTCTGATTGGCCGTGGGCTATAGCTCTCCTATGTGCAGAAGCCGTTTGAAAGACAACTGCTGATAGCCTTTGGGTCATTCTTTTGATGTTACAGGCAATACGGCCCCAGCAGGTCTTGTACCAAGGCTTGGTCAGACCAATTACAAATCTTTGTAGAGAGTTGTCGGTGGGCTTAGCAGGGCAGGAACAGTGCAAAACACCTAAGGCTGTGCCCAAAGAACAACAGTCGATAGAATCAGCTTCAGTTCGAAAGAGAACCAGTCATTTTGTCCCAAGGATTGAGCCTTAATGGTCTATAAAATGTTGATGTTCAGGGTAGTCCATTAAGGAAATCCATTTGAAAGAACCTGCGGGACATATGGTTGACATGGGATCTTAGGTTGATGGGATTTCAATGTAATATGACCATCCGTAGATATCCTACTAATTAGCCTATTGTTTTGTATTGTTATTTGGCTAAATTGTCAGCAAGAGATAAAAAGCAGGGAGGCAAAAAGATGTAGAAACTGATACAAAGACAAAGAAATTGGCATGTTACAGTAAGTGCTCTGTGTGTGTGTGTGTGTATGTGTGTGTGTGTGTGTGAGAGAGAGAGAGAAAGAGAGAGAGAGAGAGAGCAATAGAGCAATACAGCGAGAGGGCATGCATGGTTTGGGTTTGAGGAATGACTGGGGACCAAAGCTTAGTTTTTTTCCTTAAGTTTAAATTTTTATCTTTGAAAAACAATTGTTTTTTTGTTTGCAGTGCACAAAAAACAACAATCCTGACATTCAAGCCATTAAATGCACAAAAATGATGACGTGTAATTGGGCTTACATAAGACTTAATACATTTTCTGGTGTACACTCTTGCAAACAGCTCTGATTTAATCTTTATTTGTAATCTATGTTTGTTAAAATACCTGCAGACAACACAAGGCAACATATAGCGACATAAAGAAGGAGAAAAATATAGACATTTGTTTAAGTCAGTCAGAAATAAATTTAGAAAGACTGGCAGAAAGTTGAATGCTTCGACAGAAGGATGACTATCGGTGTTTCTTTTGTTTATAGTTAACTGTTGCACTTTTTATTTTCAGTAGCTGTCTTGATCACAAGGATTGTACATATCAAGTTTTATTAAGTCACAGAGTTTGCCATGTGGAGAATTATTGATTAGTCAGAGGTAGGGAGAAGAGGAAACTTACACTGCTTTGCTGTATGTGCAACAGTTTGTCTTACAGTGGTTACAGTATATAGCTACAGCAGACAGTATACAGTAGATGCATGGATGGTGGAGTTGTGAATTGTTTGACAATATAAACCATGTAGAGAATTTATTACTCGAACATGGGGGGAAAGGCTGACCTCAAAAGGCTCACTGGGGTGTGTCATTACAGCTATTGAATACTAGACAGCATAGACGCAAAGATATTGTACAGTTTTGAGCTGGAAGCCCTGAAAGTATGAAAGCATACCAGCTGCATTGTGGGAAGTGGAATGATTGACACTTACGCGGAGATGCCGAGAGTAAAGGGGCACAGAGGTAGGGTGAGCTAATTAACATGTACATTTATGATAGGTCAGTGCAAAGAGACGGGAAGGGAGTCGGAGAGGAAGAGAACATATGTATATATATATATATATATATATGTATGTATATATATTTGAATGCACCTGCTGTGTCGCAAGCCCACCCACCTTAAGCAGTGAGGCTCTCTGCATTCCATGCTGACTGTATTCTCAACTGTGTTATATTTCTAAGCAGAGATGATTGTGATGGTACGTTATAGTAACAGAGGCCAATGTAGATGAGACGCAGTCAGGAAATTAAAAAGTGCACAAGGTGACAGTAATTAAAACAGTGAGTGTATGTCTGTTTAAGTTCGTGAGTGTGCATGTGTGTGTGTGTGTGTGTGTGTGTGTGTGT
>JAGFZM010000143.1:215408-241932 GCA_017657215.1 Limnothrissa miodon
CCTTAACACCCCCCTAACACTCCAACACAAACCCCCCCTCTCAAGCCCCCTAAAATCCCCCTCAAGAGGATTTACTATTTAGCATATAAGTTACATATATAATTTTGACTAATAAGTATGTAAGAGTTATTGCATGGTAATTTAAAGTAGCTCCTTACAATATACACACAACAAAATGTTGTTTACCATTGGGACATTGTCATATTGCCCTTGTTTCTTGTCATACTCAATAAAACATAAGTCGGTACAGTAGTTATAGTCTGTCAATTCACAACCTTTTCCACTCTAACTTAACATAACTGTCCTTTCAATACAAAAGTCAGTTTCATTAAAAGGTCACCTTTTTCAGACCTTCAGCTGCATCAAAGCATGAAAATCAGACCACTTAGACAGGAATGGTAAAGACTGTCAGGCTTAGTGTGGCATTTGTGAGACTAATAGTCCTTCCCTTTATTAAAAAGACCTTGCCTGCAAAGGCATAACTGACATTTTCCCCTGTTGAATATTCTTTGATTTGCTGTCAGCGAATACCATAGAAACTGTCACATCAAAGCTGTCGAGCGAGCGAGACAGAGAGAAAAAATAACCTCAGAAGAATGTTTGGCATCTTTATTGGAGCAAAGTCAACAGGAAATGCACTAATTATTTTCTTAGATGCTATACAACTAATTTTTGACACAATTAAAGCTCACTGACTTTAAAAGCAAATATAATACAATAAGCCACCCCTTTAGTAATTAGATATGGGGGTTGGTGTTGCATGCTGAAATATCTGCCTGAATGTGTCACTAAGATGTGCACTAGGCTGTTGTGCAGACAGACCTGCCCGCCAGGGCTCAAACTGCATTCAGACGGCATGGTCAGCTTCTCTGTCTTCGGCACCAGGCTGAACAGCATCCAGCCCTATTTCAGCACCCTGGACAGTTGCCCACAGCACTCTCGAGCAAAAAGGGATCTATCTGACACACTTCGAGCTGTCGTTGGAGAAGGGAAAGACAGCTATGTGTGCATGTATGAGGGAGAGAAAGAGGTTTGAGTGGGACACAGAGACAGGGAGAGAGGGCTTATGTGTGGGGAATAGAGGGAGAGTTAATGTGTGTGTGTGTGTGTGTGTGTGTGTGTGTGTGTGAGAGTGAGAGAGAGATAGTGAGTGAGTGTGTAAGATTGTGTGTGTGGTTGGCAACTTGTTTTAGTTTAGTCTGACAGAAAAGTTTGCAAGTTAGTCCACTCTGGTTCTGTTCTTCATCAGAGAAGACAGAAAAACACAGCAGAAACAAGCAGATGTAGATTTTATAAATTATTTGACAAGATAACACTTCTTCATCACAAGCCTGACTTACCTTTTGTGTCCAGTTAGTGTATATGTGTGTGTGTGTGTGTGCGTAACTCTCTCATTCTCAGCTACAACCCATGTTGCCTGTAGCGCTGAGAGAATGTTGACTAAACTCAGAAAAATTCTGAGAAAGCGTTTCACAGGAACTGCAGTGTTCATGGCAGTGCATCTGCAAATGCTTTGATAATTGGGATAATTGCAGGTGTGTGTGTGTGCGCGCATTCCAGCGGGCCCTTTAAGAAGGCCACCTTCAAGTTTTTTCCCCTCCTTTTGTCTTTTCAAAAGCGCCTTTGAATGTTCATGCTCGCATACGCTCAAGAACCTTCACTGAAGGAGATGAGACCTTGAAAATACCCATCCACCCTCTGCTTTTAAAAGGCCTTTTTTAAAGAAAAGAAAAACATTCAAGAATTAGAGAAAAAGGCAGGAAAAAATATTTATAATCTGAGACGTGCTTCAGATGTTCAATGAAGTACACAATCACTCGCAGAAAGACAGACAGTCAGACACAAACACACACACACACAATTTTAGTCAGTTCTTCCTAAACCTTGTTTCTCAACCTTGTTTCTAAACCCAAACACAGGAAAGAGTGAATGGGGCCACTTGGGCCATGTAGTGAGTTAAGAAAAAACATATCAGAAGAAGCATGATTGAATACAGCACATATTGTGGAGTAGAATTCAAAACTACAAGCATCTGAGAGTGTTGGAGATGGACAGAGAAAAAGAGGAAATATGCTCTATTCCAGAAGCAAAAACCAAAAACAGTGTTTCTCTTGATGAACTTGTGCATTTAGATGAAAAAGAAAGAATGAAAGCGCTAGAGGGAGTGAAATTGGGGATAAAGAGAAAGAGTAGGGGAAAGGAAAGGCGGCAGTCATCAGAGCATCATTTAAATGGGACAGATACATGTAAACAAACAGACATTTGAGAAAGAAAGAGAGAAAGACAGAAGGATAGAGATCAAGCGAGAAAGAAAGAAGGACAGACAGTGAGGCTAGACACAGACAGTCTCAAAGGATATGTAGTGTTCACAAAGGATGGAGACAGCAGAACACTAGTGTGGTCCCAGTCTGAGACGGGGACAGTTTGATCCTCGGAGAAACACTGCAGTGAGAGAAGCTTCGGATCGGGCCAAACCAGCAGGAGCCGATTTTATCCCCTCTGAGGCAAAACTTCTGTCTAGCATGAATATGATATAAAATAATAATATTGGAAATGCGCGCGCACACACACACCGTCTTTTTGGCTTCATCACACTCCAGCACAAGTTATGAATAATTACAGCACATTAATTATGCGTTAATTCCACTTCTCAAGCGCTGATACCAATTTCCCAGCAGGCTTTTAACTAAACTTTTTCATTATGGTGTTTTAGAGCGAGCTGAAGATGGTGTCACTAAAGTTGCCAGTTCCTTTGCAGTGAGTTCGAGGACCTTCGCTGGCTGGGAAAAGCAAGGCTCCTTGGAGATTCCACCTTGTCCAAGTCTGCCACCTGAGACCTAGTTCAAACCTCATCAAAGGCCTGACCTGCATGGGAGCTGAACTCATGCACACAGAGAACAAAAATACACACACACACAGGAAGGGAACAGGAATGCACTTACACACACACACACACACATTTTTATTTCTCCCAAGGACATTGGCCTCTTTCTCTGTAAAATTCTGGAATGATTTTGCTCTTGATCTTCATCCACCCCAGGCTCTTGGTGTCAGACGGAGAGTGCATGTGCACACATACAAGCACACACAGACACACGAACGTACACACGTTTTCTCCCACACATTCTCTCGCACTCACACAGAGATTCTCTCACTTTTCCTCTCTTACATTTTCTCTCTCTTATACATACACAAACACACACACACACTAAAACACACATATTTCATGTCTTCTGTATTCTGATGCTCTCCATTTAATGTCTCTGTTCCTTTCTTGTCTCTATCGCCCCCCTCACACACTCTCACTTCATGTCTACACACACACACACACACACACACAAACAGCATCTTCAGGTCAGCTCCACACATCCCTGCTTGTTCTTACAGACTCATGTTGCTACTTCATCTTCATGGGTCTCTATTATTGCCCACCTGCCTCAGGCCCTTTGTCTTTAATGTTAATCTGGGCGCACGGCACCACCGACAGTATCTCCACTTCATCCACAGACCATCGCCTTATCTACACACATGACCTCCTGAACCTCACACACCTGCTCTGCTGTCTACCTCCAAAAGCTCCCCGCGCCCTACTCATAACTGTTTTTAATAGTTCCTAGATGTAATCTAACGCACGCTGAATTGGAAATATGCTAATTGTGTGTGTGTGTGTGTGTGTGTGCAGCAGCATGTCAAAGAGAGAGAGACGGTGTGTGTGTGTGTGTGTTGGATGTGGGTATGATGAGTGTGATGAGATGACTGACTGCTCATCTGCAGACCTAAAACCTGCAATGGCAGCAAAGATGGTTAACTCCTGCATTAATTGCTTGTCCTCCCTGATGAAGAGAAGAGTGGCGTTTTAATTAATCTTAAATGAGGACGCTCCTTTCAGTGAGGCCTAATTAAAAAGCACACTCTTAGGCTAGTCTTGCTCTGTCATCACCTCTCCCAAATCAACACACACTAGAACATGCACATACACATTGACACACACATACACACCAATGCACACGTATGCACATAAACATATCTATGCGCACTCACACACACACATGCATGCACACATGCCATTACACACACACACACACACATACATCCATGCACACATGCCATTGCACACACACACACACAGACACACACACACACACATCCATTTTCCTTCCCTACGGGGTCAGACAAACACCTCCTTTAATTAGAGCCTACATGCAAAGGCAGTTAAGTCGTGAGGCATTAAGAAGGAATCAAGACACAGAGTTGCACTCAAAGGCACTTGTACTTATGACTCAAGGTGCAAAGGCAAAAAGGGCAAGCAGAGATGCTTGTCAAAAAACAGCCCACTCGCACAGATGATAGCTATTTTTTTTAACTCTCTCTCTCCCCCTTTCTCTCTCGCTCTCTGCCAGGAACCATCAGCAAAAGTACAGCTGGAATAGCACATGTAGGAGTCCAAACACGAGCTCCACTTCAGCCTATCCCGCAGGTGAATGAACCAGTAGGGGGATTTTTCATGCCATTGTGGAACAGGGAGAGCACGTACATCGATTTCCCTTCCCCTCTTTCTCTCCCTTTGTGATCCTTTCTGTGTTTGAAAGGCCTGATAACCCGTCAGAAAAAAGGGTGAAAAGACATCAAGTGTGTCAGGTAAAGGGTGTCCAGCTGACAGCCGTTTTGTTAAAGGAGAAATCAGGTGTGAATCAGTCAATAGGCCTGTTGTTCAAGGTCACTGAATGCTGTCTGTAGAGGAAGAAAACAGGTGATTTGATAAAGTAATATAGACCAAATAAACCAATAACTAATGTTAATTGAATGGGGCATACAGAAATGAAACTACCTTGCCCCATTAACTTAGTGTTAGTTGCAAGTCCACTGTTCAGTCTATACTGTACCTTTTTTTGAAAACTTGTAGATCTGTTTGCCCGTTGGTCAAATTCTTTTCAAATGACATACTTCAAACCTCAAGCCTACTTAGCCTGCTTTGTCCTTCTACTCTTGTGTAAACTTTATTTGAAGCAAATGCTGGATATTGTGGAGCTCTGTGGGTAGTTTCTATCACAATTATATTATTTCTTTGCCCAGAGAAATGAAATACTGTTTTCTGATTGGCTGACAGGGAGTCTGTTCTTTCCTGATAAAAGGACACCTATGTGTAGACTCGATCTGGAAGAAAACTTAATTGTTCTATGTCAATACGCTTCTGAATGGTAACTATAGCATCCATAGTTAATAATAGAATAATAGACTTGTCTATGTGCGTCTCCACATTCGCCCCATCAGTGATTACAGACAGTGAGGGTGCTGCAGACCTCCTTGAGTCCACCACCATTTCCTTAGTTCTCCCATTAAGACTAAAGTGATGAACAAGTATTTAATCAGATCACAGATTTGGTTCCAGTTATATTTGATAACAAAAGTATTTGGCATAGGCCCTGTCCATGGTCCAGGATATCGTATGGACAAAGGACAGGGACCCATCTGGCGGTGGTGGGGAAGTAGGTGGGGATTTCGTGGCGCAGAGCCTGGAACAGCAAGAGCGTATCTGTTAGGCGGATCTAAGGTGAGGTGATTTGATTGGATGAGTAATTGGTGACTGTCATGGGCTGAGCCATGACGCTCACATAGCGTAATGCGTGGACCGCCATTTGCCGGCATTTTTAAAACACTGCTGTCCTGCCTTACACTACACTCACACTTGCCACCACCGTATGTACTGTTTATATATTTCATATTGTCACTAACCACGATCTGCCACCGTTAACTTAGCGTAGCATTTAAGAATGCAGGGAAAGGCCTACCTGTATGTCTATACTGTTATGTTTGAGTTGCCGTGAGTTAAGTGCAATGATCGTTGAAATTACATTGTCATGTTCATTATGCATCTGTATAATCTTTGTCTGGTTTCATCAAGTTAAATAATGCACACTGGCTGTTCAAAACTTTATTTATTGGTCAAAACATAATAATGTTATAATAATAATGGTAATAAGTCCGTAATTAATTCAATTCAACGGTAATCAAAACGCCACTTACTTCTGTGTATTACTGGAGAACCAGAGGGATTGTTCCACTAGGGGGAATTAGAGGGGTTTCCCGGGTTCTTGGTGGAGTAATCCATTTGCACGGGGGTGTTTTGGTAGTTTGGGTTAAAATGCAATTTTGTGTGTTTATTGAGTTATTTTTGTGCATGTCAGTTATTCTATGTGTCTATGTTTTATGTGTTTTCTCATTTGAGTTACTATCTGGTAATGACTGTGTTATTGTTTAGTTAATTGATTATGTTTGTCCATGGAGCTTTCCAGAGGGCGGGTACAGTGGATATGCTCTGTAATAGGCCCCAGAGCCTCAGAATGGGAGAGTGGTTGGTAATGTGAACTTGTCTTGTGATTTGTAGATGCTGCTCATAGTAGATCGGGGTCTGAGTATGTAGCCTGGCTACTTGTGCCTGTTTTGTTTTCTTTTGTACAGTTTTGTTTTGCACATTTTGTATATAACTTTTCAGTGTAAATAGTAGCACTTGTAAATATTTGCACTTTCAGAAGAAAAAAAGAGAAAAAAAATATAATAAACGGAATTTATTTCGTTCAGCTACACTTGGCCAATCCCATTTCTAATTTCTACCCCTACCCCTTCCCCTACCCCTTCCCCCTGCCCCTTGAAGCAGAGCAACAAGGGGTAGGGTTTGAAAGTCAACCCCTACGAATTGGGACACCCCTTCAACAATCGCATACATCATCAGTACTCTCCGGCAGCTATTACGTTGGCAACACATTTTTTAGCACGGACGCTCGCAATTTGTTCACAACTCAATGCTCCAACCGATCCCTCAAGTCACAAATAACGTTGCACTACTCATTGTATTAGTGATTTTTTTCGTGTGCATTTTATGGAGAAAAGGACCATTACACATTGGAATAACGTTAAACTTAAGACAATACAACGGTTATCAAACATTTTAAACCATCAATAGTGGAGAAAATACTAACATTTGTGAACTTTTCTGGAGATTCGCAAGGCATTCTGGGAAATTTCTCATACCCCTCCGTTCGGAGTGTGCCTCTGAAAAATCTCCGTTTGGAGGGGTATATAGCCCTACCACTTACCCCTACCCCTCTGTCTTAACGGAAATTGGTACACCCCTACCCCTACACGTGAACGCGCAAAACGGAGGGGTAGGGGAAAGGGGTAGAGCGAAGGGGTGAAATGGGATTGGGCCTTAGTCTCCTCCGTCTTCTCCACTGCTGTGGCTATCTTGTCACAGTGACGTAACTCTAGAGTCTTCGTGGTAGAATTTTCGCTTAGAGCTTTCATTTCTGGTGGTGCTCAGCTGTAGCTGGTTAGTCCTACACCATCCCACAAAGTCCTTCACAAGGCCCCTGTACACATTCTCCTGTCCATCCCTAATACATCCCACAACTGCAGTGTCATCAGAGAACTTCTGCTAATGGCTCGACTGAGAGTTGCATTTGAAGTCTGTGGTGTACAGTATAGTACAAGGTCAACAGTACAGGAGAGGGAACAGTTCCTTCTGGTGCCCCAGTACTGCTGACTAAAGTCTTGGATGTGAGGTCTCCCATTCTCATAAACAAGCGCTGTTTAATGAGGTAATCTGTGATCCAGGGCACCAGGTGTCCAAGTTAACTCTAACCTGGAGCCCTTTGTCTTTCAGAAGAAGGGGCAGGATGGTGTTGAATGTGCTGGAAAAAGTCAGAAAAACATGAACATGAGAGTACATCTTGTGTGGTAGGTAAAGAAAGGCATCCTTCACTCACACATTCTCCTGCAAAGCACATTATAGGGGGTCAAGCACGTGGCATACCTGAGGTCTTAAAAGGTGAAGCAGCAGCAACTGAAGAGTCCTCTGGACAACACAATACTTGCCCTATATCTTTGCGAATGTAGACAATGAGTGTATTTAGTGTGGGAAAGTCTTCGAATTACACTAAAAATGCTGAGCTGGACAAAAACAGCCCGATAGATAACCAGTTTTACAATTCATTGTATTAGTCAGATATTTTGGTCGAAAATAACTTTTATTGATACTAGAATATTTCCACTACACTTCTAAAAAAACAAACATAGCACAGGAACACAGTAATAAAAGTTCTCATACATACATTATCAAAAGAACATATATGCTTTTTATATGTATCCCTCTCAAACTCTCTTGACCTTATATGCCATTTCCTCCTGTGAAACCTGTTCCCAGGGAGCCACTTTTTCCATTCAATAGCCACATTGCTCTGGCAACATTGCTGGTCACAGTGGTTGTCAGGTTTGCCTGTGATGGTCGTATGCTTTGTTCAGGTTGCACTAAATGAGTCTCTTCCTGTATTTGCTGGTGCTGTTTTCTTGCTTTGGGCTGTCACCGCTGCATCAGGTAGATTGCTATGGCAACTGGACATCTCTAAAAATAAACCGTTTTGCCATAGTTTTAGACTGATTTGGTGGTCAATTGCCATTGATATGAGTATTTGATAGAGTTTGGAACCAGTCTCTGTCATGAACACTAAATTATGAAAAAAAAATTTAAGGTTAGTTCACATCAGGGACAACTAAAACATTTAAGTATCATTTTATAAATTACATCATTGCTGCATACTATAATCCCCCATCATTTGGGATCATGTCTTGATGTAGTAGATATATACTTTAGAAACTTGAAAACAACTCAGGGTGCCAAAATTTAATGTTCTCCAATGTATTATTAGTTAGGCCGAAAACCAGGGAGACTTTAATGTTCGGAATTTGCAATCCAGCCACCTAATTTTTCCACCCAATGAATTACCGTTGATGTACATGTCCAGTGTTGCAAGCATGTCAGTGTTGCAAGGCACATAATGTCAGAATTGTAAGAAATAAAGAATGAAAAATGCAGTAATATTACATATATACGAGAAAATAGGGGAAGACTGAAGTTATTTTGCAAAAGCTGTGTCTGACTAACCCCTCTTTCAGATGACCTGTCAGCAAGGGCAGGCAAGAACATTTGTTTCAGTTTAGTTTTTACTGTCCTGTTCTGTTAGCAGTAGCTGTCTTTTTAAAATATGGTCCATGTTGTACCAGATTTACCCATTCTTATTCAACCTTCCAGCACTTAGCAACCTTGGACAGCAGTAATAGGAGTTGATTAACTCCAGGCAACCCCTTTACAGTATCCTGAGTGGGCATTTAGATAGATCCTACAGTATGTGAATTTGTATGAAATCTTAAACACAGTGGTAAAGCTGTACTTACTGTACATGACCACTCTGCAATGATATTATTGGAATCACTTTTTTACTACTGAAAGGTTGATAGCCAAACAGCCCTTATTTAATTCACATGAGGATGGTGTGTGGACAGAAATATTGTTATACTTCAATTGTTGTTATAGGTGTGAACAGTCCTTAGGTTTGCCTTTGAGGTAGGTTAGCTGTAGGCTCGTCTGTGTCTTTCATCTTTCAGTTACTAGCCTATATGATCATGTGAAGCACACACATTGTCCACCTACCAGAATGGTTAAGGGCTTGTTTGATGCAGCTTTTCTTTTCATGCATTACTAGAATGGAATTTGTAAAAGTCATTATATTGTAGTTGCTCTTCCTTATTTTTGTTCATTTAATTTTCATGTCTCACACACATATACACACTCCCACACACAGAGAGAGAGCACTTTGGTAGTATGTGCGTTAGTCTAAGGGAACTGTGCAGCAATTTCCTGTAATCAGGTGAGTGTCTCCCAGCTTAAATTAGGGTTCATCAGAGTGGCCAGGTTGTTTTCTTGCCATTAATTTCCGCATTAATTATTCACTTGGCTTCTGAATATGGAAATTTCATGGCCTTCACCACAGATGCTGGAAATTCAAAGGCATAGGCTAATTTATGTAGCTTGGGAGATCTTTCTGGCAAAACTCAAGAACATAGGCACCTTAAGACAGACATGTACACACAAAATACACACATAATATGCGCACGCACACACACACACACACACACACACACAAGCAAAGCAACCATTCATTACATTTATCCATGGAAGCATGTTTCAGAGTGTGCATAAGCGTCTGTGTACGTGTTGCTTGTCATCAGCGTCAACATGAAGTGGTTTAACTCCCCGTTTGCTGACCCTGACAGCTGTGCACACACTGAACACAATGTACACACTACCAAACACTGATGCTGAGAGTGAGAGGAGAGACAAAGAAATAAAAAACAGAAGCCAAGGCCGCTGGCCAGATTTCTGTGTACTTGCTCCCTCAGTCTCTGTCTCTCTCTTCCCCACACACAAACACACACACTTTCACAGAAACTGAGAAACACAACAGACCCAGTTTCTTTCATCAGGTTTTGAATTCTATTGGTTATATGGGGTAAATGTTTAGAGCAGTTGGGTTACTGATAGAGCATTTGCACCACTTATTTACTGTATTGTAGGTTGTGTGTGTGTGTGTGTGTGTGTGAGTGAGAGAGAGAGAGAGAGAGAGAGAGAAGTACTTTTGAGTTATGTGGTTGTATTAAACTATTTATTTGTTTATACTGTACATACCACCCCATAAAGATTGTTACTGTTGTAGATGATCAGTATATCTTATTTCTAAATCTAGGATGATAATCCTGCCTATATTCAACTCTAAACCCTCTTTGTTACTGGATTAAGTCTCACACGCTAACCAAAGCTTCTCAAAGTAAAGTAAAAACAAAGTTGACTGCAGATGCTTTTATCTGAAGTGACAGTGACTTGATGTGGGAATTAGAGCCAAAACCTCTCTCTTGGTCAAAGTTATGCCCACCTAAGAATTAGAAAAGGGACTAGTGGGATCAGGATCAGAGCCTTTGTTCAGAACGAGGTCACACAGGGACTTCCGGTGAGCCACGCAGCGAACTGAGCCACACTGAGCTCCTGCCAAAATCTTCCCATTTTGTGACTTTAAAAAGCCCATAGAATGCAAAATCACATTTACCTTGTTATTGTTGAATTTAGGTAGCTTACCGAAACTCCCAACACCATCTTCCGCCTCCTTCTATATGTAAATTTCAGGCTAGAATTTGCCGGGCTGAAAAAAAAAACAATCTGAAACTAGGGCTCAAAGACAGCGCAAAGCTACACCTCCTCCATTACATTGTCCAATCCAAAGAGCTCTAGCTCTAGAATCTTTGGTCCAATCAAAATTGTTTGGAACAGTCTCTTGTTCAGCCCCCTGTTGCTTCGGCGGTAGGCTATAAACGAACTGTAGTCTATGTAATAGCTAGCTAACATTGAGAATGGCTAACGGCTCTAAGAAAATTAAGTGCATGTTGAATTTCTTTTTGAAATAAGTGCATGTTGAATTTCTGTTTAACTGGAGAACATACGAAAAAAATGTCAGCACGCGCGTGTAACGTTCCAGGATGTACTGGGCTGGGGTTGTCCGGAATTTGCACTACCTTCCTCAAGAACCTTACATTCAACGGGAGTAGTTGATTTTTATCTACAACCACGAGATGCGCGTGGTTGTAGGTTGTAGTTGCGCTAGTCATTTCACCCCAGATTGTTTAGCCAACCTCGGGCTGTATCAATCCGGCTTTTCACGAACACTACGCCTGAAACCAGGATCTATTCCAACTATTCTCCAACCACAACCGATTCTGCCAGTAGGTAACCACGCTAGAATTCAGTGTTTTTTGGTCGCCATAACCATAGAATTATAGACTTGTATATACTGTTATTTCTATTGCCTTAACAGTTTGCCTACTTGATGCTACTTGGATATCCAGGTTATTGCGAAGCAAAAAAAAAGTTGCTGCACACTCGGTCACAAAAGTGTTGGTAAGCTAGCAAGCATAACAACAGATATTAATGTCGCATTTCCACTACGGCCCTGGGCAGCCCCCAGGCTTCATCCCGGTCTTAACACCTGTGCTTAGCCCCAGTGTTGCATTTCCATTAACGTTACCAAGTTTTAACATCAGGGTTTTAGGTGAACTTGGAATGTTTACTATACAAACGTAATAGCCTACGTTAATTTCCAGGTAAAGATGCATATCGCCGTCTATCATAGCTTATCATAACCTCAGACATTAGTGCTGAAACTAAACTACATAGCCTATGCCTACATAATATTAAATGGTAAATGGTTCTGCATAACGTTGTCATAAAGGCTGACATCCTATTGCGTGTTTATTTAGCTCAGATAGTTAACCGATTTACTGCTGAGAAATAGACCTGCTGCTTGCTTGTAGTGTAGGCGCAAATAAGCGCGATATAAAATAAAACAGTAATGTTAAAAGGGGAGCGATAAAACTGTAATCTGTATACAGTCTATATAGCCTGCAGTTGGGGTCAGACGTGGATTTGTTTTCTAGCGGTAGCAGTAACGCTACCTTCTAGCCAGAGTTCTTGCAAGTGGCTTTTCACTTCTTTAGTCTGTGTGAAGTTCTTAAAAACAAATGTCATTGTGTTACAAATTGAGCAGCTCTAATTTGACATTAGGCTCCATCTGGGGCTACTACTACCGTTGCAGCATGTTGACCTGCTTGCTTGTAGCGTAGGCGCAAACGTAGCGTGATAAAATAAAACGGTGATGTTAAAAGGGGAGCGATAACACTGTAATCTGCATACAGTCTGTATAGCCTACAGTTGGGGTCAGACATAGTGTAATTTGTTTTCTAGCGGAAACGTTGAGAGTATCAGTGAAACTCGGGAGCCAATCTGCTTCAGTGAAAAAACTGCCAATAGGCCTCACAATGAAATAGCCAATCAGCGCCAGGGGGCGGGAAACTGGCCAAAGGGTGGGAAATATGAACATTTTTAATGAGTATACATTTCTGAGCATGGAATAGACAGCCTAGAAATGCTCCTGAGTCTTTTTCAGCCTCACAAGTTTGCATACACAATTATTGAGGCTCAAAGAACATTTTATGATGGTCAAAAAATGTGTTCTATGGGCTCTTTAAACACTTTCAAGTGTAGTTTTGCGTATTCGACACTTAAAGGTCAAGAACCTTGGGGTGTATATTGATCAAGACCTCTCTTTAAATAGTCATGTAAAGCATATCTCCAAAACCTCATTCTTTCATTTACGCAACATTTCTAAGGTCAGAAAATTCCTTTCTTTTGAGGATGCAGAAAAACTAATACATGCATTTGTTACCTCCAGACTTGACTATTGTAATGCACTGTTCTCTGGATGTGGTACTAGCTGCATCAAAAACCTTCAACTAATACAAAATGCTGCAGCACGAGCACTCACTAGGACAAAAAAATATGAACATATCACACCTGTCCTTGCTTCCTTACATTGGCTTCCTGTTAAAAGCCGAATTGATTTTAAAATACTTCTCCTAACATATAAAGCCCTTAATGGCCTTGCTCCAGCATATATTAAAGACTTACTTGTTCCCTACCACCCTTCTAGACCCCTAAGGTCACAGAATGCTGGTCTCCTAGTAATTCCTAGAATATCAAAATCGACAATGGGAGGAAGAGCATTCTGCCATCGTGCGCCTGTCCTGTGGAACAAACTCCCTTCTAACATTCGTCAAGCGGACACTCTCAACACCTTTAAGTCTAGACTCAAAACTTTTCTATTTACTGACCCCTTTAGTTAGGGATGGTGTATGGTAAGCCACACCTCCTTAGGGTATTATTGGAAAGGACTGCCTCTGCTGTAAGCTCCCGTCCAGGACTTGGTGGCCACTGACCATTTCCTTTGGTGGTGTTGGCTTGTTATACATCATACCTTAGTTATGCTGCTATAGTTTAATGCCGCCACAATCCTCCCATCTGTTAACCCGTACAATTTTCACTATTCTTTCTCCTCCTCTCTATTTCCTCTCCACTTACTTCTCTCTCTTCACTTAGCCAACATCTGTATATGGTTTCACATGCAATATAACTCACATTCTCTGAAATCTGATGGAGACTGTTCTAACTCATCTCCTCTCTGATTTTCCATGCCTTTACCACCCTGCCGTGAGTCATCACTGCCTTCCACTGCCTGCGCCTGCACCTCCTGGGTTCTCCTGGGACCTTCTTCCAAAGTGATCCGGCGGCACTCCTGAATGGTCCTCAACCCACTCCACTGTCCATGCCACTGCCTCCCTGCAAAGGGTCACCCCTGCCTTCCACTTCCTGATCCTGCATCTCTGGCTTCCTGGGCGGTCTGCCTTCAGCTTCACAGATGACCCTGACATGATTGATACAGCCTCTAGCTGGCCCCTGGCTTGACTGCGCCTAATAACAGACTATATCCTGGGATTCTAATGGGACTCCTATATTACTTGACTTTATTTACCAAAATTTTCTTGTAATGTGTATCTTATGGAATAATAGTGGACTACTCACCATCTGAGAGACTGAAAACCTGCCCTAGGCAGTTGGGTTAGCCCCTTGAGCCGTCGGAACTGCCCAAGGTTTCTTCCTCTACCATAACAAGTAAAAAAACGCTGCTAGGGAGTTTTTCCTTGCCCCTCATTGGGCCTCTTGTGTTAAGCGCTTTGTGACATGCCTTTTGTAAAAATGCGCTAGATAAATTTAATTGAATTGAATTGAACTTAAAGTTCTCAACTATGACCACCAAAAATCCAGCCAGTTCTCCGTAAAAGCAAGCAAATTTGATGAAAAACGCTTTATGGCTAGTTTACCATATGAAGACATAGCATTGCTAATCCAGCAAACAGCGGAAGCCGAATGGGAAACGCTAAGACAGGTGGTGAGTGACGGTGAGTGGCTAACTGACACTTCAGACAAAGCACTGTCCCCCCTCAGCGCATGTGTGTCCGAAAACGGCACTTTTCTTCGTTCTCTGCAAGAGAACATTAACAGTCAAGCCGCTGAAGTTGAAGCATTATCTACTGAAGTGGACACTCTTCATGGGTCAGTTCCTCGTTAAAAAAGATGCTAACTACTGCATGACTGAGCTGGAGAGGCTACAATTAAAAACTGACGAACTAGAGGACAGAGGGAGACGAAACAACATTCGAATAATCAACCTTCCTGTGTTGTTGTTGAAAAAGACGATGACGTTGGATACCTGAAAGCAATGCTGCTGATATGGATTCCTGATCTGGAAACGCGAGCCACCATGCCCCTGGAGATTGATAGAGCTCATCGAGTGTATACCACTAAGTCCTCCTCCCAAGCCAGCACGATGATTTTCCGACTTCTTCGTTATCCTGACCGTCAGGCAATTTTGCAAGGTGCAAGGAAGGCCAAACCAGCACTATCAGACGGCACACGCTTGGAATTCTACGCCGACTACAGCGGAGGCACGACCCGGAGGAGAAGAGCCTTCAAGGGAGTATGAGCTCGCTTTTGGCAGCAGGGAATCGTGGGTAGCCACACCATATTAACCTTAAATGTGAAGGGCCTAAATTCTCCTGCCAACTGCACCAGTATTCTAGACTTTTTACACAGACATAGCTCTTTTGCAAGAGACCCATTTCAGACCAACAAATGTAGCTAGAATGCAAAACAGACATTCTAAACCTATTGTAGCCTCAGGAGATTTCCCACACCAAAGGGGTAATGATCTTAATGAAAAGGAACATAGCCCTACAGACTGAGAGGATTAGCACTCAGGGAGGTTAGCCTATTGCTGTGCTTCTACACAGGGGCAAAAGGTGGCATTTGTAACTGTATATGCACCAACAAGCAATTTTTTTCCACTTTTAGCCAAAGAGCTACTTTCTTTGACTGACCATTTATTAATAATTGGGGCTGATATGAATAAATTTTTTGATAGACATATGGACAGGTCACATGGTTCAGTATCAACAGTCCAGGGTGCTGCTTCCGAAGCTTTAGCCCAATTTTCAGAAAGCATGAATTTAATAGACGCTACATTCAATTTCGCGAGCAAGTCAGTCTGGCCAGGCTGCTGTTATTTTTAGGAATTAAGGATTTATTTTTCCCAAATCTGTGGGCACCAATGAGAAATGTGCTTACACATATGTCATCGGAATGAGTGGTCTGATTGGTTGTAGATTCGTCAAGTAGTTACAAGTAGTATACAGAGGCATCTGATGGACGCAGGTTAAGCCCACCTCCCAGAAGATGTTTAGTACTGTAGGATGGCCAGACTAAGCTCCCAAGAGCTTTGTCGCGCAAGCCAGGCCACTGTAGTATATGTTGTGTATGATTTTTTTTTTAAGCTGCTGGGACCTTGAATTTTCCCGGTATCTAGGTAGCATTGTCTGTGTATCTATCTAATCTTGAACAGGAGTTGAACGCTAACTACTCTGAAGTAAAAGGAGTTAACCTCAAACTTAAACAGTCAGAACTGAATGATCTGGTTAAACAGAGAGTTGAATATTTAATGCACATAACAAAGCACAAATATTATTCTGAGAGTAGTAAACCAAGCATTCTAGCATTGACACTTAAAAAATAGGAGAAGAACATGACTATCTCCACTGTTCGAGACCCTCATGCGGGGATTTTAACAACACCAGACATAAATAATACTTTTAAGAACTTCTTCACTAGTTTATATTCCTCTGAATATCTTCCTGCTCCAAACCAACTGGACACTGGACACAAAGTGGTTAATGAATTGATCCACTTGGATCAGACGGGTTTTATGAAGGGTCGCCTATCATCTGACAATATAAGGCAGATTCTGCACATAATTGAGGGTGCAGAAAAGAGTGGTGAGCCTAATGGACTTTTGCACAAAATCTCTTTGATCGGTTAGAGTGGAAATATATATGGAATGTTTTAAAAGAATTATAATTTGGCCCAAATTTGATTAGAATGGTACAAATCCTTAACAGTAATCCCTCTGCAAGAGTTTTCACTGGAGGAATTATCTCAGACCCATTTTGGATATACAGAGGGACAAGGCAGGGGTGTCCCCTTTCCCCCCTTCTTTTCAATCTCTGTATTGAACCTTTGGCTCAATGTATACGTCAAAATAATATTTTAACTCCAATATCAATAGGTTCCTCCAAACAGTATATATCCTAATATGCCAATGATGCACTGATTTACCTTTCTGATATTCAGTCCTCCTTACAAGAGGTCATGCATATTTTGAGCAACTTTGGTAAACAATCAGGGTTCAAAATTAACTTAAAGAAGTTTTAATGCTTCTCAATGTGGATGAAAGTGAGCTAACTCTCCCTAAAGACATTGTTGTGGCTAACCAGGTGACCTACCGGTATCTAGGTAGCATCGTCTGTGTCTGCTATTGCTAAAATTAACTATAAAGAAAATAGAAAATTATATTAATAGATAGCCCCTCCTATCATCTGTACCGGCCCGAATTTCAGTAGTTAAAATGAACGTTCTTCCCTGCATCAATTGTATTAGCTCAATGCTACCTATCTCTCCCCCTGTTGATTATTGGAAAAAGCTGGATACTATGCTTAAATCCTTTATTTGGAATAAGAGGCATCCACGTATAAAATAGTCAGCGTTACAACTACCCAAATGGTGGTCGGGCTCTCCCTAATTTCAGGCTATACCATTGGTCCTTCACACTACAACACATAAGACACTGGCTGGACCATGAGGCACAGACCTCCTGGATTGAGATCGAAAGGGGTCTTGTGGCACCAGTAAGACTGCAGGATTACTTATTTTCAGGTGCTTCATGTAGACAAGCTTCATTAAGGTGTGGCCCAATTATATCCAATCTGTTGATAGCATTTCAAGCAGTGGAAAAATACCTAGATGTGGGCATGAAGTGGCACAAAAACTCTCCCCTGTGGTTTAATCATGGTTTATTGTCTGGAAGTAATGGAATAAACCATTCGCTCCAGGTCCATGGGTACATAAGGACATATATAATTTGAATGATATAAATGGTGTGGACTCATTGTTGAGCTTCTGTGACCTTGTTGCACAATTTGATGTTCCTAAACACTCTCTCTTTCATTATCTTAAATTGCGGTCAGCTCTTAAGTGCCATAATATTCAGTGGGGGTCAAACCTCAAAACACACCCTATTGTGGACACAATTAAAAAAACCCGTAGAAGGATTGTATAATTTCTTTAATCAAATCTTGATAAAGAATGGAAAGAGACATTTGAAACCCACAGGAGGACCTAGATTGGGAAGCCAAATGGGACAATGTTACAAGCTCATCAAAGAATCCCAATCATCAGTTTATCCACTTGAATATAAATTATTGCACATATCTGACTCCTCACAAGCGGCATTTGATGGGGTTAGCCCCCCCATCCGTATTGTACTTTTTGTCCATTTGGTAATGTTGGATGTTTTATGCATTCTGTGTGGGACTGCCCAGACATTTTCTCTTTCTGGACTAAAATAATTGGTATAATATCTACCTTGACAAGCTTTGATTTTCCAGTGGATCCTGCACTACACCTTTTGCTTGATGACTCAAGCTTTCCAATGCCAGAGAAAACACGTAAATTGTGGTTAGTAGGAATCACAGCTGCCAAGAAATTGGTGGTCCAGAGATGGCTTCCACCTCATGATCTTTCAGTAAAACATTGGCGGCTATACACACTGCTTGACATTTTGTACCTAGAGCTGTCCTCAGCAAGAATAAACCATGCTAAGGAAACAACTGTCAACAACTGGTTGAATGCAAATGGTGCAAGAAATGGTGAAAGAGTTACTCAGCAATTAGACGCTGTCATTACTGTACTTTCTTAAGTTCTATTTCTTTTTTATCTTACCATTATTTGTATATTGATTATCTTATTTTATGTCTAGTTTTATTTTCTTGCACACTGCAAGCAGTATAATTTATTCAATGCATCACATTGCATTTTGTATTTTTTTCATGTTATCAAAATCCAATAAATAGTGCATTATAAAAAAGAACAAGGTTATACAGGAGTAAAAGTTGTCCTCCTGTTCTTCCACATGTAACTGTCAACCTATAAGTAGTATACTGTTACTGGCAGCTTATAGCCCACACTGGGAAACTCTTTTCCTTGCCTCATTTCTTGCCGCACAAAACTCTTTGAAAGCTTACAGGAGATAAGCAGTAATATCCACCATCAAAATGCCTACCCTCTCAGCAGATGAGAGAGAATCAAAACAGAAAACAAAAAAAGTCCATGACACTCACCAAAAAAAATGCTTTTCTTATTGCAGGAGATTAGTAAAAGCATTCGTCAAATGCTCTGACACATTTTAGTTATTGGCATTGCCATTTTGTCTGGCAGTGAATAATGTTTTTCTTTTTCCATTTCTGGTTTCTTCACCATGCTCATATATTCAGCACATTTGAGGCTTTGAGGTCACTTCTGGGAAGGGGGAGACACAAATGTGAGAAAGTGAGACGGGGCAGCCCCAAGTCACCAGAAACATGGAGAAGGAGATCATGTGCAAGTACCCATGTGCAGTGCTCGCTAAAATGTTGTAAAGAAATCAAAATGTGTGCTTTAATATTTGCATAGGTAGAATAGAATGAAACGGATTGATTCAGATCAAAGTCAAAGGAAGTAGACGTGAACACGCAGCTCATGTAAGGCCTGAATGTTACTGAGCAAACAATTGAATGAATTGCATGCATGTACTTTGCGTGTGTGTGTGTATGTGAGAATGAGCTTGTCCCAAAAGGAGGATAAGGGAACAGAGGCACCACAGAAGGGAAAGAGAAATGAGGAGATTAGCATATTTGAGTGTGTGGCATAATCATGCAAATTCCTGCCGAATTAAAGAGGACAGACTGAACGCACTGTGCAATTACATCTGATTAGCATAAAGACCAGCTCGCACAGCCAGGCCTCCTAGCCTATGCTTTCTCCCAAATGTACATATATGCAGTGGCAATACATATATATTCACAAATGCATGCACATGCACACACACACACACACACACACACACAGACATACACAATCAGACAGTACACACAGAGCATACTGCCCCCCTCCTCTTCTGAAAAAGATCAAGTGCTTTGCTCTAGGAGAAGCCTTTGAAAGACACACATCCCTCTGGCCTACAACACACACTTGTGTTTCCACGCAGCTCCAGTTTGCATGCTGGGTCGTGTAAGTATGTGTGTGTGTGTGTGTTGGAGGAATCGAGAAAAGATGGATGGTGCCCTCACTTTTAAGTTGCACTCTAAAAGTCTTGCTGTGTTGAAATCATAGACATCAAACACACTCACACAAAAACATACACACACACACACACAGACAGACACAGAGAGAGAGAGAGAGAGAGAGAGAGAGACGACTATAACTTTAAAACAGGGCTATTTAAGAATACACTTTCAAACCATAAAACAAAGCAAAGTTTTTTCTCACCCTGGGAGTTGAATGTGGCTCATTAAACCCACATTTCCCACGGGTAATCCTTGGAATAAAATCTCAAAAAAAGAAAAAAAAATCTAATATATCTTTCATTTTCAGAGATAAATGTTTGAATCTCTCATCTAATAATCGGCAATCTCACTTTGCTGCATTTATCACTATAAATCCATTGGGACCATCTTCATCGCTCTCTCTGTCACACACACACACACAGATGTAAATAATATCCTATAGTTTCTGAAAGAAGAAAACAGAGGGTAAGCAGAATGTTTACTATTTGTATATAATTTATTTATTTATTTAATTTCATGCTATTTGCATCCCCCTAATGCACATGTGTAATTACAAATATGAGAAAGTTTTTAATGTTACATTAATATTGTTTTATTTCATGAAATTTACATAAAAGTCTTATGATTTTCACTAACAGACCCAACCTGACACAGACAATCATCAGTTTGTGAAAGCCACCATGATTTGAGCTTTAGATTCATGCAGACAGCAAGTATGTTCTGCGCACACGCACACACACAAATAGAACTGCATGGCAATACAGAGTGGAATCTGCTGTTATTCGATACTGTGGTTGAGAAGCATAAAATAAGAATTGTCGTACTAAAGAAATATCACATCAAACTTTGCTTAGTTATTTAATCATGAACCATCCAAATAAAATAGAAAAATAAAAATCAGCAGAACTATAAGGAATTTAATGAGAGAGAAAGATAGAGAGACAGAGAGAGAGAGATCAACTTAGAGAGAGGAGAAGTGAATTTTTTTGTACTTCTTCTTTTATGGTTTGTACTCTTCGTCTGTCATTCCCTTTGGTGGCTGTCTCTGTCACCACTGTTAGTTCACGCCTATCCTGCTGCTCCTATTTTTATGAATGTTTTATTACATCTCTCTCTCTCTCACTCTCACACACACACTCTCTCTCTGTCTTTATATGTGCATATAGCTGTGAATTATCTGGGTTGGGAGTCAGTGTCCACTGTCAAAGAAATTAAGGGGAAGCATAGCATTGAGAGGGTAAGATGGGAGAAGGGGAAAAATGGAAGCTTGAAAAAGAAAAATATGATGTTGAAGGACACTGTTATAATGCTTTGCACAGGTTGAAGGCCTTGAAAGCCCGATTGGATTCCTTAACCTTTACACCGGAAACACCATTTTTATTCCTCACAATGGGACTCCAAAGGTAAAACCGTTAAAGTCTCTCAACAGGTGTGCCCTAGTCATAGCTCCCTCTATCGGTGTGTCTCAACCAATCAGAGCTTTCCGATTAGGAACACCTCGATCAAGATCAAAATCCCTGTTTGCATACAGTAGATTGTCAGGGAGATCTCCACTGCCAACTGGCTCCCCTATATTTCACAGCTTTTTGAAATGGAGTTAACAATCTGTTCCCCTGCATGATGAGGTCTTGTGTTGACAATTGAACTGGGCTTGCACTGAAAAAAAATGCCCTTCTAGAAATAAGCCTAATATTCCTAAATCTAGCCAAATTATCTTGTATAGAGCAAAAAAATCTGCCAGTGGGGTAAGAAAAATGTACAAGGCTAGAATTTTTAAAACTAGCAAAAAGGTCTAGCCACTGGAAAATCATGAAACTAGACAAAAAGGCTAGAATTTGAGCAAACTGAGCTTACTACAAGCAATGCAATAATATTTATTTAAGACAAAGTAACTTAAAATGAGAAATGTAGTCTCTTAATTAGCTGACTGTTAGAATTTATGTCTTGAAATAAGATTAACAACTAGTCAAAATATTCTTAAAATAAGCATTTTATTACACTCAACAAAAATATAAACGCAACACCTTTGTTTCTGCTCTGATTTTTCACGAGATGGACTTGGATCTAAAATTAATTCCAGATACACACAATATTACCATTTCTCTCAAACATTGTTCACAAATCAGTCTAAATGTTAGCCTGGCTAACGCGACTGATAAGCTCTTTGTAGCTTAGTCTGGCCAGGCTCAGTTACTACTGAGATTCTGGGAGGCGGGCTTAACCTACGTCCATCAAATGCCTCTGTATTCTACTAGGAGAATCTACAACCAATCAGACCACGCAGTCTTGTTCAAGCTTGTTTCTCATTGGTGCCCTCGAGCTTGGGATAATAATTCCTCTAAATCGGCAGCCTGGCCAGACTGACTTGCTCGCGAAATTGAATGTAGTGTCACAGGAAGTATGGGCGGGCCCAGGCTATCTAAATGTGTGATAGTGCACTTGATAGCACTTCTGCTTTGCTGAGATAATCCATCCCACCTCACACGTGTGCCACATCAAGATCTGACATCATGAGCAGTGCACAGGTGTACCTTATACTGCCCACAATAACAACTGGCCACCCTGGAATGTGCAGTTTTGTCTCACAGCAAAATGCCACAGATGCCACAAGCATTGAGGGAGCGTGCCATTGGCATGCTGACGGCAGGAATGTCAACCAGATCTGTTGCTCGTGCACTGAATGTTCATTTCTCAACCATAAGCCGTCTCCAAAGGCGTTTCAGAGAATATGGCAGTACATCCAACCGGCCTCACAACCGCAGACCACGTGTAACCACACCATCCCAGGACCTCCACATCCAGCAGGTTCACCTCCAAGATCGTCTGAGACCAGCCACTCAGACAGCTCCTGAAACAATTGGTTTGCATAACCAAACAATTTCTGCACAAACTGTCAGAAACTGTCTCAGGGAAGCTCAACTGCATGCTCGTCGTCCTCATCGGGGTCTTGACCTGACTCCAGCTCGTCGCCGTAACAGACTTGAGTGGGCAAATGCACACACTCTTCACGGATGAATCTCGGTTTACATTGTTCAGGGCAGATGGCAGACAGAATGTGTGGCGTCGTGTGAGTGAGCACTTTGCTGATGTCAATGTTGTGGATCGAGTGGCCCATGGTGGTGGTGGGGTATGGGCAGGCATCTGTTATGGACGAAGAACACAGGTGCATTTTATTGATGGCATTTTGAATGCAAAGAGATACCGTGATGAGATCCTGAGGCCCATTGTTGTGCCATACATCCATGAACATCACCTCATGTTTCAGCAAGATAATGCACGGCCCCATGTTGCAAGGATCTGTACACAGTTCTTGGAAGCTGAAAATGTCACAGTTCTTGCATGGCCAGGATACTCACCGGACATGTCACCCATTGAGCATGTTTGGGTGTTTGACTGGCGTATACGACAGCGTGTACCAGTTCCCACTAATATCCAACAACTTCGCACAGCCAGGTTCTGAGTCCCCAGATCAGATTTCCGTGTTGTTTGTGGAATCGATGGTTGTACCAAAGAATATCGCGTCTACAACTCATTTTGGTATCATATTCGAAGAACCCATTCTGAACACTTTGACAGTGGCAGCAGCAACTTAAGGAGAGAAGGAAGGACAGCAACCTCAAGACTGGACCTCACATCACCAATGGATCAAAACACTAGCAACGTGTGGGCATATAGGTAAACCACCTGCGTTATGGTTTTCAATGGCTCCACTGGGAGTGCCAAAAGGTTATTTGTTCTTCTGCATATGGCAAGTACGAGACCGAGTAGAATCACTGAACATTAAGTGCCAGTTTCGCATTCAAAGCCTTCACTACAACTGTGTGCTTCAATGTGTGCAAAAATAAACTGTTAGGTTAGCCTAAGGTCAAACTCCCAACATCTATGAAATGTTTCTTTATTATTGCAGGTATTTGACAGACCCGATTGTAAAGCATATGGCTGAATTATTAATCCACCTAAAGTAGCCTTTACTTTGGTGCATGAAAGTGCACCAGAGAGAGATTATTTTCACAACTAATGTTTTGCCAATGTGTTTCCTTTTCAAATTTTGACTTCAATGCATGTCAAAAAAATATATTTTGATGCATAGACTACATTTTATGAGTTTGGGCCCCTGTTCTCATATTATTTGCAATGGGAGATAACAGAGAGAGTCCAATAGAAGGTTGCGGTGGAGAACGCAGAGCAACCAACGGAGGATGCAATAGTGGAAAATGTAGAGCGACTAACGGAGGATGCAACGGTGGAGATCAGAGAGCAACCCTGTCCTGATTTTGTGATCCAAGAGCATTTTAGTGCTTTTGGCAATTCAGTGTCATTGTATTCTGGCTGTGGACTTTTAAGAAATATCTATGTGATTAATTCATCATTGTTTTGTTTTGAGTTCATACAGTACAACACCATTTGTTATAATAGAGATTATATGCCATATCAATTAGAGATCCCAAACTTGGCACAAGCAACTGAACTGATATCTGTCAATAACCTTGTAGATTTCACTCCGTATTACTGCTTTACTCACAAGGATATGGTCTTTGTCCCAATTAAATATGACCTTGGAGATGTGATTGGGCTACACAAAGCCTCATCTGATGTATAAAAGGCACACTGTTCTTCTGCTACAGCTGTGGCTCATATTCAGTCATGGAAATTTGGCAAAAAGTCGAAATAAGTCGAAATGTTATAAAAATCCATTTACTGGGCAACACAGTACTGATTAATAGCTTTTTCTAAATCAGTCAACTGTATTGCATGTTTATCTTGTTTGACAATAAATTAATAATTGTTTTTATAAATTGCTGTCAAATTCTTAAATTGAGAAGTTGTGCAAGTGGTTTTCTTAAAATAAGGAATATAATCTTCCTCCTTTGCCTGGATAATTTGCAAATGATGTCCATACCTTGTTACTATATTGAGCTTGATCTTAGCTGGTAAATCTTATTAAGAAAAAGTTAGATACATTTTCTCAAAATAAGACTAATTTAGACAATTTAGACTAAAAATACATCTTTTCTAGACAAAAGCCTTTTGTACTTTCTTAAAAACCTGTTTTTGCAGTGTGGGCACCATAAACCATCCGCTTGGCTCTGAATGAGTGTGTGTGATATGTGACCATAGCCAGCAATAAACACAGGCCTTGGAGGATTGCCACTGGGAGCTACACAGGTACAGCTCAGTAGCCAACCCACTGTTGGATGGGTTGATGATGTGCACAGCCTAGAAGACAGTTTTCGGGGATTGTAAAGGCTGACTAATCTGATCTCCTGCTTAGCACAAGACGCGGTGTGAAACGTGTTTGTCTGATTGTCAGAATTCCTGGCTAATCAAGTGTGTAGACTCCATGCTTCCAATAACAGAATGATGCTTAGAACTAATCCCTCTTCAGATACCCCCTCCACCTCTCTCTCCCTCTCTCCCCATCTCTTTTTCTTTCCCTCTCTGTCTCTTTCTCTCGCCTTCATTATCTTTCTCTGATCAGTCAGTGTAGTAAGTCATTTCAGTGAGTAAATGATTTCATTAAGGTTATCTGAATATTTAACAGATTAATTAGGTTTGGTATTAATGTTGCCTGATCAGTCATTCTGACACGGGTCTGTAGCCTTCTCTTATCTATGGTGAAGTGCTTAAACAAATAATTTTTGGTTTTTTGGTTTTTTTTTTGCTGTTGTTTTTAATCAAGTTGTATGCACCTCTTTGGAAGAAATGTGTGTAGAATGTGTGTTCTGATGTCCAGTTGTTAAGATGAATACCATTGGACTGTGTTAGCGCCTTGTGGAAATCATTGCCTGGCTGAGATTCTCTGTGAGGCTATAATAAAGGTTGCTTAGTTACAGTTTGCCTGTCCTTTCATTCTCCTCTGTCCCTTTCTCTCCCATGCATATTCCTTTGTTCAAGAAATGCGCAAATGTGTGTGCACGTCCTGTGTGTGTGTGTGTGTGTGTAAGAGTCTCTGAGTGCACCCTGTTGTTAAGATAACAAAAGAGAAATACAACACAGCTCTTCACTCTCTCGTTCCTACCTACCTCTGCTTTCTCTCTTTAACTGTCTTTAATTATCTGTGCCTTTCTCTCTCTCTCACTCTCATTTTTTCCCTTACCCTCTCCCTCCCTTTTTCTCTCCCTCCACGACTGTCTCCTTCTCCCACCCACCCTTGCTGCGTTGTCTCTGGTCAGCATGCGCATCAGAGCCCTGGCAGTCCAATTAAAGAAGGAACAGGGATTCATGAGTGCTTCCTGAGCTATGCTAACGGATTGTTCAATAATTCATCGCAGATTAAAGTCTCTAATTGGAGTTGAGAGGCAGCCAATGTGAAGGTCGATAAGATCCCTGTAGGAGCAGACGGTGGGATTCATCACAAACGAAAACATAAACGCACTAGCACACATGCGCGCGCAGACATACACATACAGTACATTCTTAGTACACACATATTCAAAGTTACATGTTATCCTACATGTGTGAGCCAATATGCATGGTAGTCTTTTTCTTTCAATGTCAGACTCACTCTCACACACACACATTATGCGCACGCACTCAC
>JAGFZM010000143.1:247002-277838 GCA_017657215.1 Limnothrissa miodon
CACTCTGAACCAAAAACCAAACAACACTCTGGACTGAAAATAACTACCTCTGCATTGCAAATTGTTGTCAAACAAGAAGACAGCACTACAGCCCTTGTTACAGCACTTGCGGAATCAGTTGTTGCAAACAGACTTCCTGTACCTGAGCCAGCATTTTTCAGTGGTGACCCACTTCGATATAATGACTGGAAGTTGTCCTTTCAAACTCTCATTGATACGAAAAATATACCGGGTGATGAGAAGATCTATTATCTGCGAAAGTACATTGGTGGGCCTGCTAAGAAAGCAGTTGAAAGTTACTTTATGCTAGGTACAGAGGCAGCCTACATATCGGCTTGGACTATCCTTGAAGAAAGATATGGAAATCCTTTCCTCATTGCAAAGGCATTCAGAGATAGACTAAAAGCATGGCCTAATCTAAATCCCAAGAATAGCCTAGAACTACAGGAATTTGTGGATTTCCTTCGAAGCTGTGAGGCAGCCATGTCTCAAATAAAAGGGCTTGACGTGCTTAACGATTGCATTGAAAACCAGAAGTTACAGTGTAGCATTTCTCACACGCGAAGCCAAGATTGTCTGTAACCCTGTAACCTCCTTGTATGCTCTAAAACCAAGCGAAGGTGATAAGACCAGAGCTCAGAGAAATAGAAGTCCTGACAGAAAGGCATTAGCAACCAATTCAGATGGGAACCCTGTACCAGCAAGCTGTATTTTTTGTAAAAGGGCCAATCGCAGTTTGGACAATTGTCACAGATTTATGGAAAAGGAGGTTTCAGAAAGACGCAAGTTCATACAAGTAAATAAGCTGTGCTTTAGTTGCCTGAGGCCTGGGCACCACTGAAAGGAGTGTGAAAATCGAAAGACCTGTGATACCTGTAACAAAAAACATCCAACATGCCTTCATGAAAACCGTTCTAATAATACACACCTCTCCACAAGTCTCGACAGATCTGCAGATAGTGACAACATTATGAGAGAGAGGGTCGACCGCACCCAGGATAACACGGTCAGTGTGTCTAGTAGGGCAACATCAAACACAATTATGCAAGACTTCAAAGCCACTCATACCTCCACAGTAAAACCAGTTTGGGTGTCTGCTGTTCATGCACCAGAGCATGAGGTTCTTGTGTAAGCACTTCGACACACAAAGTGACACTACGTTCATTCTGAAAGAAACTGCTGAAGCTCTCAATGCTAAGAGTGAGCCAGTCCAGCTAAAGTTGTCAACCATGGCCTCAAGAAACACTAGAGTGTTTTGTCAGAAGCTAACAGCTCTTCAAGTGAGAGGGTTTTCCTCAAATAAAACAATACTCCTACCGGCAACATATTCAAGAGAATTTATCCCAGGAAATCGAGGTCATATTCCTACCCCAGACACCGCAAAGGCATGACCTCACCTTGAACATCTCTCTGACAAAATTGCTCCTCTGCAAAGTTGTGATATCGACCTGCTCATGGGCTATAACTGTCCTCAGGCCCTTATTCCAAGACAAGTGGTTTCAGGAAGAGAACATCAGCCTTTTGCGATAAAAACAGACTTAGGATGGATTGTGATTGGCTGTGGTGACCCTCATATTGATTGTGGAGATGTGATTGGAACTAGTCATCATACCGTCGTGAAGCAGGTAAAGCCACGCCCTGTTCTTGTCCAACCTTCGTCAGATCTCGCATGTGAGGTGCATTTTGTCCTTATGTAGCAGAGCGGTAAGGGTTAAGGCTTCAAGAGGCCCATAGCTATAGCCTGAGTACGCCACCCTGGAACCCAGGGATATTCTTAAGAGATCACTACGCCTAATCAGAGCACAGGTTCTCATCATACTGCTGGGGCACAAATCCCACTCAACGGAAACATAAAAATAAAGGAACAAAGAAATCTGGCAACAACGTAAATATAACAGACACTGGGGCTATAATTGACGGTCTTTATTAAGCAGGGGAGGTAGACTAACATAGATGGGTAGCATACAGGCCACAACACACGTGAAAAAGTATCAAAACACACTTCAACCCACTACAAAACACAAACCATGAGTAGCTTGGTCTACCACCACTGACACTATGACACTAGACCCTTCCCCCCCACACACACACACTAGAGTCTGTTGAAAAATAAAAAAAAACATTAAACATAAATTAACAAGGACAGGACAATGTAAAGAAAGCAAAATGACACATGAACTACAAATGAAACAAGGCAAGACAAGACAGCAGCACGACCCACATTACTCCACTAGGGCAGGGAACTGGGCCATGCTACCTGCATTGAAAGAAAACAAAAGGTAACAATTCACAAGACATTAACACAAATTAACACTGAACACAAAGAAAAAGGGCATACCTCCATGGTACCCCACCGTGCAGCCACAAGCATCATCTGGAGCTGGTGGCTAGCTCCGGTAGGTAGGCAGGAGCCTAACAAAAAGAGCCTCCCTGGCTGCAAGCTAGTGGCAGCACAATTGAACAATTAGTGGCTAACAAGGGGGTGGAGCATGAAAGACCCAACTTGCCCAACAATAAGCAATGTGCTCCCTATCGCCTTGGGTGTCTGGAAAGGAAACTGAAAAGAAATCAGCAGTACTATAAAGATTATACGACCTTCATGGGAGAAATAATAACGAGTGGAGATGCTGAGAAGGTCCCAGAGCAAAGCGTAGGCAAAACCCCAGTATGGTACATCCCACATCATGGGGTGTACCATCCACAGAAGCCGGGTAAGATACGTGTTTGATTGTGCTGCAAGATTTCAACAGACCTCTCTAAATGACCATCTTCTGAGTGGGCCTGACTTGACAAATGTCTTAGTAGGAGTACTCTGTCGCTTCCGTAAAGGTCCTGTGGCAGTTATATGCGACACTGAAAGAATGTTCCACCAATTCCATGTCAAGGAGGAAGACCAAGATTATTTGAGATTCCTCTGGTGGGATGGTGGCAATCTAGAGACACAGCCTTCCATCTACCGGTTGAAAGTTTACCTGTTTGGTGCAGCTTCCTCACCTGGCTGTGCCAACTATGGACTTAAGCACCTTGCCGCAATGTCGCGTGGTAAGTTCAATGATGCCACTATCCGGTTTGTTCAGAGGAACTTTTACGTAGACGATGGCTTAGGGAGCACAGAAACCGAAGACAAAGCGATTCAGTTAGTTAAGGAAGCGAAAGACCTCTGCAGTATGGGTAAACTACGTCTTCATAAGTTTGTCTCAAACTGCAAGGAAGTACTAGACTCAATTCCCAAAGAGGAACGTGCAGAAGGCATCAAGGATTTGGATCTAGCATTTGGAGAGCTACAAGTAGAAAGGGCACTTGGTGTTCAATGGTGTGTAGCCTCTGATCAGTTCCAGTTTAGAGTGGTTGTTAAAGACAATCCATTTACCAGGAGAGACGTGTTGTCCACAGTTGCCTCACTGTATGACCCACTTGGCTTTGTGGCACTGTACATTCTGATAGGAAAGCAGATCCTACAGCAGATGTGTCGTGACAAGCTTGATTGGGATAAATGGACATTCATTCATATAGACACATTAAAAAAAAATCGCAGAAGATTTTGGTGGGAGTGTAACTGTCGTGGATTTATTTGGGGGCATTGACGGTCATTTGAGTGATTGAATGACTAGTGTGTTTTCTTTGTTTTGTTCGCTTCCTTTTATTGGTATGGAACGTTTAATTTGAAGCCACAGTCTGTAGGACATAATTTGCAACCACGCGTTTCTAGCAGTGGCGGTGAATGAGTCCCTCTGAATGGTGTTTGCAATTTTAATGTTGCTGTATGGTTTACAGTACATTGATGGAATTACATGTTCTTTAACCTTGTGTTCTGGAAACCTTCTTGAAGTTATGAAGTGAAGAGTTAGCTCCTTTGGTGATAAGCTGGCGGCGAGGTATGACTTAATGTTCATCTAATAGTTAGCCCTCTAGCTTGATAAATAACTAAACAATTTGTTTTAACGTTAATGAAATGAGCAAATTTGCTGTTTTATTATCAGTTTTCACGGGACAAGACATATGGAATAAAGGACCCTGTGTTTTAATCAAAAACGTTGTGCCTGCGTGTTACTGGGGGAGCTACAGTTTTCTTTGTTTGACCTCTGAAGATGATGGATGAATGTGCTTCTTTTTAATGATAGCAATGTCAGGATCAATCCACCAAGGTTGTGAAGTCTTTACAGAAAGACAAAGTCAGTATGTGTGTTAGAGAGGTAAGGCCAGAGTATAGCAAGGCAGATTATAGAGGGATTTAAAACAAGAAAAAATTGCCCTTGAAAAAGTTATCACTATATTGAATACAGAGAATATGTACTTTTTTGTTTTTAAAAATTTCATCTGTTTTTTAACTTTGCCTACAGTATGTATGATGCCATCATGTGACTATAATACTTTTTGCACTGTACAGGTATGTATGCTGGATGTCCTTGTTGCTTGTCAGGAGAGCAAAACACCTATCAAAAAGCTCAGGAAAAATTTTCATTTTAACATTAACATTACACATAGCTCCACAACCCTCATTTTTCCAGTACAGTATGTTGCACATCGGAGGCCAAATGATTTCTTTTCAGCAAAAAGTAGTATGAGCCTCAGCAAGTAAACCATCAGATGCAACAGCAACAGAAATAACCATATGTGTGTGTCTGTGTGTGTGACTGTGTGTGTGTGTGTGTGTGTGTGACTGTGTGTATGTGTGCAAATGTGGGAGGTTGGTTGAGAGAGCGTTTCCTTCCATCTATCTGACACTCTAATTGAACATATTTCTGATACCACTGAATGCCATGTGAACTCCAAACGAACCCCTCTCAATGGCTGTCCTGCCAATCCCCTGAAGCGATCACTCATGTGCACTGTATATCTTGAATGGGAGTCTGGATTCCATTACATTTGTTCCATGCTAAACGGATCCCGCACCATCAGAGAGACAGCTTGCATGGCGCGCTCTACAGGGACACTTTTACTCTTTTTCAAGTGAATGAAGTTCAGGCATATACTGGGATCCATCTGGTAAAAAGAGCTGCAATGAAGGCGCCGTGGCTCAGTGGCCTAAGGCGTCCTGCCATGACTCCGGCGGCCCGAGTTCGATTCTGGCCTGTGATCCTTTGCCGATCCTGCCCCATCTCTCTCTCCCATGTATTTCCTGTTTATCTCTCCACTGTAACTGTCCAAATAAAAGGCAAAAAGACCCAAAAATATCTTTAAAAAAAAGAGCTCCAACCACACATTCATAGACACACACACAAACAAATACAGGGTGCATGAGGGAAAAAGTGAACAGATTTTTTTTGTCAGGAAGTGTTAGTTAGTTACTCTGTGCGCAGGAACTGAACTCAAAGGAGGAAATGTTCATAGACTATACTGAAATTTGTCTGAATGTAGCACATGGGGGTAAGCAAAAGAAACAGTGTGGAGCTGTCTGCACCTGTGTGATTGTGTGTGTGTGTGTGACGTGTGTTTGTGAAACAACGTAAAAAAGATTGACGTCAAGTCTCTGTAACATAATATCTAAATGACGAAGACGAAGACGCAGAAGGTGTCAGAAGTAGACCAGACCACTATGCATGCACATTGCACTACACATACACACATACAGTGTACACCCAACCCCCTCCCACACACACACACACACACACACACACACACACACACACACTTCACAGACCCCCAGATTCAGTCTGCTCATTGCTTCAGGCTTCCTTTGACTCTCTGACATGAATTCTAAATGTTCCAAAGAGTAGAGATAGAAGAAGACAGAGAGGGGGAGAGAGAGAGAGAATGAATGAAGACATTATGAAGTGCACTGGATATATATATATATACTTCACTTTTATCTGGTCAACACAACTACGATACAGCATCCAGTTATGTGCATAAAACATGAGGTTTTAAAAAATTTAGAGCAAGATCGAAATAGAGATGAGAGTAGAAGATGGGAGAGTGATGGAGAGAAGGAAGGAGGAGTGATGGCATCCATGAGAGAGAGAGAGGAGGAGAAGAGAATGGAAATATGGTTGAATGCACGGCAGAACGCTGGATGATGAAGTGTTTTATATTCTCTGTGAGTGCGACTTAAAACAGTAAAAGCATTTCTTAGGTCCCATGGTGCTTCTTGTTGGTGTGCGCGTGGGTGTGTGTGTGCATGTGTGTGTGTGTGTGTGTGTCTGTACTGTGTTTCTGTCTATGATAGAACGCCAGGGAGCTCATTCCAACTGTTTGAGTGACAGAAACATTGCTTCTCATGGCACAACTTACAGAGCGAATGAAAGGGGTTGCAAGAGAGCGAGAAAGAGAGAGAAGGAAAAGAAAGGAGGACAGGAAGAAGGATGGACAGAGCCAGGAGGCAGAAGAGAAACACAGAGGAGTGATGGCGTCCAGGAGGCAGAGGAGCGATGGGGCTGGGGTCCAGTGTAGTCGGCCTTCTGTCAATGTCATGATCCCCTCTGAAGATTGGCAGCCTGACTCCTCATGTGACCACAACCTTTCCCTGGACTCTCAGTCTTCTCTCTCTCTCTCTCTCTCTCTCTCTCTCTCTCTGTCAGCCTCTCATGGTAGTAGAGGTCCTCATGCACGCAGCCTCAGTCTTGTGTCATCACTATCTCAGTATTGCATTCCAAGAGGGTTTGGTTTTTTTTTTCTCATTCTGTTTCTTTTTTATGAATACTTTGTGTGTTTGCTACTGGGAGAGCATGCAGAAGAGAATATAGAATGGACTCGGAGACTAGGGATTTTTAAGTATTTTTCAGTTGTGTGTTTTTTTTTTTAACAAAGTGAGTTCAATCAGTCTGTAGTCAGTTTAGAAACTGGGAATGTACGTACTTTGAAAACAAGAAACAAAAATGTGTGTGTGTGTATGTTGGGTAAGCACAGTACATTGTCATCTATCAAAAAAAAAAAAAACCTGTAGAAGTTGATCGAAATAATATGAAATTTTGCCCTAGTATAAAAGAGCTGATGGTTAACCACTTGGCAGGGAAAGTTTGAAAAATGCATGCTCAACACTTCTACCCACACATTTTCCCTAAAATATGACAAGCTGACAGCATGGGCATCACAGCAGTTGAGTTCTATTGTACTGTTATTCACAATGGAGCTGGGATGTTTTGCCATAATGGCTAATGGACAAAAGCAAGTTAATCTAATTGCACAGCACTTTAAAACTGAAAGGTCATGTACAAAAGTGTTACAAAAAAGATGTCAAAGGCCACTTATTTATTGTACACACTAGAGGAAGCATTTACTTTTTCAGATGTTAAAAAAACTTTTCTTTGATGAATTTCCATTGGTTGGTCCCAACTAACATCTACAGTATTGTATGAGACAGACCTATCAGCATTCTGCAGCAGCACTGTATGACTAGCAGATGGAGGCTTAGCTTGAGAGATGCCCATGTGTGTCCCAAGCTGCACACCAGTCTGGGACCAGCTTCGCCAGATTTGGTTATGTTCTTTATAATGCATCAATAATGCATTATTGATGGTTAACAATGCGTTATTAACAGTTAGTTACCAATTGTTAGCCTTTAATGACATCAGTTAACCGTTAAAGAGGCTATCAGTATGTTTATGCAACCATTTTCGTGGTCATAAAATTGCTTAGAAACAGTTTTTCTGTTAGACTGGCCTGTTGTGTTGCAAACGGCAATTGAGCGCACCGCTGTACTAGCCTCGCCCTCGCCAGCCCCGCCCTGGACTTTCATTTCATTTCGTCCAGATGGTCTGGGAGCACTCCATCGACAGACGTTCTCTCATTAGATATGTGGTTTCTGCTGAAGTTTAAATTGATTGGATCTGCCTTTACCCAATCGCTAACGCCTGGTCGTTACGTATGCAACGCGACGGCTTGTGAAGGATGATAGCTTCCCTACCATTTAGCCCAGCCACTTCCTTGGAAACTAACGGAGCAAGCTGGAAAATCAAACTTTTCTGTGGGTAGAAGGGCCACGACATCTTTTCCGCAGATCAAATTAAATAAAGATTGTTCTTGTTCAGACTTAAGTTCCAGTATGTTCTTAAGCGTTCCCTCAACGGACTAAATAGCCAGCCTCCTGTACCAGGTTCGCTGCCGCCATTGTTATTGTGCACACTGCGCAGCCAGGTACGTTGCGTACAAAACCGACGTCATTGCTCACTAGAACACTCCCACTTATTGCTGATTGGGCCGGCAGAATGCTGACCTGGAGAGAACGATTGTCAATGGAGTGCTACCAGACCCTCTGGACGAAATGAAATGAAAGTCCAGGGCGGGGCTGGCGAGGGCGAGGCTACCGCTGTACAGCCCTGTATAGAAAATACGGAACATGCAACATGTGAGAGAGCGCACAGCTAGCAATACAGATAGCTGTACATTACAGCAATACAGCTAGCTGCAAAGAGCTTCCCCTACAGCTTTGTGGCGTTTAATGCAGGGTTAAAAAAAAAAAAAACAGACTTACTGAGCGGATCTTTAACATGAAGCTTGTGTTAACAGCTCTTAAGTCACTTACTATTATATCAGTTAACTATTAACTTGCCTCTTGTTTTTGACAGCTTTACCTGAAATAGCCATGACCGGCTGAAATGGAGCATAATTGAACATAATTGGCATGTACTAGGGCAGGGGTGGGCAATTAATTTCTACCGGGGGCCACATGAAAAATCGAAGCTGTGTTATAGGGCCGAACCAACTTGAAATTACTTGAACGTAATTTTGCTCATTATTCATTTTCTTCCATTGTAAAAAACTGTAAAGAAGGCATTGTAATAAGCTGCTGCTGATAATCATTTGTGTAAATGTATAGGTCCAAGAGGACAATAATCACTAGTCAGGTCCAAGGCAGGTCAAGGTATACACATATACACCACATACACCACAGATCACATTATTGACAGTGTTGGGGAAGTTACTCAAAAAAAGTAACTTGTTACTTTACTTTAGCTAGGCTACTGCTTTAATTTGTAACTAAATTACGTTAGTCGTTACTCCTTTAAAACAGTAACTCACTACACTACTCGTTACTTTACTCGTTACTTTTTTTCTCCCTACCCATCCAGATTCTAGGCAGAAGCACAAACTATTAGTTCCACCCCATTTGCACATCCGTTTTCTCTTAAAAACGGACACTTTCCCCTTCGTTTGCGCCTTTCATTTACGCACAAACGGAGATGTCGCCTCTGAAAACGATTCTTTCTAAAAACTCCGGCAAAAGTGGAGATTTTTGGAAAACTCCGAATTCACGTTTGCGTGTAAACTGCGAAAAACAGATAAAACGTAGTTTTCCTGTCCGACCTGGGCGGACTGCTGTCTGGTGGGAGAACTTTGAAAATGAGGTGGTGGTTGTCCCGGAGGAATGGCATGAGGCTTCTGGTTGGCTTGTATGGCTCCTTCTTCCTACACTGCGGCCCATATGCATAGCCTACGTATGATGGCTATTGACAGCATATTTATGCAGCTTAATGTAAACGGAAACTTTTTTTGAAAGCGATGGTGTATGCACGGAATTATTTTGGAAAACGGAGGAAAGAAAATATTCGTTTATCAAAATACCCAGGTATGTGTAAACGTAGCCTCAGAGTTGCACGTTATCTACCTAGCTTCCGATTAGCCAATAATCTACACCTGTTATTATCATAATGACTGACATCGCTAGCCTACTCAGTGCGCAAAATAGACTGAATGAATCGCTATAAACATGACGTGAGTCATACTAGTAGCTTTACAGTATGTGTTCAGGAGAATAACATCAGGCTCAAGTGTCTGAACTTACCATAGGCATAACCAACTTTATCCGAATGGGCTAACTGAATCTGCACACAAAACGACATTGGATAGGCTACATCTTGCATTTCAGTGGTTTTGTCGCGTTCTCTATGCTCTCTCCTTCAGCTACAGACGCATACAGATCAGTTAATTAGGCTAACAGGTCATAAATAGTTTTACTGAACAAAACGTTAGTAACGCAGAAAAAGTCTGTTACTATAGATAGTAACTGTAACGAATTACTGATATTTTAAAATGTAACTCGTTACGTTATTTCGTTCCTGAAAAATGTAACAAATTACAGTTATCCCCAACACTGATTATTGATCACAGATAACCACAGATATACATTATTGAAATAGTATCAAATAGCATCAAAAAGTGGAACATGCTAACTGGTACTGCAGATTGTTCAGATGTGACTCTGAAGTTAGGCCCCACTCACTGGTTCTCAAGATTTCAATGCCTGACACAGGAATATGAATATAATGAGAGCCTTGACAAAAAAACAGCAAAACTGCTAGTGGTACTGTAGATTATGACTGTGTAACAGGCACATTTGCTGCAGTGTGTCCTACTCCCCTGTTGTCTTTTACAATTGGTGTGACTATGGCAATAGCAGAATAACCTTTTTTAAATCTCAGTCTGATTAGAATTTACCTAGAGACCAGCATGGGGCAGAAAAGACTCAGTAGGTTAATCCTGTTCATTGAAAACCCCTGAGCCAGAGAATGGGGGAATAGTTAAAGATTTTTTTTTTCACAAAGTAAGGCTTGTAGAGAGTGCTTTTAGCGAATAGAATGGGCATATTGTTTTTCAGTTAGATATATTAGCTTGCGTTGTATGCTGGATGGTTTAATTTGGCTTCTGTGCAGTAAAAAGAGCATTCTCAACAATTTGAGTGTTCAGATTGTCTTGTACTGATAAAACAACAATTTATGTATTTGTATTTGATGTATTTATGTAGCATTTCTTTCATTTATCATTTTCGTCTATATTTGGTATAAACTACCTCTGTGCCTCTGGTCTTATGCAGATGATTGTAGTCACCATGTGAATTATCTGTGTTAGACATGACAGTCTGCTTCCTCTGTAATTTTGTTGCTGCTTAAAGGCCCTACTGTTATAGGGAGTAGTTGACCTTTGTATATATATAGCTAAAGAAGTGATACGCTAAATACATAGGTCAACTACTCCCTATAACAGTAGGGTACTAAACCTAGTGGCCATCACTGGCCCGAATGACCTTTAAGCGGCAACAAAATTACATATATCCATAATTACATATATATAAATATATATATATATGTGTGTGTGTTTGTCAGTGTGTGTGTGTGTGACCCTCAAAAATACTTTTTGGACAGGGAATCAAAATATTGCAGAAAGCCTGATTGTGTTTGACATAGTAATACTAAAAGTAGTATTAAAGTAGATTCACAAAATCTGCTTTTTGGATGTATTCATTTTCATGTGGATGGGTCATATTTTCAAATCTCCTACAGATGTTCAGCAGTGCATGGCCGATTAAGGACTGTAGTCAGTAATATCATAAAACATTTTACTTTTTGGACCATCTGTGGATTTCTCGGACCACCTATCATTTTACCACGATGAAAGAAGGCTCTAAAATCAGCCTCAGACCTCCTTATTCATACAGATAAAATCATAATCAGGCGTGAGAGTATGCTGCTGCAAGCTGCCGCTGTTGGCAATCATCTTCATTCTCCTAATTGAGTAAACGTTTCTGAGAGATGTAACGATATCAGGCTCCTGAATAGATATTGGCTCAGCTTGGAGGGTAATTTGATTGTGGCGCTGTTAGCTGGGGAGGCATTCACCTCATCAACAAAAGCATCTCTCCATATCAGCAAACCTGGCCGTAGGGACCGCAGGGTCGGGGAGGAGGAAATTTCCATCATCTGTCAGTGGAATCTCAGACCTTCCCAAACCACTCTGGGCTGAAAGCACTCTCATAGAAACCCAGAGGAGCCTGCTTCCACTAAACAGGCTATTTATAATGAAGTCAAGATGGCATATTTAATGAGTTTGTAGATGTCAGTGGAGATAACTGAAGGATTTAGTGTAGCAAAGGTTTATTGAATAAACATGTGGTATATGATTAGGATCTGATTTTAATACCATACTTGAACTCACACTTGTAATAAGACGGATGTAATCACGTTATAAACATACAGATAGTGTGTGGTGATTGTTGTCATGACAGCTTTCAAAATATTTGATGGTATGATGGCACTGTAATCCAGGATGATTGATATCCAAATTCATGTAATGTGAAGTAAAGTTGTGGGCTGCCATGTCATTTATAAAAACGTATGACTGAATATGGACTTTACTGTGGCATGCAAAATTATTTTGTCTTATTAAGTTTATGATGTCATTTGAATGTGTTTCGGGAGAAGAGTGTTTCTGCTTGATGAATTCTCAGTATCCCACTCTGGTGAGCAGTGATATATGTATGTTATACACCGTCAGCAAAAGCAACAAGGTCATCCAGACCCTGTGGGCTTATTTTAAGACTCCACCAATCCCTCTAGACGCCCCTCTCTACATCCTTGCACAGAAAATCACAGAAAATGTTCCTGTTGGCCACACACTGAAAAGGTGTTTTAAAAGGCCCAAAGATTTAGTGGCATTTGGGAGAATTTTTAATGGAAAGTTAAGGTGCTGAAGAAAGTTGGCCCCAGATCTATTGCTCCGAGAGTTATACATCACAGATAATGCAGCCGGTGTAGTGAATATGCAAGAGTTGCATCTGAAGAGGCACTTGTAGCCCATGTGGCTCTTTGAGATGAGGAGTTGTGCTGTACCTACTGCTTTTATGGAAAATTGAGACTTTGTGACAGTAGCCTACCCTGGCTGGCGCTTCGGCAGCGCTCCAACTTGAGGTTCAAGGATGATATTAAAAGTCCAGTTTTATTCACAACAGCAAAATGTTTGAAGCTCTTTGAGTCTGTACCCATATCCGTTTGCGTGTATGTGTGTATGCGTGCTCTCTGTTCTTTTTTCTGCAAAAGCGTGGGTGGATTTGTGATAGCCCCGCTTACATATAAGTGGAAATGTGCTCTCATCAAGAAAGAGGCATGTGTGTGTGTGTGTGTGTGTGTTTGAAAGAGCCAGCAGAGAGAGAGAGATGGGGAGACAGATAGGCAACAGGGAAAGAAAGCAAAGAGAAAAGTGTGGGGAAGCTAGTGAAGAAATGAGCATGTGCAGAGATAGAGAGAAAGAGAGGTTGAAGGCCGTCTCTGTAGGTCTTTTTAAATCTGTTTGCTTAAATATTTCATCCTGGTGCAACTGAAGAACTGTGAGACCTCGACTGAGAACAGACAAGGCTAATGGGAGACAGATGAAACAAGACACAGGGCCTAAGTTCGTGTGTCACTGCGCAATACAGACTGTGTCTGCTTGGACTCTTAGACTCAAAATAAAACATGAGATGAAACATCTAAACACAAGACACAACAGAATGCATATATATTTTTTATTTTCTGATTGAAAAAACGACTTATCAAACTGTACTCAGCAATAAAGAACTATTCATCCTATAAACCATTGTAACTGATAACTATGTCCCTCTGTCTCTTTCCAAAGCTGCAATCCGTGTCTCTTTCCAAGGCAGCACTTCTGTCTACTACATCATACACTGCATACAGTAGATATGAACACTCCAACAGGGTACATTGCAGTTTCTGGCAAGGTGGATATCAAGGGGTCTTTTAGCTGGCGTAAGTAGTGGTAAATCATGACACAGTTTGATCTGTTAGCTGCCATTTCATTAAATCCAGTTAATGTGGCATTTCATACAGAAATGGGCAACCGTAACTACAAGAATGAGTTGCAAATGGGACAGTGGGGAGCAGGGCGTACGTAGAATGCTACCAGTGAGTTTTACCCAGCGAGAGAGGTTGCATGCAGTGATTCATTGGCACGGTCGCATGTTGACCTGAAATTGAGGATTGAGGACAAGCTCCTGGTCCCCACAGTCGACCACCAACACTAAAGAGAGTCAAGGCAATCCAGACTCTTCTCATATGTCGTCCCACGCTGGTGGAATGACCTACCAAAAACAATCAGAACAGGGCCATCTCTGGAGGCCTTCAAAAAGCTCTTAAAGACCCAGCTATTCAGAGAACATCTTCTATCCTCGCACTAAAATGAACTGAAGCACTATCCCCTAGCACTATGCTCCTTAAGGTTTCTGCTATGTAGCTCGATTGTTATCCTCGTTTTGTAAGTCGCTTTGGATAAAAGCGTCTGCTAAATGCATAAACGTAAATGTAAATGTAAAGAAGATAGCACCAGAGCTCCAACACATCCTGACAGCATCCATCCCTGAGTCAAACTCTCCTGAGGATGCTGACAAGAGTGCAGCTGTTACAATCTGCGAAGTACAGTAGAGCTATCAGCCACCTCCTAGATGGCATCAATCTGTAGCTCCTCTAGATGGATGACATCAAGCCAAGAGAAGGAGAGACACTGACCCTCTAATGTGTACTATCAGGAGGTTCTAGCGCAGGAGGACAAAAAGGCCGGAGGACTAATGAGTGTGAGAGCCACTAAGGAAGCCATTAAGAAGATGGTCCCAAGTGGGATGGTAGGATACTTTAAAGGCCCACTATGCAACATTTTTCATTTAATTAATCCGTTTCATACTGTTTAGGATGCTAAAATGAGTCATGACATGGCGAACGAACGGTGTAGAATACGCCACTGTGGCCTATAGCGGTAGATACAGCACTTGCAATGTTCAGCAGCGCGGATCGCCTCCAATAGAATGCAGTGCAATACAATGCAATACAGCGGTCTTTAGAGGGAGCTTGTGAGAGAAAAAAACAGAACGTTGCTTTGCCCTTCTTAGCTAAAGGTGGTCCAGAATGACCAAGCCATGGTTCTGTGGGACTTCATGATACAGTACAGACTGACAAACTGATAAAAGCCAACCTGCCACACATGCTGGACAAACAGTATAGTGTAAGATGTCTGTGGTGATAAATGTCTCACTACAAAGTGACAGAAACATCTGACAGATAAAAACATGAGAATCTTGAATAATACAAGGGACAGGTAGAAGATGTGATAGTAATTTTACTGGTGATAGTAATCTTACTGGTGACAGAGCCAATTGTATGTTGTGCCTAGCAGTCTCAGTCCAGCATTAGCAGTTGACAGTTTTTAGCATTTGCCCATTTATTTTAACTTGATGAATTGCTATTTATGGAAATAAAATATATTTTATATATACATTCTGCAGTCCATCTTCAGCTGCAGTCGATAGCTGAATATGTTATTAATCATGACCATCCAGAGCAAGCTGACTTTTCTGTTTGCCCAAAACAATAACAAGCAAATTAAAAAAGAGGATGTGTGCTCTCCTGAGATTTGGATTTGGGTTCATCCCTTCTATAAGCACGGTGCCAATTAAGGAGGATGAATAAAAAGGGAGGGAACGATGATAGAGAAGTATGAAAAGCATGGAGAGTGCCAAATGCATTGTTAACTGATGGAGCTGGGTCAACTGCCCTATTTGGAATTGGAATGGAGTTTTTTTGAATGGCACGTGTGTGTGTGTGTGTGTGTGTGTGTGTGTTTACTTGTATGCAATGCAAATATGTGTATGTTTTTTCTGAGGATAATAGATTAATGTGTGCATAATTAAGTGGAACGACAGCTCAAGATTAGTGTCATTTCAGGGACATGTAACATGTCTACCCTGTCAAAGCCACTCTTCCTGAATGTGTGTGTGTGTGTATGTGTGTGTGCGTGCGTGTGTTTGTGCTTCTCTCTCTCTCTCTCTCTGTGTGTGTGTGTGTGTGTGTATATGTGTGCATAAAAATAAGTATCCACCAAAAACATCCAACATCCAAACATAAGTATGCTGTACAGTGTGCTACAATCCAATATGCCATGCATGTCTCAGTGGCGTCTGGCTGTGCAGCCGGCTGTGCGGATAACTGACGATGTGTCAGTGGCCTACATGACCACTGTGCCAGTTCCCCACTGACCAGACACACTGAGGTAGGTGGAAAAGAGCCACACAAAGAGCAGACATCACAGCATGGACAATGACATCACAAGGCAAAGGAAATCAGGCCTCCTCCTGAAAAAAACAGCAGTGCATGGAAAGGGGGGGGGGGGGGGGGGGGGGGGGGGGGATTTGTGACACGACCCACAGATGCTCTACGATAACTCAACCAGATAGAGAATATGGATATGCGATGGTGGTGCTCCAGCCGGACCTTTGCATGAGGAAATACACACACATGCACACAGAGAAGGGGAAAGGGAGAGACGCTCAAGAGAAGAAACATATAGAAAGATGTTGAGACACGCACACACAAACATACAGAGGAAGAAACCCTAAACCATGCCCTGTAGATGAGATGTTGCCATCTAGTGTTCGTTTTGGTACTGCGCAGGTAGATTATGTGTCTTCTCTAGTTCCACTGATCAGCTGTAGTAGGGGTGTCTGCAGACTCCAGTTTCAGATATACTATAAACAGATATACTAAAAAAAAAACCTTTATGTATTAGCATCCCTATAAACACTATTAAACATGTAGGCTATATTTTATTACAGTACTGGCAGACAGACTGCTGCAGACACACTCACACTTATGCACTGTAGTGATTGTATATGAGAAATAACTTAGTATGTGATGCCCCTCCCCTGGCCTGTGTGTGTGTGTGTGTGCAAGCTCGTAATTGCGGCTCTGATTCCTCACAGTTGTCTGTTTATTCCTAACAGGTTTTGGAGACCTCACACAGTGCTAAAACTCACTCAGCTGAGAATGGACCTGATGAAAATAAATGTCTTTCAAGATGTTCAGCCATCAGCACACAGCGTGTCATCGATATGAACACACACACACACACACACACACACACACACAAATGCACACTCACCAAGACTAATTTCAGTTAAGCAATAAAGACAACATTAAGTTGTAGATTGCCAACCCCAGGCACAAATATATGCATGCATGATTTCATACACACACACACACACACACAAACACACATACATGAGTCTGTTCACACTTTCTATTTCTGTGGCAATAAAGTCTGGTAATGAACAGGTTTAATAAGACTGAATCAATAGAGACCAAGATACTTCTGAAATAAGCCAAGAAACTCATCAAGTACATTATTGAGTGTGTGTGCTGCTTGCAATGGACTTGTGTGTAAGAGTGTTATCTAATCAGGGTTTCCTTGAATTTGGGTGGATAAGTGCTCAGCAACTGAAGCGTACTATAAGCTAGGTCTTGCTATTTCTCTTGACAAGCGAGAGGTGGGTAGGTGTCGGAGATGGGGTCAAGGTAAGAGAGCAACGCGGAGCGTCTGCTCTGTGACGATAATGGCATTTGGTGCATTAATGTCAGTGTGTGTGTGGGTGTGTTTGGGGATTTTTACACGGAGCCAAGCAGTTCCATATCCCTTTTGCATAGGTTGACATCGAGTTTGCAGCTCCAGATTGGAATGTGTGAGATTCCTGACAGTGGTCAGGTCATCATGCTGGAAAGCTCCTGACAGCGGTCTCACGACAGCGTTGTTTCTTGGAATCGCCAGCTCTGTATTTAGGGGGGTGGTCCTTTCTTTATTACATCTCTCTCCCTCTCTCTCTCCCCTTTTCTTGCTGTCTCTCTGTCTGAACAGGTCATGTAGAAATTCCAGAATTTTTTAACTTCTTACATTCTTTAACTTAAGATATATATTTTTTATTTTCCTTTTGAAGAGTACTCTCTACAGACTCTTTAAGGGAAGTTGAGAAGTGTTTGAGTGTGTTTGGTGAATATTTGAAGATGATAATCTCGCTCTGTAATGAGTCCCACAGGGAACGGGCAGCGGGAATGTTCATTTGAAAAAATCTCAGGCCAAATAATTGCAAATGCAGAAAAAGGCAGAGGAGGTTCGTTCAAACAAAGTGTAGAGTTCAGAGGCTTCAGTGTGGTCGAAAATGTTTCATGACGGCAGCAGAGACTGGCCATTTCAGCAATGCCAAATAATCACATTAAAGGAGCAAAATGGCATGCAACATGAATGTTTTTACATGAACGTAAACATGAATTGAGAAGGATGAAAACACAGCAGATCAATACTGTACACAGTACATTAACTCAAAATTTCAAAAAGCCAAAAGTTCCACAACCTGAATCGTAGAGTAGGTAAGGGAATCTAAACAACGTCTGTAGGACAAAGGATCTAAAGGTAAGAGCACAGGTGTTTCTGAGGCGCAGTCTTTGACCAGGAGTTTGTGCATCTCTGTAGACGAGGCCAGACAGAGTGTGAAGTTAGACTGGGGTTTATGTAGGCAGTGTGTAATGGGGGACAGGTGCTGGGTGATCAGTAGATTGAAGAGTTGGACTGGGAGATAGGAGGAGCAGAACAATGAGTGTGGGCGTGGCAGGTGGAGGACCTGTTGTGGCTGTGACTGTGGCTCCATTTACATGGTGTTTCTTAATTCCAAATTAATTATTTGAAATTAAATAGTTCGGAATTAAAATATTCTCCCTCGAGTTTACATGGAAAAAACAATTCCGAATATAGATTTACATGGAGAACACGTTTAATCAGATTCATTTAATTCCGGTGAACTCTGGGGGCGGGTATGGGTTCTAATTGGACAGAGGGTGCATACTGTATGTTTACCGGAAGAAAGCACACTACCGCGGCCTACCAGATTTTTAAATCTATCTTTATAACTATGTCAAAATAATTAAATGTTGGTGTAAACAAATTAGTTTAGAAACAAAACAGTTTAGACCAACATTTGCTCCATTGCGTCTTTCATTGCGTCATCGCGACAAAACAACGCAACAAGTATGCGCTGAACGACCGGAATTAAGTTTAACCGGAAGCGTTTACATGATAGTGTGAAAGCGTTTACATGATAGTGGAATTAGTGAATTCCGGTTCAAGAACGGAATAAACCATCCATTTAATTCGAAATTAAGTTGAATTCTGAATAATCATTTAGAGTGTTTACATGGTCATTTTAAATCGGAAATTAATGTTTAATCTGATTCAATTTTTTTTAAGGTTTTTAAGAATTAAAAGTCTCATGTAAATGCAGAGAGTGTGTGTCTCTTGGGGTGGGGGGGCTGGGTGCATTCTGACACTATTTGGCCCACGGCCTGCAGCAGGAACTGGTTTAGACTCACCTAGCAAGCGTGATGGGTCCTGTCATGTGGAGAGGTCAAGTGTCACAGAGCAGTGAGTTCTGACTGAGGAGAAAAGAATTTCAGACCTATTTATCTCCTTCGAGAAAGGAAGAAGGGATGAAATGGCCACAGCAATGAGACAATAGGAATGGAGGAGGTGGAAGCAAACAAGTGAGAGATGAAAAGATGGAAATGAATAATAAACTAGTATGCAGTCCATGAAGTCAGGTCATCAAAATAAAACAAGTGAGGTGGAGTTTGGGGACTCCATCACTGAAGTGTGAAGTCAATCTCATAATATCGCCAGTTCCTGCCATCTGGTGCACAGCCGGGCTAACGATCGTCCACCAGAGCATGCAGAAGATGGCTGTTGTCCCTGGTGAGGGAAGCGTAGCTGTGGGTAGTCGGGTTCACAGCAGCACTTCTCATCAGTGGGTCTATTTACCAGTAACTGATGGGACTGACGCAGGCATTGAGTCAGTGGATCAAGTGTTCAAGTGAGAAAATACACAAAGAAAAGCAAACAAACTAATGTGTTGACAGAACAATAGTTGATGAAGTGGATTTCTATGAGGGCCAGTGTTTTGTTTTTGTATTAATAGCAGACGTTAATGGGATGAGGGTGCTGATGTTGATAAAAGGAGAAAAAAAGATGTTAGATGATGGATGCCTGAACCGCCTCAATCACGCACATCACTGAGTCATTGTTGTGGAGAACGCTGTGACTACACTTCATCACCACACACACACACACACAGTGTTGTGCCTGAACGCGTTAATTGAACGAAAGTTCATGAACTCGTTCATAATTTTGATGAACTTGAACTGAACGTACTGTATTACTCCCTTATAAATGATACATGCTCATTCTGGTGTCTGTGAACGGCACGTTCACTCTTTTTAATTTCGTTCAAGGTGTCAGCCTTCTAATACACCGTTCAGTCCTGTTAGTTAATTGTTGCGTGTGCGCCGAAGTTGTGTGTGCGCCAAAGTTGTGTGTGGAGTAGAGCAGGTTGAATCCTGATTCAATCGGATATTTCACCCGGCTCTTTAAATTAACCCATGAGTCACGGTTCTCTAGTATCATTAACCCGGATCACTTGAGTCCTAAGTTTCGATTTAAAATGATAAACAGCGCCACACACAAACCTCTTGCAACATTAGCTAATACTAGCCTTAGACATCTTAGCTGCCATAAGATGTATAACTTATAATTTCGTAGGCAACCACAACTCCACAAGTGACACTGTGCACAGGCAGTCCGAGAGTAAGGCAAGGCAAGGCAAGGCAATTTTATTTATAAAGCGCATTTCATACACAGTGGCAACTCAATGTGCTGTACAGAGACCAAAACAAAATACAATACAAGGCAACAAACGTGTGTGTTAAAAATGAGAATTTAAAAGAAAATTGATAATACAAAGATGAATAAAATAGATGAAAAAAAAGGAGAGGAAATATAAAATATATGAAGTAAAATGATCATTAAAGAAAGTAAATAATAAAATGAACATTAATGAGAATTTAAAAGAAAATTGATAATAAAAAGATGAATAAAATAGATGAAAAAATTTAAAAGAGAATTTAAAAGAAAATTGATAATAAAAAGATAAACAAAATAGATGAAAAAAGAGGAGAGGAAATATAAAATATATGAAGTAAAATGATCATTTAAGAAAATAAATAGTAAAATGAACATTAACAGAAAATAAATAAATAGTAAATGCAAATAATTAAAATATTTGTAAAAAATGAACATTAAAAGAAAGTTAATAATAAAACCACAATAGATAAATAATTACAATCAGGTAAAAATGAACATAAAATGAACATCAAGAGAAAATTAATCATAAAACCAAAACAGATAAATAATTAAAATCAGGTGGCATTAGGAATAAGCATCAGAAAATAATTTGGTCTTAAGTCTTGATTTAAAACTGTCAACGGTAGGTGCATTTTTTATATTTTCTGGAAGTTGGTTCCATAGCTGCACAGCATAATAAGAAAAAGCTGCTTCACCAATTTTTGTTCTGACAGTGGGTCTGATCAACAGATTCTTTTCCACAGATCTTAGAGACCTCATGTCAAATATAAACAGGGCCTTTGCCATTCATAGATTTAAATAAAAGTAACAGTGCTTTAAAATCAATTCTAAAACTCACAGGAAGCCAGTGCAGGGATTTTAAAATTGGAGTAATATGGTCAGTAATATGGTCAGTTCTTTTTGTTCTTGTAAGGACCCTAGCAGCTGCATTTTGAATGAGTTGAAGGGGCTTAATGGTCTTTTTGGGTAGGCCTGTTAACAGGCCATTGCAGTAGTCAACTCTGCTAGAGATAAAAGCATGAATAAGTTTTTCAAGGTCCTTACTTGACATTAGGTCTCTCAGCTTAGAGATGTTTTTTAAATGATAGTATGCTGATTTAGTGATTGATTTGATATGACTGCTGAAGTTAAGGTCACTATCAATGATGACTCCAAGGTTTTTAACGGTCTCTTTGGCTGTGAACCCCTTTGCGTTCAGCGCAGTGGCCACCTTTGATCTTTTCTTCTTGTTTCCAAATATAATCACCTCAGTCTTGTCTTTGTTTAGCTGTAGAAAATTAAAGGACATCCAGTCATTTATCTGTTCAATACACTGATAGAGACCTTCAAGGGGGGTATAGTCATCAGGGGACAATGAAATGTAGATTTGGGTGTCATCAGCATAGCTATGGTAAGAAATTGAGTAGTTAGTGATAATCTGACCAAGTGGGAGCATATATAGGTTGAATAGTAAAGGTCCAAGTATAGACCCCTGGGGGACTCCACAGGTCAGGGGCATTGGTGTTGAAGCATGGGTGCCCATGGCAAAGAGGAAGCTTCTATCTTCTAAGTAGGATTTTAGCCACTTAATCACTATACCAGTAAAACCAACCCAATGTTCCAGCCGGTGTAGTAGTATGCCATGATCAACAGTGTCGAAGGCAGCACTGAGATCCAGTAGCACCAGAACAGATGTTTGTCCAGCATCAGTATTTAGACGGATGTCATTCACAACCTTAATGAGGGCAGTCTCAGTACTGTGATAGGCTCTAAAGCCAGACTGAAATATATCAAGACAATTTTTTGAGGACAAAAACACAGTTAGTTATCTTTTCAATGATCTTCAATGATCCCAACAAATGGCAGATTGGATATTGGCCTATAGTTGTTAAGAGCTGAGTGATCCAGGGTATTCTTTTTCAGTAGTGGTTTTACTACTGCTAGTTTTAGTAACTTGGGGAAAATGCCATTCTCCAAAGAAGCATTTATAATCTTGAGCAGATCTGGTGCTACAAGGTGGAGGACAGATTTCAAGAAGCTGGTTGGCAAAATGTCCATTTCACATGTGGAAGAACTGAGGTTTTCACCAGTACATCGTAATCAATGGAGTTGAATGTTGACATACAGCATGATATACTCTTTGGTGATATAGGCTCTGGTTGTTGGGCTGTCTGCAACTGTGTTGTAATATTTATTCTGATGTTATTAATCTTACTTCTAAAAAAGCATGCAAACTCGTTGCATTTGTCAGTTGTGAGAAACTCAGGTGCTATTTGTGATTTGGGGTTTGTTAACTTTTCAACTGTGGAGAAGAGCACACTAGCATTGTTCAAATTCCTGTTTATAATTTCAGAGAAAAATGATTGCCTTGCCTTACAGATTTCAAGATTATAGTTTTTTAACGTTCCTTTATATACTTGATAGTGGATATGGAGGTTGGTTTTGCGCCATTTTCTTTCTGCCTTCCTACACTCTCTTTTGAGGTGTTTAACTGTTGGATTTTGTTTCCATGGGGTTTTCTTATTATCCACAATTCTTTTAAGCTTTAATGGTGCAATATTGTCCATAATGTGTGTCATTCTGGTATTAAAATTGGTCAACAGGTCATCAGCAGTCAGAAAGTTGACTTGGGGCCTGTGAGAGTGCTTGTGATATGGCATGTTCAAAGAGTCTGGCCGTATTTTCATTTATAGTCCTCCTTTCAGTAGCCATGGATCTGGTGCATAGATTAGGGGATAATTTGACTTCAAAGAAAATGCAATAATGATCAGATAGTGCCAGATCCACTACAGTGGTGGAGACATGAAGACCTTTAGTTATAACAAGATCTAGTGTATGACCTTGAGAGTGAGTTGGCCCTTCAACATGTTGTGTTAGATCAAAAGTATCTAACAGATGCATGAATTCTTTGGTGCTTGTATTTTCAGTGTTGTCAATGTGCAAATTAAAATCTCCAGATATGATAATGCAATCTAAGAAGACAGCTGATAGCAGTTCACAAAATTCATTAAAAAATGATTTGACAGAGAGCTTGGGCGGTCTGTAAACAGTCAGCAGCAGGATGTCAGGAGAGCACTTTATAAGTCCACTTAAGTACTCAAATGATGTAAAATCGCCCAGGGATGTCTTATTGCACTGGAAAGTGTCTCTGAGAGTAGGCAGGCAGTCCCGAAGAGTAGGAAACTGCGAAGCTCGTAGACGGGAACTCATGGATCTCTTGAGTCTCTCGGGTCATGCTAATTAACCGATTACATTGAATCACTTGAGTCCTTGAGTCAGGGTAGCGCAAGAGTGAGTCTCTCCTCGTTAGGAAAAGCAAATCCACAAAAACGCCATTCTTTCACTTCTGAAATAACATGTTCTGCATGTAGCCTATAGATGTAATGTATAAAAATAAAATTGTTAATCTGTTTCTATTAACTTTAATGTCATTTGTGGTGTGAGCGACCTCTACTGATCAATATTGATATTTCAGTGCATATCAGTATTTGTTTAGAAGTTCGTGTGAGGCATAATAATAATAATAATAATAATAATAATAGCTAGGCTAGGCATAATAATAATAATAATAATAATAATAATAATAATAATAATAATAATAATAATCTATTTATTCTATATTGAACACCTAGGCCTATATAGCCTATTGTTTAGGCTTATGTTACATTAAAGGTGCTCTAAGCGATGTGACTCGTTTTTAGGACTAAAACGTGTTGTTACATACAGCAAACATCTCCTCACAATCTGCTAGCTGCCTGTCCCCTGAACACACTGTAAAAAAAACGCGGTCTCTGTAGACAGCCCAGGCTCCACAAACGGCAACATAACACAGTGGGCAAACCTAGCATAACAAACAAAAACGAAACATAACAGTGTTCCAGCCAATAAACGACAAGGTTCATGAGTGTTTCGGGAGGCACGGGAGGGAGGGGGAGGAGTAAGCTAACTTATAACGCTTGAACCGATCTCTGGAGCTATCGTCCGTTTTGTTTGACAATACTTCGAACGTCAACAAGAAGTGACGTGAAACAGCATCGCTTAGAGCGCCTTTAAGGTAATGCAATAAATAAACAGAATGGCTAAAAATGCTTTCTTTCCCGTTAAGAAATGGCTTTCCTGAGCAGCTGCATGATTGATCAGTGACATGGATGATATGACCCACATCATTTTTACTCCACACAACCCCTGGTAAAATTAACCCCCTGGGTGAAGTTCAGGAAAACACAATCACTCCGGCTATACTGTAGGCCTAATATTGATAACATCATTAGTTGTCTTCTATTAGCAGTTTATATAATGTAGGCTATGTTATTATCCCATAAGTAGCCTAGCATAATAAACATATTAGTAGATCCAGCAGTGGTAATAACCATTGTACACTAGTACTGAGTTTTCTTGCCGATTTAGCAATACTGACTCAAGTGACTCGCATAATCAGTTGAGTGAGTGACTCAGAATAACCCAAATCCTGAAAAGGAATCGAGTTTGCCAGGCCTAGTGTGGAGTAGGCTATTGCAGATAGATAATTTGGCAACATAGCAGCAAAGTGGTTTGGCATATCTCATTAGGAATGATTACCGTACAGAAATTAACTTCAGTAAAGTTAGAAAGAAATGGACAGATTTGAACTTGGCGCTTATTAGCCTAATAATCTTAAACAAAACGATCTTACAACACAATGTGCGGGTCTATTCAACACTGGTAAGGTAGACAATGAGCTACAAACAATATGTATTTGAAGACATACGGGCGCAATGAGCAGGAAAGCTTGGGGACCATGTGCAAAGTGCAAATAGGATAATGGCTGACTGTGGCAGAAAAATTATAGCTCATATTGAAGAATAGAACTGAACTAGTTCATTTTTTGGAGCTGTGAACTTAGTTCAAATTTTTGAAATATGAACTATGAACTGAATTAGTTCATTTTAAAAATGCTGAACTATGAACTGAACTAGTTCAGGTAGAATGTGAATTTTCCCAACATTGCACACACACACACACACACATGCACACACACACACACACACACAATTTTATGTTTGCACTTGTTTTTTTCTAATTGATATCACAGGTTTCAGAGCCCAGACTGCACCGTGAAGGCCAGTAAGGGAGTCCAATATTCAGCCTCCATCTCCAATACCACCTGCCTGACCTGCTCACTGTCAAGAGGATGCAGACAAACAATGAGAACGGGAGGGTATAAAGAGAAAAAACATTTAGACAGAAAAAGTTGGAGTGAGAAAAAAAAGAATAAATGAGAGCAAAATCCTACCCTCTTTGTCACGACTTACATAACCATGGTAAATGGTTTGGTTGATTCTCCTTGTCCATTCTGTGGCCCTAAGAATGCATAGAGTTATATTGCATATGCATTGTATTGATACTGTAGGGATCCTGAAGGAATAGCAGGCATCTAGTAACTTATATGATAATGATGAGGAGGGTGTGTGAGATAAAGTAAATTATGAGAGAAGGTAGAAGCTTCACCCCATACAGCAAAACTTGAAGACATTTTATGGGCATGGTTTAAAAAAATCACATTCCAGTCGACTCCTCGTCATCCACTTGAATAGCCAGGATTAGCACATCTGCTTGGCTCTCCAACCTCAGCCTTGAATGTCTAGAAAGACTCAAACATTCCTGATTTTTTTAAGCGCTGTGCTCTCTCCTCCCCTCCATCTGCCCTAGGCTTATTGCCACCCTGCTCTTATTATGCTCTTATTGATTGACACGGCTGTCCTCTCTGAGAGGGGTAATAGTTTGATGGTATAGCAGTGTATGAAATTGAGTTATAAGACCCCCACACGCACACACTGTATGAACAATAGGGGATCATCTGTTGTGCACTACAGTATATCATGTGTTTGCCTGAGGAGCCAAGGCAACCCGAACCTCCACTGAACAGAGGGCCAAGTGGTAAAGCAAGCCAATCAGCTGAAGCATTCTTCAGGAAGAGAGCCATTATAGACAAAGATCAATCCAAACCACAATTGTCACCTTAAAATGAACAGAGAGAAGAAAACGACTAGAGACCGAAAGAGAGAAAAGAAGACAGGGAGGCAAGAAATACCGGTATTGGTTCTCATTATAATCTCTATGATCTGGAGGACTCACTGACATGAAATTCAAAGAAATTCTTCAAAAGAAGGGTTTTGAACAGGGAACAAGGAATCCAATACTCATTGCCTGAAAGTAAACAATCTCATTGTCCTTCTCAGCAATCCTATTAAAAAGAAATTCACTCAATGGCCCCAACCAAAGGTTTGAAAGAGAAAAGCAGGGGAATAGAGAAAGTGAGGGAATGAAAAAGAATAAATGTCTCATGGGCAATGAAGAGGCTGAAGTAGATACCATTCACTCAAACAGAGAAGATGGCGGCAGGATCAATGGATACAAAACAAATATGAAAAAGAAGAATGCACAATTCAGCAAGCAAGGTGGGGATAGGGAGACACTTTGATGGGTGGTTGACAGCAAACGGAAGACAAAGTGAGGGGGGAGCAGGATACTAGTGTATTTTTTCTACTGAATGTATACTTCTACTATTTGTTTAATGAGTGTCAACACCTACAGTATTGGACCAGTAAAAATTTAAGTAAACACCTACCAATAAAGGTCAAACTTCATGTGTATGTAAGTATACAAGCATGCAAATATAATTGGCATGAGAAAAAAAGAGAGAAATGGACTGTAGTGTGGACTACAGACAGAGATAACTGATCAGAGAAGCCGTATCAGCTGCCAGACACCTATAAAGTGAGGGAGGATTGTCCAATAAATTCAGTGGAATATAAAACCTCTCTGAGGATTAGAGGTGATTATTGGACACATACCATCACCCTGTGTACTTCCCACTGTGGTTAGTCATGGTCTCTGTTGTTCTTCATGTGTAACATGGACAAACACACAGTTAAGACCAGATAATCACTCGATGCAGAAATTGTGAGGAACCTGTGAGGTGAAGGAGCTGTTTTTTGTCTTCGATTCAATTCCAAGACATCTGGAAAACCCGACGGCCTGTGGTAAAGCCACGTGACCCTTCCTGACCTCTGAGTTTGAGACTTTACAGAAAGACAAGGGGAATGAGAGTTGAAGGTAGGTGTAACTGCAGAAGTAAAGATTCAGAGGCTTCCCAATGGATCGACTTCCCACAGAGACACATACACATACACACAAACATGTAAAAAATATGTGGCCTAGCTTATGCCCTTGGTTTTAAAATTTGGCTTAAATGAATTTTTAGCCCTGTTGTACTGTACAGGCATGCATACAAGCACTTTGCACACAGACACACACACACATTCATCAGAAACCTCTTATCCTGGTGCTGAGTAGCCTATTCAAGCTCCAGCTTCCAAATGAAAAGTTTCTGTCTTCAAACCAATAACACATCAGTGCCTATTGTCCAGCACCACATTTAATGCTCACTGCCAAATGCTGTCGCTTTCTGACAGTTCGACTCAAGGCTCTTGATTAATTCTATCAGCACGTATTGTCGGCGCAAGTCGTCCTTTTTCCAGTTTGAGGCACTCCTAGCATGTATACACAAAGCAGTATTCGGAATCTCTCAGTGTTGCCAGAGATAGGGATAATGACATCAGAAAAAGAGACTTGGCTCTGAATGGCTTGGCACTGAATGGTTTTAAGCCCAGTGCATCCAAAATTAAAAATACATAAATGGCATTGTCTTATCTGACACTAACAACAAAACAGAACAAAATATTAGAACAGCTTTGATTTTCTAGTTTATTGCATCCGTATAATGTCTGTGAAAACATGAACAAAATTACTGAGTTGTAGTGGCCTTCAATGCCTTTGATCTCGTTAGATGTTGACAAGCTGAATTGGTGGGGAATGAGTGATGAGAATCAAAGGGTTGGTGGGGACTCTGTTCTGATGCTGGGTGCATCAGTGGCTGCAGGTGATCAAGAGTGGCAAACAATGGGGCTGCCCTACCTTCACACACACACACAAACACACACACAATACCCAATTATATTGCAGTCCATGCACTCAAAACAGCAGATATGTCCACATTCGCAAACAATATTCACTCATAACATGCATTCGCACACACAGAACACACCTACAGTATAAGTATATATTGAGGGGGATACACAGACATGGATGAATTCTCTCAAGCATTTGTATATCCTGTACTCACCAGCATACACATTAAAATGGCTATGATATCACACTACAAAGTAAGGACTGAATAATACCCATATAAGTCAAGCCCTGTTAGTGTGTATCTTTAATGCACACACACACACACACACACTTGTGGCACTTACAAATTAGACACACATTGCCTATAGACTACCACAGGTATACCTTTCATTTCACCACAATAAATGCTAGTATGCGAGTCAGTTCCGGGAGCATGCATCCTCTGCCGTGTCCTGCTGTGCTCTCTCCCTGGCTCTGCCTGTGTAATAGGCTAATCCTATCTCCTCCACATGAGAGGCTCTCTGAAGACTCTTTTGCCGCCTTTTAAGGTTTAAGTGTTTTCCAGGCGTATGGCTTTTTCTCCGTGATAGTTAAAAGTGTAAGAGAGCTGTTAAGCATGTTCTAATGAGCTCTCCGGGGATACAGAGTGAGAGTCCTTCTGAGGATGCAGCTCCTTTTGCAATCATCTGTAGAGCTACAAAACCCACTTGGTTTCTTCATCTCGTGAATATGATGTATGCTATATGAGTGTGTGTTCATGCGTTCGCGCAGAGGAAAGCTGTATGTAGATGGGTGTACAGTCCTCTACATGTCAGAGTTAGCATATCCAAATGCATTTAAGCTTTTGCTGCTGAATATGCTTTTTATTGCTGTAATACAACTCCAATTTAAACCACACTCACCCAGGCCAGGGGTTATTTCATTTGAACCCCACTTTATTATTCTGGAGATCTCATAGTTCTGTTGTAATACACCACACAGGACATTGAAGACAAAGAAGCCATCTGTGTTATATTGCAAACAGAGCATGGCCTCAAAAATCAACATGGACAATTAGACACACAAAAACTCACTCCTCCTCAAGCACCCACCACTGATTCCTCTCAAAATTCAACATCAGTTCAAAGTTGAAAGTCCAACAGCAGTTCAAAGATGTTAATACATTTGAAAGTTTAACAAATCTCTTTACCCATATGCTTAGGACAAAACAATCCAGTGTAATAATCTTTCTCTTTAGGCCATTTGAATTATTGGCATTTGATGTTGCAAGAGCTGCCTTAATTACACTTCCATTCACAAACTGTAAATGTGGCTTATGTTTGTTGAGCCAACAAACAGCAGTGTGAGAATGTATGTACTGATTTAAATGGCAATGTGATGTAATAACGCGAGTGGGACTGTGTTGTAGTTTACTGCCACTGCTGCTGTGCTGGGTGTTGTTCATTCAATAGCCTCTAGAGGGCAGAATCACTTCAGACTCCAGGGATGTACTGAATGATCAGTGTCACACAAACCATGTTTGTGTTGGCAGGGAGCCCTCATTTGTCTGATTCTCAATAGAGTCTCACCAGAGCTCCAATGCAACACAAATGACAAAAAAGATCTTTGAATGCAAAGTGTCTAGTTAGTCGACACTTCGAGATGACTTAAAGAACATTTTTTAGTGACATGACATAAACCATAATGTAAGTGTGAGTGTCATGAAAGAACTATCACTGAACATTGGACTTTCCTGGAACATTGCCGACACTCCTTTCAAAAGACTTCCTATCTGGGAAACACACACACACACACACAAATGCACACAATCAGATCAGAGGAAAGAGCAGGAACTAAGAAAACAGTTTAATAAACACAGCTATCTTGACTGAAAACTACTACAAAACATCTCATCAGGGTTGAAATCAGCCAGGTTGTTTATTATTATTATTATTATTATTATTATTATTATTATTTGGACATCCAGCATAAAAAACACTATCTATATGTCTCACTCGCCAGTGCAAAATTATACTTAAATTGTATAAAAAGGCATTAAGACAAAGCTCAAAACATGAATGCAAGGGCAACATTCTCCTTACATTAAGCTGCAGTTAAAGGTCAGTCTTCGGTCAGCACTCTTTCCCCACCCTCACTGACACATGCTAGTAAAGGTTCATGAGGTGGGGTTCATGAGGTCAAAGTTCATGTCTGTAACACTAAAGACGGAGCTGAGTACACTGTTGTTGTCTCTGGCATATCACAGAGATTCACAGAGCATTGAACTAGAAAAAAGTCCCTAAAAAAACTCCCACACTGCACACCCCTAATTCACATATTGCACACAAACATACACACACACACACACACACACACACGCACGCACACATACAATACAGTACAAGCAGAGACACATCAGTTATACATTAATTGCAAAGATTGCAGATGAAAACTATGTGTTTTATACGTTAACTCAAAGATGCCTGATATACACACACAATAATTTTATTCAACGCCATTTAAATAGATCATGTGGAATCTGAGGGTGTGAATTATTTCTTTATGTTTTGTTCCTTCACTTCTCTGGGGAAAAAAGCACTAACAAAGTCATTAATTCACATAATATAGAAAAGCAAAATAAACAATTGGACAAATACACACACACACATACACACACACACACACACACACACACACACACACACACACACACA
>JAGFZM010000143.1:282848-307298 GCA_017657215.1 Limnothrissa miodon
TAATATGTTAGATTTGTTTTCCTCAACTCTGCCCTTGTACTGTCGAAAACACCAACAGAACACAGGAATGTCAGGATCTCACAGAAAAACACTGACTCTTACGGACTTACTTGAAAATAAAAAAACTCCATACTGGTAAAGAAGCAAGTTGAAGACTTAAGACTATACACATAATATTAAGCTAACAATATTTATAGTTTATAATAATTTCATAGTTTCTGCAATTTGCCAAACTGTAAGTGACAGAAACACATTTAAACCTTGAATATATTTATTCATCTGTGTGTGTGTGTGTGTGTGTGTGTGTGACTGTAATACTCAACATTAATGTTGAAGCAATGAACCTACACTTTTTTCAGTGAAAGTGGGAGGGTTGTCATTGATATCAGTCAGCATGATTGTAGCAGTGGCTGTATTTGCCCGACCATCGGTTGCTCCTCCCATGTCTCGGATCTCCACAGTGACCAGGTGTTTGTCTTGGGTCTGAGAAGAAGAGTAAGCACACACACTCATCAGTTAACAGCCAGTTGACTTCTATTCAAACGAATGTCTCTTCCCCTCCCCAAGATTACTTTTCTCCATGCCACTGTTTTCTGTGCATTCCAACTCAAAGGCTTGGCCTTGTGGAACCTTCTTTAAGATTAAGATTAGAACTCTTTACAGATTCTTAGACAGTCCTTTACTCTTTGTAAAATTTGGGTAAAATATTTTGCTATATTCGGTTCCAAACATTTAAATGCTCCTCTGTACACTACTTTCATCTTATTTTCCATTTATGTTTTTCCCCATGACAACCATAAATACTTTCACAGTCCCAACTGTGTTTTGTGCCTCACCATGCAGTTTTTTTCTTTTTTTTTTTAACAATTGTTTACACGCTAATATAAGAATGACCAGAACTCTTCTCAATGAACATTTGCACACACACACACACACACACACACACATATATATATATATATATATGTGTGTGTGTGTGTGTGTGTGTGTGTGCGCATGTGTGTGTGCGCGTGTACCTCTCTGTCCAGTGAGGCTGATTTGGTTGAGATGACTCCACTAAAGGAGTGTATAGAGAATAAGTCAGTGGCAGTCAGCAGGATATATCTGATCTTGGTATGAGACGTGTTGGGCTCGTCTTTATCAGTGGCGTTTATCTGGCCAACCACAGTACCTAAACACACACACAAACACACACACACACACACAAACACACACACACACACACACACACACACATCATAAATGCAATACACAATTATTTCAAGTACTCAACTTGGGTACTCAACAGACATATTTCAAACCACTGTCCTATTCGTAGAGGTCACTGTGTACTGACAGCAGGACAACTAATGAGAAAATGTGGGTATGACATCATTCACAATTTGCAAACCAGCAGATTACACAACAAAGGCAAGGGAGATGAAACTAAAAGCATGCTCTTATATTTTTAGTAGCTATTAACTGATATTTGTACTGTAGTTTTTTTTCCACGCATACATTGACATTGACATTGACCTTACCAATTTTACTGTGTTCTTCCACACTGTACAGCAAGGAACCAACAAACTCTGGTGTATTATCATTGACGTCCTCAATGTGGACTGTGATGGGCAGTGGGAGATCAGTCTCCTTGTGGGTGAATTGGTTGAAAACCCGAGCTGTGAACTGTGGGAGGATGACAAAGAAAATGATGACTAAATGATAACTAGCTGTCACAACTGCATTTGCTAATTGCAGCTCATTTGTAACTTTGTTAATGAGTCCATAGGAACTGGAGCATTTCTCATCCATGTCTGATCTTTGTGTGTGTGTGTGTGTGTGTGTGTGTGCCACACTTGATTGAACTAGCCAGGAGCATTTTAATGACACTGATTTGATTTGCACATACACTCTGTGATAAAAACAAGACATTCATAAGAGTTTGTAGACACACATACACAACTTTTACACTTAAATGTAGTTGACAAAGAAGTCTCAAAACAACTGCAATCACAAAAAAACCCACTAGCTTACCCAAACTTTGTACTGAACTTGCTGCCGGATAATAAAAGTGTCAATCTATCTATATATAGCAGTATATATCAGACAGCAGGGGGAGGAATAGATATAGTGCTTCAGGATTGGACTCATAAATGGGAGAAGCGCACTCACTACAAGCACAGGAAATTCCTCACGATCCAGCGGCCTGTGCACCCACAGCCTCCCAGTCCACTTCTCACATGAGAACACATTCTCTGGGTGTGTGGTCACCCCCGGCCCACTGATATTGTAGTACACGGATTGGTTCTGACTGGAGTCTGAGCCGATCTGAGAGAGAGAGATGAAGAGAGAGTTTGGAGGTGAGAGATTGAAAAGAGTTTGGAGTGAGGAAGTGAGGAGAAAGAGCTATTATAAATTTGTTTATGGAAGAAAAAAATACAAAACGTATGTCTTCTTGACAAGGAAGTTAGTAAGTGTGTGTGATAGAGAGAGTGAGAGGGAGAGAAGGAGAGAGATAAAGAAAAATGGAGTCTGAATCAGCTGGGAGTGTGGCACATTCACTTTCACATGCGCTCTGGAAAACGTTGATTACTGAATGACGTAAAGCACACTGATGTGCAAGAAGGGCTAAACCACTGACCCCAGCAATGGTGGTCAACTGTCACTAACACTGTTCGCTGACTAATGGCTGACTTATAGATATCTCGCACAATATGACAGAAGGGGGGGAATCCAGGAAGGCAGGCTGTTTAATATGATCCAAATTTCTTATCAACGTAGGTGAACAATAAACGTTAAGATGTAACAGATTTTCTGCAAATGTTACGTAATAAATGTAATAACTAGTCATACTGATAGATTTTTTTAGTTTTTACATCTACAATATTATTTATATGAACAAACAGAATACTATACAAATGTAGGCATGTATTTCAGAAACCTGACCTCATTTGACCATATTTTTTTACATTTTTGTCTTATTTATGATTTTTAGTATACATATGCAAATAGCATTGTTCAACACAAATACTGTATGTTGCACAAATAATCTGAAATTCTTATCAGTCAGAGTGAAATAATCACAATATATGCTAGATGCTACAGTTTTGTTTTACTCTGTTTTAAGTTGCTTCACATTAAACAGGAAAAGCTGGTACACTGGTCCTCGTACCTGTTCCAGCTCCTTAGGGAAGGGAGGGGGGGCATTCTCTTTCAAGTAAATAGGAGGAGGGCTCCATCGTCTCCTGAAGCGACGCAGAACTTCTGTCCTCTGTGGAGGCACATGAGGCTACACACACACACACACACACAGTATATTTCAATTTACAGACATGTACATTTGTGAATGTACACACAAGCCTATAATACCCAAATACATGCAAAAGCACATAGACAAAGTCAAAGACAACCACATGCAGATACACAGCTCCACACACTCACACAGATGTGGGCGCGCCACACACACACACACACACACACAAACACACATACTTGTGCAATTACAAGCTTGCTCCTCTGTGTATTTGACACAGGCTGTCACACACTAGAGGGGACGGCAACACTGTTGACAGATAAGAGCCCCACACCCGAGACATATCTGACCCATCTTTTGTCGCAAAGGTATTGCCAGATGCCCAAGAAGCGCTCTGGCAAATATCCTGAATGAGACGCCTTTCCAAAGGCCCATGAGGCCGCCACCCCACGAGTAGAGTGGGCTCTAGCACAGTCAGGCGGGGGAACAATTGATGACAATTGTAGTTACTGTATGTGTTCAAATGTGTTCCTATTTATTTCCTCATTTCCTTCACAGTTTTTTAGTCAGCTATTAATTTTGTCATTTTGCAATAATTTAAAGGAGTTATAGAATGTCAAGCCACATTTACCTTGTCATTGTTGAATTTAGGTAGCTTTAGGTAGCTCCTTCTACATGTAAATTTCAAGCTAGAAATAGCCGGGCTGAAACAGGCCAATCTGAAACAAGGTGCTTATTGATGTCGGCACCACTAAGATACACCTCCTTTATTTGTCTCTGGTCCAATCCCCTGTTGCTTCATGAATTTGCCAGGGGGCAGGAAATAGGAATCATTTTGTTCTAGCCCTTTTAAATGAGCCTGAAGAAGACACTTTAGCAGTGGACCTGGGTCGCTTTCAGAAGCACAAATTTGCAAATGCCATTATTGAGCCTCAACGAACAATTTCTGGCGGTGAAAAAACTTGTTATATGACTCCTTTAAAGCAGCACCAAGGAGTTTTGAAAATCGCACCCTCTACAGAAAAGCTTGCCATAAAGCAAGTCAATTGTAGTTTTACTTGAACTACAGATCACTACCCGATTGGGCAAGCTTGTTTAGTGCCATTAAAGCCGGTAGAGGGCCACAGAGCAAATGCAGCAAGTATCGCTCACCTTGTTACGAGTTGATGGACCACCGAAATGATTTTGAAAACATTATTTTAAGGTTTTAAAACGTCTTTAGTGCTGCTTTAAATGATATTTGCTGCATTAACTGTTTTCATTATAAATTAGTTATTCATTTTTTTATTAAAATGTTCATTGTGATTACATTGATTATGCTCTGTGTGTCTCTCTGGATGAAACTATCTGCTAGATAAATGATTAAACAGGTTTGTGTTTCCTTGTGTTCAGAAGATAAAAGTGTTGTCATACCCAAAGCTGGAGCAAATGTGGAAAACAAATTTCATTGCTATGCAGTATAATTCTTTGGAAGTATATTACCTTCAATATACACAAGAAAAATAGTTGTTTGTGTGCATGTATGCATTCAGCATGCATTCTGAAAGAGCGAGCTTTACTCATAATTACTGCTAAATTTACTGCATATGCCTTACTATTATTTGCGCAATAGTCCTGTTCTAACAATATAAAAGAAATATAAACACTCCTACAAGGATCTGCCATCTACGGTATTAGCATGCCTAGCTCTTGTACCTTCTCAGTGTGTATGAGAGTGACGTCCACTTTCCAGCGGTGGTGCCTCTGGTCCTGAGCCCACACACAGAAGGACTTGCCCTCTGAGGTCACCCGGGTGATCCTCGCCGTCACAATAGTCCCGTCCGGTAGGACAGCAAAGTCAGGGTCACAGGCAGAGAAGTAGAACCTTTTAGCCCCACAGTCCCCAACATTGACTGCAAACACACACAGGCACGGGCCCAACATTTGTATTTGACACAACAGATCTTAGCATAATATCATTTTCACTGATGAATATGTCATTAGCTGTTACTGAGAGCTGTGAGTTGTGGTACAATTGTTTTGTACCTTTAGAGACGACATAACCTGCCTGCACCTCAACAGGCACCTCTGCTTGGATAGTGGAGGGAACACAGGCTTGCGCACACTGAATCAAGACCTTAGAGAAAGAGAGTAAGAGAGAGGGGGGGGGGGGGGGCATTGGTTAAGTTAGAACAAGAATATTAGCTTTAATCTGGCTCTAAAAATGGTATATCATTTTACTCATTTAAAAATCTTGCTAACTCTTGAAACCACAGAATTAGGCTAAATTTCCAACTCAAAACACTGAACCAAAGCACTAATTTCTTCTCATTTATCAGGGTGTGGTGGGAGACCTGTTGTTAATGTATCAGCTGATTTATCAGAAAGATAAAGTTGACTGCTTCTTAGCTGACACTGTTATACCATGTGGCAGGCTCACAACTGAATTGGTCAACTACAATTAAAGTCAGGTGGACTGTTTGATACTTTGCCATGCTCATAATATAAAACCCCTTTCAACCTCTGTTTACTATTCAAAAAAGGGAAAAGCTCGTTCTCGAGTTTCTCACATAGCCTTGTCTCATATATCCATTTTCCCTGAATGGCTGCTACCTACAAACATTCATATAACACATCTTCTTGCAATCATTAGGACATGCTAATGATTCATTCAAACAACAAAACAACAACATAAAGTCTCATTCAGAGGTGCTGGTTATTAAATACAAATCTGCCTAATGTGAAAACGGATGCATGCTTTTAATGCCGGTTGAAGAACACAGTATGTCGACAGAACTCACTGTCTGTGATCATGCATTTGGGATTTGCTGTTGTGAGTGCATTTAGAGCTTCTGGAGTCTTTCACATTACTGCTAAGGCAACTTCACCTCCTCAGAGTTTACTTTTCAAATTACTTTTTAAAAGTGTTTGCCCCGTAAAGGCTTTATATATTATTAGTTACTATTGCTTAATCCACTGCCGATGTACAAAACACGCTTTTGCATTTCTTTTTATCTGTTTTTAACACCCTCACCTCTAAACACTCCAAGTATCCTAATAGCCTTGTAGATTCTTTAGATTTCCTCTTACGTCTTCTTTGACATTAGGTGTGAGGAAAAAGCGAACATTCCAAACACAGACAGATAAGATTTACCACGAGACACACCGAAACTCTGAACACTGCTATTGTTGCTCGTCACTAAAATCAGGGTGTGAGTTACTTTATCAGTGGCTAGGTTTAAGCACAATTATTCACAAACAAGGTCATATAAGAGGGAGAGAGCGTGTATGTGTTAGTGTGAGTGGGCTTTGTGGGTGTAACCATGCTGTCATTCATTGCCAAGGTCAAAATCTGTGACAATCCAACCTCGTTGAGAAGAGAGGTGGTATATCTTGTCTATCTACTGTATCTGTGCCTGCATAACATTTGAGTGCATGTGGTTGTGTGTGTGTGTGTGTGTGTGTGTGTGTGTGTGTCTGTGTCTTTGTGAAAGGGAGACAGACACAATTGTGAATAGGATAACTTTAAGATTGCATATTATAGTGCAAAAAAGTGTCCAAAAAAGTCCAAAAACATTGTGTTTTGTCTATACACATAACCATTTCATTATAGAATACCGGGCATTAGGCTCTTAGAAACTAGCAGATTTAAGATATATATTTAAAAATACCTTAATATTTAGAAAATCATGTTCAGGCGCTGCATGCCTAAATGAGGTTGAGAATCCTTCATGAACATACCGTGACAATTTGACACAATGAAACACACTCTTCATCTAAATATGCACTGCCGTAATTAACATTTAGGCCTATGTTTAATGTCGTTGAATACTTCAAATTATCCGTTATAGGGTCACCATTTGGCACGTAAGTGGCTGAGTATTTAGCCCGTCAGAAAAGGAGTATAACAATCCACTGCTACATTCCAGTCAATCTGAAACATCAGCAGGCCAGATATGGCTACTTTCCAACTGGAGGTAGCCTACTTTCCCTTTTGTCCAAACTTTGCAGGGAAAACGCAGTGTAACCGAACAAAAGCCCGATAGTAGCCTTTTTTCGAAACTAAAAACAGGCGGCCTAAAACGAATCAATCGACCACAACAGTAGCATCTGGGTAGAATTCGTTACCAAAATGAATGCAATTACAAGCAGGCTATCCTTCAACAGCGCTTGTTTTTCAAATAGTGAAATATTAACTAAATACAAACTCAAGTCTGTCTGTCGCACACACTTACCAGATAGGTCAGAATACTGTATACTATTTCGCCCGGAGACATGTTACGGGCACGACCATGCACCAGTTGTCTCAAAACTCCATAAGCATTTCAAACCCGTTGAGAAGCGTATCGGCTGAAGTCCGCTGGGCGACGTCCGGGAGGGGAGGCGGCAGACTTTCAAGCCATTCCAACCCCAAGAGTGGGTGTGGTAGGGGATCGAGAATGCAGCGCTGGGGGTGGCAAAATAGTAAAAGGTTACCTCTGGGCCAGAGTAGGTTAGACATTACAGGTTGGGCAAGAGAACGGTCTTATCTCATCTTAAGTAAACTCCGCCTCCATTCGGTCCCTAGCTCTCCTGCAATGAGACAACAAGTGTGTGCATAGCGACCTACAGGCTAGAACCGAACAGCTGTATTGTAATGAAATAGAGATGCAGGATATTTAGGATATCACGCACTCAAAAATTAAATAACTGCAAACCTCCCTAACCCCAACTTTACGGCGTCAGAAGTTGCAAATTTCTCCTTTGACAAGAGCAACTTAATCCAGCACAGTGCATTCTCAAACATCCATATTAAAACATCAGGACCAAACTGCATACTATACATTATAATACTGCATACTACTGTATACATTATTATAATTATACATTATTAAGGCTAAACTAGACTAATGTTCTTATTCAGGCCTATTGAGCATGTCAGCAAATGTAGAAGAAGCCCTATGAAACAATAGCATCAGTAATACTTAGTGTCACCCCAGCAACTTCAAAACAGTCACGATCTCTGGAAGGTGCCGGACTTCAAAAACATCTGAGCTTATGGCTACATGGCTACACACAAGCTACATAGATCCTGAATCCTATTTATTTATTTAACTACATATTTTTTTCATTTCCTTTATTTTTATCTTTTTATCTTTCATAATGATATAGGCCTACTCTTAATGTATGCAACTTCACTACATTTTACTACCCAATGTATGTCACAAATAAACTATTACTTTGAACTTTAGAAGTTAAGTCACTTTATTGTCAATTTCTCTACATATACTGGACATACAGAGGAGTCGAAATTACGTTTCTAGCTATCCCACAGTGATGCGCACGGTCAGGAGAGCTGAGGCCGCTGCGTCTCCACTCGCCGCCTATGTAATAGTAATTCAGACTTCATGGAATGAGAGAATGAGATAAAAGACACTGGAATTAACTTTATAGGCTAGACATGTCCATGGCTTGGCCCATACATGACGACAACCTTTCAGTCAGATAACACAGACTAAAAATATGTTAGTGCAGGGATTAAACTAGACCACTGTGTCATTTTCTGAAGGCTTAGAGGGGGCAAGACTATGAAAAAAGGAGAAACCAAAGAAAGAATCACAGGAGGACCAGTGTGGAAGGTGTGGTTCTACCGTATATTGAGCCTGTTGCAGATTTACCATATTATCAGTCACCGGGAAACCCTACATTTATTTAAGCATTCCCAGAAGCTTTACCGCTTTTACTGCTTTACTGCAAATAGATGTATGCACTCCTGGATAGTGCTTGTGGGTGTGCCACTGCTCAGGGCTATGAAATTACAAAATATTATTGTGTGCCCTCTGCAGGTTAAACACTGAAGTACCTCCATGTGTAAAATACAGTACAGTATGTAAGTATGGATACTAAAATGTTACGCAAAAAAAAGTTCTGGTTAAAAAATAAAGTCAAGATTCTGGTTCATTGACTCAGTAGGCTATTGAATGATTTTTGATTGATTGATTGATTGATTGAACATTCAACCACACGTGCAATTCAATGAATGAATAGGGTTGGATATTGGTAATGCAAAAATCATAATATAAATGTCTGGTGTTTCATTTGTATTTCAATGATAACGAATCAGAATTAAAAACTGAATCAGAATGAAAGAGAGGCAGAGAGGGGTTGGGAGATCGGTATGAAAAGTGACCACATTTTAACACAGAGGTCAGAGATAACAGAAGAGCGCAGCAGCTGCTATTTATAGAGCAGGCTATGGAGCATCAGAAGCACACTCCCTTCACCACATGGGTCTGGGCTTCTGTGGGAGAATACTGTATGCCAAACAGCATTGGGTGTGCAACTCAGAATGAGACAGAGACAAGCTAATCAAGAATGCCATGCAGTGCAAAACATCTTTTCTTTCAGCTGTAGTTGTAATCATAATATAATAGCCTCTCCCCACACAATATAGCACACACACACACACACACACACACACACACACATATGTAGGCTATATATATGTGTGTATAAGACCATATATCTGGTCTTTCTCTCTATATATATATACAAATTCAGAGAAAGACCAGTTATGTGTATTTATGTCCATAAATTCACCCTCTTGAGAGGTGCAGTAGAGAACCCTCCGATTCTCATCCATATGTGACAACTCAGCAGAAACATTGGATTGTCACATAAATCATCTGAAATTACAACACCACCACACATTACGAGTCTCTCTTTTTTCTCTCCCTCTCCCTTTCTCTCCACCCCTCCCTCTGTGTATGCGCACATGTGTGTGTGTGACAGCAAGGATTGTCCTCATAAAGCTGCTGAATTTTAAGTGAAGTAATGACACAGGGGCAATACTGGCATAGAGGCAATCAACTCATTACAGTCAAAAAATAAGCAGCTTCTGCCAAACTAACAGAGCAGGATGCGGTTGGAGGCATAAGTGAATGAATTAGTGACAAAGTACTCAAATACTGTATACATGGGCAGAGGTGAGGTCCGTGAAACACAATGCACCTTTTGTCATTCAGCCAATTGTTCCTCATACCATACCTCATACTATACCTGCCCATGTTTATGTACACATTAAAACACACGCAGCTCACAAACACACAAACAAACAAACCTAAAATGAACAGTTCCTGCTAATCAGTGCATGATCATATAAAACACACAGGAAGAGAAAATAATAATAAGAGGTTATGACAGCAGACTGCCTGCATGTGAATGGGTGTGTGTGTGTGTGTGTAGTGTAATTTCTTCCTCATAAAAGAAGTCCTTTATTGCCACTGATAGCACGAAACTACATATACAGCAGTCAACCAGTCACGAAAGATTTCATTCTGTTCCTTCTGATAAACCAAACAAGAACTATTTTGGCAATTCTAGGAAATCTGTTCTGATTTTTTTTTAACCTAAACCAAAGCAGCACAGAATTTGTTCAAGGGCCAAGAATTTGTTTTCCACAGTCATGCAGACTCCATTTACCACATGCTGTTGACTATACACATATTCACACCATCCTCTCTCTCTCTCTCCCTCTTGCGCACACACACACACACACACACACACACACACACACATTTCAGAAAAGCTAGCAATTACTGCCACACTTTCACACACTTGTACAGCAAACACACCCAAGGAAAATAAAAGAAGGCAAGTGAGTGATCTTGACTGGGTGTGTGTCACCATAAAAATTAGAAGGTCACCAACAAGAGGTAACAAAACCAAATTAAAAATCGTTGAGTTAGTCATCCCAGCATTGTCACCCTGTCTCATGACACACACACATACAAACATCTGGGTTTATAAGTGTGAAATGTCTGAGATATGTGTATATGTAAGCAGGTGTGTGTGAATGTAGACAGTACCGTTACTACTGTGTGTGGAGTAGGCCTTTTTGTGATGATCAAGCAAAGTCTGCAATGAAGTCATGAATCATGAGTCATGAATGGAGTCACCCACAGACACAGACATTAACACAAACAGATACACACAGACACACACATACACCTTATTCTCTTACTCCAGGCTCATTGCCAATTGACCTATTTTATTTTATTCAAATAATTTCACAAATGAGAACCTTTATTACGGTTTTAAAAATAATTAAACAATCCTTTTCTTTACCTCCAGTCCCTCTGTGTACTTTTTCTCTCCCTGTGGACTTACTACTTTTTCCCAGCAGTGGTTTAGGGAGCAAAGTATAGCATTCCTGTGTTCAACCATGGCTGTATGTGTCTCTTTGTTTGTGTGTGTGTGTCTATGTGTGTTTTGTGTGTGTCTGTGGGAGTGAGCTCTAGTTTCACTTAGTGCTGTTGCCATGGTGAGGTGAGGTTTGTTGTTACCTCAATGCTTCCCAGACAAACAGTGTGTGTGTGTGTGTGTGTGTGTGTGTGTGTGTGTGAAAGAGAGAGAGAGAGAGAGAGAGAGAGAGAGAGAGAAATTGAGAAGGGGAAACGAGATGGAGGTAAGGGAAAGGAGGGAGGGAAAAAACAGAAACAAAAGACAGAGGGGGACGGACATTAAATTTGTAAGCCGTAAATCAGTATAACAACAGATGAATGGAACATAAAGAGACAGAGAAAGTTGGACAGAAAAGCCAGGGAAGAGGAGAAGACTGGCGATAAGGGAGAGCAGGACTTTAGCACACAGAGATACTAGTAGGATACAGAAACAGAGAAAGATAGACATACACAAGCCAATAGCAGGGATTAGAAAAGTAATAATAAAAATATACTTACACTTATTGTCACAGACTGCCAAATGTATGTACGTAATGTAAGTCTTTTTATGTAAGGGTTCAGTTTTACCAGTAGATGGAGCCTTTGTTCATTACAGTAGTACTCAGGGAGGAAAGTACAGGGGATTTACTGTTCTCCTCTCCCATTATTAACCGACCGGCAGAACTGTATGGTGCTGGCACATCATCAAACTTCCAATTGCGCAACATTGTAACAAACAAACTTTTATTGAGGTTCTCACGCATTTTATTGAGGTTCTCACGCATTTGTTTGGTTGTTTCCTTGTTTTGTTATTTATTTTCTTACAGTTTGTTTGCTCTACTTTACCCTTTGTTGCCCTTTACCATGTCAGTTTATGTGTTGCAAGAATTCATATAAATTAAGAAAAGACAGACACAAAACAGGTTGCAGAGTTTGATACTTTGACTTTGATAGTTTGACTTATACTATAATGGCCAGTACCAGCGTTTTCCAGCTTCCAGCATAATCTTCTAATAATATCTCTAGTCGTCACAGTGTTGCATGTCTAAAATGTCTAAACAGCCGCCAAGAGGAATAATGTGCACCTAAAATGTCAAATGTACCTTTTCACGCTCAGTGACTACTATACTGGCCCTCTAAACACATATCACAATTTTTCACATTTTGGATGTTTTCTAACTGTGGTGTTCAGATCAAAAATAACTAGAGAATGAGAAAAAGCAAAAGCACAAAATTAAGTTTCAGGCATGTAAAGTCTTATGTCCATAAAAATCCCTCCCTCGCTAGACTGCAGAGGAACAGATCAGTTAGACCTGCAGACCAAAAATAAAAAAAAGAAAATTAAATGTGTAATATAAGGATAAGTTAATACCGAGGCTCATTACCAAATTTTATGATAAATGTGTTATGTCAACTTCGACTGGTCATTTTTGACTGGATCACCAAAGTTGTAACCATGAAATTAACACATTAGGACAGTCAACAAAAAAATATAGTGATATAAAAAAGAAGTAAAATGAGAAGCTTAATAATAATTATTTCTCAATGTACTACAGAAACATCAACATCAGGGCAGGCTGAAGATGAATCATGATTACAATTACCCCTTGACAAGCAGACAGAACACAAGGTGTGTCTGGAAAAAGTATCAAAAACACACCTGGCAATCACTCATTCCTTTTTTCTGACTTGGCTGTACTTTCTGCAAGATATGTAACTCATGTACATACATAACTGATCTACACTTCAGCTCACTCCAAAAATATGGTAAAAGTGTGTGTGTGTGGGTGTGTGTGTGTGTGTGTGTGTGTGTGTGACAGAGAGAAGGAGAGGGAGAGAGAGGGTGTGGTATGAACTATGTAAAAGGGTGTGTGTGTGTATGGGTTTGTCTGCATGCTCCTCCTGAAAACTGGTTTGTCCTAACCTCCATTGCTGAATTTGGTCCTGGCCAGATTCTAATGGTCATGTTCACCTTTCTACTTTTCTGATTTCATCCTTTAGTCATTTTAGTCATCTTCAGGATGCCATAACTATCGTGTTTATATCATGCTATCTGAAATGCTTGGACAAGGTCAGACTTGAAAAAAGTAAGAAAAAAGTACTCCGTCTCTAATAGCCTTAAGGTAAGGCGGGGCATGACTCAATCTGTTTGGCTCTTCCCTGTTTTTGATGTATCCTTCAAGACTGTTCCTCCCTAAGTGTTGTTCTAACGCACCTCCCTGTATTTCTCACTCGTCCTTTCTCTGAACCACACCTAAACCCCATGGTAGATGACACACCCTGAGCTGCATGTAGCAGCCATATCCAGAAATGGCGGCATACAGTAGGTACAGGTATTGATATAACCACATACATGACAACATGAACTTAACAATGCCGAAGGCCATGCTTTAAAGGCGTCATGCATAGAACTAACTGATGCTGAAAAATTAATTTAATTCACATAAGAATATAACTGACTACAAACTGACTGTGATGTTGCATGCATGAGAAACACAGTTCCAGAAACACTGTTGCTTAAGAAACACAGACAAGGACTTTGTTTTGTCAACACAAATTCTTTAGTTCTTGAGCAAGGCACTTACTTAGTTGCTTGCTGGTCCTGAATCAGTGGATAGTTGAAAAAAACTTTGCTAGAAGCATAAAATCTAACTGTAAATCAGCATTTACAAATAAGATTTTACTGTATGTTAACATACAGTATCTGCATTTATTTACTGTGTTTCATCTGCTGTGCTGTGCCAATCTGTTGACATCACTCCTAAGTTTGAAAAAATCACTTACATTCATGTTTACATTCACGCACATGCATGCACACACACAGTAATACACACACACAGTTTACACAAGCCCACATGACACACAAAGCGTAGTTAGGGTGTGTCACTGTCTTCTATGTTCTGATAGACTAGGCTACATTTATATTACCTCTATAAAATATTTATATTAGGCTACAGCAATGTCTATAACACCATTAATATATTATGGTAGGCTATTTGTATGACATGATGGTAATTGAAGTTGTCCTTTTTAGCTTTAAAAGGAATACTGAATAAAAAAATGGGTATATTTTACTTAATAATTAATATCATACAAATCATACAAATACCATAACAATTTCTTCACTATTTAGCCTACCCTATAACTAATGTAATTATTTCTAAGCCTAGCCTATCTTTAATTATCCTTCCAAACAGTCTTTAACTTAGTTACAGTGAAACACATCAACAAGTACAAATACAGATTATTTTTATATGGTCAAATTTGTTTTACTAGGCTACAACTAGGCTAATAATAACAGAATTTCGTCTGAGCAGCATATTTATTATCAAGTAAAGACAAATCAAAATAAAACTAAATTATTATATTCTAAATGTCGCCAACTTTGTAAAACACTCACACACACACGGACACTTAGACACTTAAGCTACCTGGCCTACCTGGACAACAGAACTTTCAGTGACGTAAATTCCGTCAGTCCCACTTTGGGTGTGGGGAGCGTCCTTTGTGCTGGTAATTTTGACAGCATCCTTTACTGGTCCGCAAACGCCTCGCCTCATCACTTCACACACAAGGGACTGAGAGTGGTGAACAAGGACGAAAACTGGTGTATGATTTCCGTAAAGAAATTTCCCGCGGCAATGGCACGGGTTTCATCACCCGTCATCGTGGCATTTCTATTTTTCTCATTGTCTGTAAGTAGCCTAGTAAGTAATCAAGCCTATAGTCTAAGTTTGTCGGTGAATTTTCAGTTTTGTTGTTTAAGAATTTTTCCATGTTTCAGATATGTCTCTGAAGCGTCTGTGTGTTGTAATGTGAAACGTATTGGTTGTCTGAGAAAAGTTTATAGTAGCTAAGCCTATAGTGACAGAGCATTGTCAATAGAGGAATTCCCTTAGGGGTTTGAGCTCGGGAGGAGCCTGTGTTTTAAGTTTGCCTTGAGAAAAGCTTTTATTATTCAGGTCAAATAGCCTATGTTTGCTGTTCAACTCTAAATGTGCTCTGGATATAGAGTGCCCTGGATAGAGACTTGTGTAAGTTTTTACAAATGGGCTAGGCATAAAATTATGATGGTGCTTTTTTGTTCGCAATATTGGCTTTGGAAAATTGTGGGTCCTAAGCCAATTCAGTTAGGTAGGCTATGGCTACTGTGCCTTAGGCTACGGCTAAAGCCTAGCTAATATCCTTCAAATAGTGGGTTAGCTATTTGTCTATACATTAGGATACAAATTAGTGATAAAATACATTCGGTGTCTGTGGAAGAGGTCATAAGCAGACGCGGACACGCGCCGGTAAAGCCAGTTCCACCGGCGTAGACGGGATGTCACTGTAATCCAGGTGATCAGACTACACAGAGCCTGTTTGTTTCGTGCACTCAGTTGCTATGACAACCAGGTGTAGCAAGTCCAGCCACGCGCTACACTGAGGAAGAGTTGGCCAAGGGTGTGTGTGGGATGTCTTTGTTTGCTTCTGTGGGAAATAGCTTGGTCCTACTGGTCCCTCAGAAGCTGCAGTGTGAGAAAGAGATGTTGATAGAGAAAGAACCTGAAAGAGTTTCTATTGATTTTTAGACACTTTGAAAATAGTAGTAGGCCTATTCACAAGCAACATCTGAATAGTAGTGACCCCCTCTGTTGCCATGGTCAAAAAAAAGAAATTAATTTTAGCCACAATATAGCTACATTGCGCGTACAAAATACTAATTTGTGGCCACAAAATAAGTGTAATGAAGAAAAAAAATAATAATTGTGGCCACAATATAGCTACAACGTGCGCACGAAATACTAATTTGTGGCCATGAAATAGGTATAATGAGAAAAAAATAATTGAATTGTGGCCACAATATAGCTACATTGTGTGCACGTAATACTAATTAAAGGTGCTCTAAGCGATGTGACGCGTTTTTAGGACTAAAACATGTGTTGTTACATACAGCAAGCATCTCCTCACAATCTGCTAGCTGCCTGTCCCCTGAACACACTGTAAAAAAACGCGGTCTCTGTAGACAGCCCAGGCTCCACAAACGGCAACAAAAACACAATGGGCAAACCTAGCATAACAAACGAAAACGAAACATAACAGTGTTCCAGCCAATAAACGACAAGGAAATGCACGTTCATTCAGGAAGCACGAGTCTTTCAGGAAGCATGGGAGGGAGGGGGGGAGTGAGCTGTCCTCCATTTTGTTTGACAATACTTCGAACGTAAACAGGAAGTGCCTTTAATAATATTAATATAATTCCTGGATAGTTGGCAAAGCAAACCATTGCATTGTGGGGAATGGAGTAGGCTATTGGTGCGGGCCTTGACTTTGACACCCGTGCCCTAGCTGGTTAATCACAGCGGTCTCAAACTAGGTCACTTATGTTTTGTTTATAGATTTTACTGATATGAAGTATATTGAAACGATTGTAGAGCAAATGTAATGTGTAATCAATCACAGTGGGAGCCCAAAGTTGCTCTCTAAACCTCAAAAAGCCTAAACCACATAATAGGAATGTAGGCTCCTTCCAGGGTTCTAAATGAACATTTTTAAAAAGTAAACAGCTCGATTAGCCTCTCTAATGCCTCTACCTTAGACCTAAAAGAAGGGGCGCTCAATTTGTTTAGCCAGCTGTCCAAGAATGATATTAATACCTATTAATTAGTATTTCGTACGCACGTTATAGCTATTTCGTGGCCACAAATTAGTATTTTGTGCGCACGTTTTAGCTATATTGTGGCCACAATTATTTTTTCTTCATTACACTTATTTTGTTGCCATGAATTAGTATTTCGTACACAATGTAGCTATATTGTGGCTAAAATTAATTTCTTTTTTTGACCATGGCATCAGAGGGTCTCCGTAGAATACCAGATTAGTGCAGGCTACCAGATACAGACTTGGGATTGGAGATGAAATACTTATATAGGCTTCTGTAGCCTACTAAAGAAACATTTTCAAATATCTCTTGAGATTTTTTTTTCTGACAACTTTTACCCCATCTACATTTACTCCACCCCTTTACCCTAACTACTTTTTGTTTTAATGAATTTTAGGAAATGTTCTAATATTTATAGTACCACTTTCCAAATTTAAGGCCAAGTGAGTCACTATTGGCGACATTTTTGTAGTTTTTATAGCCTATTATGCAGTAAACAGATCAGTTCAGGGTTCCGGTAGCCTATATAAATAAGCCATGTGTAGTAACACTGCATGCAGTGTTTTTTTCATGTAAAACTGTGATCACACTATCCTGGACCGCTGCTCGAGGGCACCGTAGCCTACCTGTGGGTGTGAACAAGGGAGAGCAATGTTCAATTAAACTTGGTGTCATCATAACAACAACGTATTTATTTTAGGACAACTAATCCAGTTGATTTGGGTGAGGCGTATGATAAAATATAAGTAATTTTTTAAAACATACTTCCCAGATTTGTATAGCGTCTTATTATTCACCACAATACTTAAGTTGATCCAGAAGAATTTCTTGGAGAGCTGTGCCAATGCATTATTTTAGTAGTGGTAAAAGGAATCTCCAATAAACATTTAACATCACACAGTTGATTAATTGTACAATGTGTGTGTGTGTGTGTGTCTGTGCGCGCACACACATGTGTATGTGTTTGCATGTGTACAAATACAAGAAAGACAGCAGATATTTCCATTGTCTATTAATCAAAAAGCAGGTACTTTCAATTGTGGCAGTTTGCAAAGCACTAAAGACTCTAAAGAGTGTGATCATGTATGATTACTTTTTCACATACAGCTATTTGTGCATTTGTTTAGTGTGAATCATATGTTTGTGGTCTGGATCAGGTGGCGGTGATTGAGGCCAAAGCCCGGTTTAAACGTGAATGGGTTATCCCCCCAAAGATGCTAGAGGAAAATAAAGACTATACCAAAGAGACTTACATTTCCAAGGTGAGCCATCAGTCTCTCACTCTCTCTCTTTCTCTATGTATCTATATGTCTATCTATCAGTGTATTTTCAAGAGTATTATTGCCTTAGTGTGATTAAAATCTGACTTTTAAAATGCCCGTATATAGGGCTGGGCAATTAATCAAAAAGTCATCGAAATCAACAGTCAGAACCTAGAATCGATCCAATTTTACCAGGTCAATTATTTCAATTAGTTTCCCTTTTAAAACATTATGTGTGTATAGTCACGTGACCGTGCTCTGTTTCTCATGTTATTCCTGAACTGGTGAGAACAAAGGAATATTTTTCCTGAACTGGTTAGTAATGCTACATGTCAGCTGCGGGTCATACAAATAGTATACTTAAAACTGGCTATTAGTATTCACCATATCGTACTATGCCAAACATTATAAAACACTAGACCTCTGTTTTATACATGCTGGATTACAGCCTCCTTAGCTCTATGTGAGCTGAATGAAATTGTAATTTTTTCTAAAAGGGTGCCATAAAATAGAAATCTTCCAATGTCTTCCTGCAAGCCGCCTAGTAAAGTGAAAAAAACAGGTAAATGTCTAAGACAACTTGGATATTGCAGAAGCCTTTTGATTGCTTACTTCTAGAATCGGTCTGTCTGCTCTCTATACATCAGTGATATGACAGGAGGTGAACCTCTCCATTTCATTGTGTACATAAACCTATTTAGAAATGGAAAAAAATATCTGATATTAACCAGTTACCAGTGTTTGATTTAAATATGATTTTGTTTCTAGCAAACAAGCCAAAAGATTCTTGTTTTCTCTTCCATTCTACGAACCAGTTCAAAGTCTAAGTGCTGCAGCGTGGTGTTAGTGTGGTTAGTGCTACAGCGGTGGCCATCCCCCACCCCCTATATTTGCATTGAATGTCCTTATAGTCAAATAGATAATTTTAGAAATGCATGTGAACATACATTATAGTTTTGTGTATTTTTTAATACTTTACTTGTTTTTGATGTCAGATCCGCTCAGATCAGGGCGATTTACTCCAAAAGCTGGTCCAGTATTCGCTGAGGGGTATTGGAGCTGACCAGCCACCTGTCAATGTGTTTATTGTTGATAAAAACACAGGAGAGGTCAAGGTCACACGCATCCTGGACCGTGAGGAAATCCCTGAGTATAACGTGAGTGAAAACCTTATCTATAAGTTTCTTGTATATGTGTAAAGGACTATACTGCACAGGTGTAAAAACTTTGACTATGTTTCTGGTTAAAATGGGGGGTTAGATATGTGAACATGAGAATCAATATTCTGACTAAACCAGCAGACTAAACATTTATTGGTCTTTATGTCCATGAGAAGGATAATACTGCAATACATGTTTGAATCTCACACATTGAATCTGAGTTCACATCAGCTATAATTGTACACCATTCTGAACATTGCACAAACTTGTTGGTTGGTTATGAAATCTTCTAATGAAGTTGTGCCCCTAAACCACTTAAATTCCATATTTAATCATTCAATAACAAATTCTGAAAAACTGAACACGCACAGACAACTCATCAGGCCCATACTCTGATTAAGGTGTTGACATTATTCTGGAATTGTGGTTACAGGGTTTATTTGGGTTTTTAGTAACCAAAACAAAATTGTAGCAGTTTTTTCAGAATATGGAAATATGCAATGAATATGAATATGAAAATTCTCCTTCCTGGGGGGATATGTCATGCATGTTGTGCAAGAATATGTCGGTGTGCCCTGTCAGTCATAATGACCATACTTATACTGCTTTATTCATACCATTGTCTTTCTGATACAGTAGTAGTGATTAGAATTACTGTGATATGCTTCTGTGGCAAGATGACGCTCTGACCATGAAATGGGCTATGTTTTTTCTTCTTCTAGCTTACTGGAATAGCTTATTTTATGGATGGCACAATAGCAGAGAACGATCTCAATCTCAAGATTAAGGTGCTGGATGTCAATGACAATGCCCCTGTGTTTGCCACCATCCCCCCTGCCTCAGTGGAGGAGCTTAGCCCCCAAGGTGAGAAGCACCCTCCATGCATGAGTTTCCTTCACTGTACATCCTTTTGGGCCATTGAATCTAACATTAAGAAATTAAAGTAATATCAAGGTTTTGTTGGTGTGTGTGTGTGTGTGTATTTGTGTGTGTGTGTGTGTGTGTGTGTGTGTGTATGTGTGTGTTTATGTGTGTGTGTGTTTGTGTGTGTTTGTGTGCTATAGTAATACAGATGTGTAAAGTATGGAGCTGTAGAGTAAACCATAAGTATAAATACAGTATTGCACAGATGGATAAGTATAGATAGTCTACACAATATGTATAAATATGAGATATAAAGAGTGTATGTACAGTATGTGTGTGTGTGTGTGTGTGTGTGTGTGTGTGTGTGTGTGTGTGAATTTGTGTGTATCTTTGTGTCTGTGGTGTTGTATGGTAGGTAAACTGGTTTTGATTGTAATGTTGTGATCCATCTAAAATAATGAACCTTTCTAGTGAGATAGTTAATGTTAGACCTCACTATAGATTTTGAGAGAAACAGTGCTGGAACGTTCTATTGTGTTCCCAGACTACTTGTGTTACATGAAAACAGCATAATATGGAATGTAAAAATGGAAAGCTATGACACTGTCAAACCGTCTTGAAGTGTCTTCTTGAAGAAGACTATGCATTTATGAGCTATTATTTGAATCAGATATTTCAAGCTAACCAGCTTACCATGGTGTTGACACCATTTCATTAATAACCAAGGTAGCCTAGAGGGTCAGATGGAAAGGTCAGAGAACTAATAGCTTGGCTCACCTCAGTGTTCCCGGTCCACATGTCTACAGAACCCACTTTATGGAGTCATTGCAACCTACAGTATTCATGGTGCTCCTTTCCTCCACAGGTATGTCCATCATGCAGATTACGGCCACAGACCAAGATGAGCCAGGTAACCTCAACTCTAAGATCAGGTACAGAATAGTCAAGCAAGATCCACCAGAGAATAAGATGATGTTTATGATCACTTCTGATGGAGAGCTGCGTGTCAAAGAGCCTGATTTGGACAGAGAGGTTGGTCTACACTCCACCCTCTCTCTGCAACCTCACACCCCCACCCCTGACACACACACACATACATACAGTATAATATGTACTGAATTGAGCAAGGCCTGGGGATTTAAATGCTCTTGTGTTATCCTTCAGTGTATTTTAAATGGGAGTGTAGTTTTTTGTCATACTTCTATTCTGATGGGGTTAGGTGCCGCAGCAACAAGCAAAGTCATGTCTTTTGCCTCACACATTCAAACAACAAACATTTAAAAAAAAAACCTGGCTCTTTCAATCCTGTGCCAAAACTTCCTTTTGTTTTCCCCACTCAGAAAAGGGCCTACTACACCCTGACAGTAGAGGGTGCTGATCACTATGGAGCCCCTGGTGGAAACACTGGTACAGGGACAGTTATTGTAAATCTCCTCGACGTCAACGATAATGTGCCAACTCTGATACAAGAAGAGGTAAAAAGTAAACCTGGGTTTTCTACACAAGCACACAGGATGAGGATATGAAGAAACAAGAATTTTAACCCTAAAAAATAATGACAGACTATGAGTTATAATAAGCAATGATCGAACATTCTTACGATTGAACGAAATAATTCCTAAATTTGTGCTACATTGTATTATGCAGTACATACAATTTTAATACAATTTTATCTATCTGTACTATTTACAAACCAATTCACGGTTTAGTCAAGCAAAAATAGTCAAGCAGGATTAAGTGCTCTCTTGAGGAGTAGTGTGGGGGATGGAATCCCTCAGGCAGACAGGCGAGCCCCCTTACCTCAGGAAAAGATCAGGGAAAGATACTGGAGTGTCCTATTCCAGTAGTTCAGGTTTATGACATACTCTCACCTTTTCAGATCAAGATGTATCTGAGTAGTCACAAGCATTGGTCAGTTGGTGACAAAAGAGAGAAAATATTTTTAATGATGTAAGAGTAGTTGAATTGGCACTGTTTTTCAAACACCATAAACCTCCAAAACACCTTCAAAGTCAGCCTTTTTTTGCAAAGAGAAAACACCTACTCTTATTACTCAGTACTGGGTATGATAGAAAACAAATGAGTCACTTATGAGGGATGACACTTATGGATGAAATATAAACATTGACAGTGGGGATGAAAGTAGGGATGAAATATAAACACTGACAGTGGGTCATTGTATTAACCCAGTGCATATGCATTTGTAAACTGTGTGATAATGTTCACAAAACTGGATTTTCCCATATCAATAAAAGAGAATAAGAAGAAAATAATAAAGAATCTTCACAGGCTTACTTTCAAATCCAAATTACAATTGATCCCATTTGTTGGGTTTGTTCAATATCAATATTTGTCAATATTTACTATTTTAGCTGCATAGTTTCTCTGGTCATGAACAGTGTGCAGTATGTTGTACTAATTGTGTTTATGTTGTGCAGTATGTGGGCAGTATTGAGGAGAACACCAAAAATGTGGAGGTAATGCGCATTAAGGCCCAAGACCTGGATGTGGATGCTAAGAACAAGGACTTTGAGTACGTCATCGTAACAGGAAACGAAGGTGGTTACTTCAGCATAGTAAAGGATCCTCAGACCAACGAGGGGGTGCTGATGCTGAACAAAGTGAGTGCTATGCTACACCGGTGTTCACCTTGCCTCTCATGCAGTGCTTGTGTTTTGCTGGTTTCCATGGGAGAAGTGATACCCTAATTATCACAAATAAGATTTTATCAATATTGGTGCCATCTTATTGGTTCGATTCTTTACAGTATCTATTCCATAGAGCAGAGAAAGTAGTCTACACAGGTGTCTATATTACTAACTGTGGTTATAAAGGGTCATTAGAATAAGATAAACTTCATGGAACTGTGTTGTCTCTTCTGAAAATACCTTCAAAAACACCAGTTGTCCATGATCTAATAAACATTGATGAGGAGCATTGATTCTCGGCTCTAATTGATACCAGGTTCTTGATTCCCTCCCTAATTTACCATTTGTTGTTGGTCCAGGTAAAACCTAAATTCTGTAATACACAGGGTAAATCATTCAGGTGAAAAATATTAAATAGGTAAATGTTGTTCAAAATGAGGCCAAAGTTAGTCTTCAACTTTTCAATGATAACTGATGAGAGTCTTTTTCATGTTTCATGTGTGTGTAGGAAGTTGACTATGAGAGTGTGAAGGATTTGAAGCTGGGAGTCGGGGTAAGGAACATAGAACCATATCACAAGAGTGTGGATGGTGGGAGTTCAGGAACCATCAATCTAAGTGGAGGAGGAGGTGGAGGAGGAGGAGGTAGTGGAAGTGGAGGAGGAGGAGGAGGAGGAGGAGGAGGTGGAGGTGGAACAGGAGGAGGAGGAGGAAGTAAGCCCGGGACTGGAACAGGTACTGGAGGTAGCTCTGCCACCTCCACTACGTGGACAGCAATGAACTGGACTGGCAAAACCTACCCTTTGAAGATCAATGTGAAGGACCAGCCTGAGGGACCAAGGTTTGACCCCAAGATCAAGGCCATCCCCATCTCAGAGGATGGCAAGACAGTCAACATCCAGGACGTAATTGCCACTTATCCTGCTATAGATGGAGACACTGGAAAGCCAGCTGAAAATGTCAGGTCAGTGCATGTGTGTGTGGTCCAACATAGATTTGCTATCACTTGGCATCACTTGCTATCATTTGGCATGGAGTCTGAAGGTCAAATTGCATCTTAAACTACACAAACCTTAATGAGCACCATCAGTCTACAGGAGAAAGTTTGGAATTATGTCTTCTTCAAATTTGGTCTGAGCCTTTGGGAACCAAGTATAAAATCAATGTCCATAAACAATATACTACAATTCCACTCATTTTGTTTTCAAACAAGTCTCCCGTTGGAGTCTCTAATTGGCCTGCTGTGTGTCTGTCTGTCCATCTCAGGTACTTGAAGGGATATGACCCTGATAACTGGTTCACCATCGACCCTATAACAGCCAAGATCAAACTCAATAAGGTGCCAGACAGAGAGTCGCCCCTCCTAAAGAACGGCACATATTTGGCAGAAGTGCTCTGTCTGACCGAGGGTATGTGCTTTGCTTTCTTTACACACACGCACACACACACACACACACACACACA
>JAGFZM010000143.1:307698-323880 GCA_017657215.1 Limnothrissa miodon
TTACGGAAATGAGAAATCAGTTTCAGAACTGATTCTGTGGTAGAATAGATTAGCTTACAGTAGGTGCCTTGTTACTTGTTTGTACTGTACTTTGTTTGTATTCGTGTCAACGGTTCTTCATCCACAGTCTCTATCTTTACTATGCACAGACATGCCCACCAAAACAGCCACAGGCACTATTGCCATCCAGGTGGAGGACTTCAATGACCACTGCCCAGAGCTGACCTCTCGTCTGGTCCCCATGTGTTCTTTGGAGGAAGTGATATATGTCACGGCCAATGACCCTGATGTCAAGCCCAATGGGGCGCCCTTTAAGTTTACCCTCATCCCCGAGGGCACCAAGGGAAAGTGGAGCGTGGAGCACTTTAACGGTTGGTCCTTCCTCCCAACATGTGACATGTGAAAAAATATTGTGTATTGTGTAAAAACAAAAACAAACTGCGCAGAATTGGAGGATAAATATTGAGTTTGTTGTCACAGTTTGGCTTAGAACCATGACAACATCGTGAAAATGTAGACAGTAGGAGGGTTATGGATAATTATGCATCAATTATTTAACACAAAACTGTAGACCTACAGAAATGAACAATAAACATACACAAAAACACAGCAATCATTTGGCCAGCAGCTTGCAAGCCACCGAGACAGCTCTCACAAGTTGGGTGAGCAGAGAGAGAGCAAGACACCAGCAGACTTTGGTTTTATGTCCAACTACACCATGCCCAGGTCAAGCAAGCAATCAGCATACCTGCAACACACAGACAGAGGTAGAGACAGTTAGTGGCAGAGTGGAGCCCAGCCAACTACTAAAGGACAGTGGCCCAGGCATCCATAAGAGCTGGTTCCTGCTGTGCACTCTGGACAACACAATTAATACCAAACCCCACTCAATTAACATATACCCCTCAAAATATAATAAGGGAAGCTGAAACACTACCTGACATTTATAAGTGGTTGTGCATCACTCACCAAATTGGATATAGCACAAAGTGGTTTTGTCTAGCATTAAACATTCCACTGTTGAACCAAAAACAATCTGAGCAGTCTGTCTGCAAATCATCAAAAAAGAATAATTGGCCCAGATGAACAGATGAAATCAGTGTAACATGGAAATATGCAGCTAGCTAAAATAATGAGCCGAATGTCTCACACCTCTTGTGCAGATTAAATAGCAGAAAACTGTAATCACGTATTGGGACAATTTTCTTGTAGAACTGGCTTATCCACTTCACTCCTAATTACACAACTTTTATTATTTTCATTTAGTAAACCTGACTGGAGATCAAATCAGATCTCTGTCTGGGCTCAAGCGGTTGAGATCTTGTTTAATTATTTGCATAAAAGGGTGCATTGAGAAACCAGCCACAACATAGTACTGAAACCAACAAAATAAACACACAAATTCCTCAGCATGTATCAGGGGCTGACAGATTCACCAACTTTTGAATGAGACTTTTAAATGAGTCTTTCTCATTGTCGTTGTCACCTTTGTTGACAGACACCACTGCCATATTGCGCACCCATGAGCCTGTGTGGCCAGGAATTTACAAGGTGACCATGGAGATCGAGGACCAGCAGGGACAGGCCTGCCCGGACCTGCAGGAGCTGGAAATCACAGTGTGCACGTGCGACAACACAGGCACTTGCAGCGGCCGCGGGGTGTCAGCCAATGGGAAGCAACGGGGCGCATTAGGCCCCGCTGCTATTGGGCTAGGCTTCCTAGGGGCACTCCTCCTACTGCGTGAGTTTGGAGTTTTGATCTTTGTTTGTTTCCTTCTTTATTTTCTTTCTCTCTCTTTTTTAAAATTGCCTTATACACTATTGCTAAATGAAGCAAAACACAATACATTTTGTGTACAGTGTTATTCCTACACAAATCCTACACATACACACACAGACACATACACACACACACACACACACACACACACACACACACACACACACACACACTCTTCTGATCCTTTTCTTTAACTGTCATTATCTCTCTCTGGTCGCTCACCCTCTCCACTTGTTTCTTTCTGTTCCTCTCTTACACCTCTCACAATCTTTCTACACAACATCTTTCTCCAGGCCTTTCATCCAACTAGCTGCCGCACTGGTTGTTAAATGGCAGTTGGTAATAAAATGTCATACAAGCAAAAATGTACTAGAAAACATTAATTAAAGCCCTGTCAATCTTTTTTTGCCCTCATCATCCGACAGTCATTCCACTACTGTTGCTCTTCTGCCAATGCGGAGCAGCTGGTATGGGTGGAGCGGGTTTTGCTGAGATCCCCTTCGGCGCTAAGGAGCATTTGATCTCCTACCACACAGAGGGCCAGGGTGAAGACAAGGTAATCATCCTAACACCCCTCACACCATCTGAGACCATTAGAGACAGGCCTACAGTATGTGATTCTACACTCGAATGTAGAATCATTTTCAATTTCATTACAATGAGTCCTAGAGGGTGTAATATGCTACAGTGTATGGATACAGTAGCCTATATTATCAATATTTTGAATAGATAGTTTGTTGATTCTTGATCTTTTGACTGTCTGTTTAAGGGTTATCTTCGCTACGTTGGTTGGCACACTGATGTACCCTGAGGTAGTGGGGTTTGGTTCTCATGAGCTCTAATGAGTGTGTGTGTTATAAATTCATGTAATATGTTTGGCATTTAGAACAGTCAAACATGACAGACACGCCTACGTTTATTTCCCATGTTCTTCATTGCAGAATAGCATTTCACAGGTTTTTTTTGTGGCTGGTTTCTGCCAACACATGTAGGCCACAGCACAGTGCTGATTGTGACAGAAACTGACAGACACACAGACAGACATTTCTTAAATTTCATTTAATCCCACCCACAATTTCCCAAAAAAAAACTAAGGCAGTTATGATATACTGGTTAGGCGATGGGACTGTGTGTGTGTGCAGGGCAAGAAAAGGGTGTATGCGCATTATGTACAATATGTGTACGTATGTATGTATGCAACATTTATCATTTCGCAACAGCAACAAAACACACAGGTATGCAATGCATCCTATAATGTCACAAACGGTTTCATCCATTGACTGTATATATTATACTCTATATATTATATACAGTCAATGGTTTCATCATCTGAAAGTTACAGTACTTCAGAAAAAAAGTCTACTAACCTCTGAATCTATTATAACCAACAAGCCAGACTAGAACATTATGCACAATGTGTATGTATGTATGCATGCCTGTATACAGTATGTAGACCAATCATTTTATCATTTCGCAACAGCAACAAAACAACAAAACACACAAAACAACAAACCAACAAAACAACAAAACACAGAGGTATGCAATGCATCCTATAATGCCACAAACCATTTCATCATACTGCAGAAAAAAAGTCTACTAACTTCCCAAGCCTGAATCTATTATCACCAACAAACCAGAATAGAACATTAAAATTTATAGTCAGGCTATAATCAGTAGATTCTAAAAGTAGCCTCTAGGGTATATCTGGGTGACTCTACAAGACTGGCAAAAACCTCTTCTACCATTCCTAGAGAGAACGTTGTTTGTATGGACACTGCACTTGTATGGGGCAGCCGTGGCCTACTGGTTAGGGCTTTGGGCTTGGAACCAAAGGGTTGCCGGTTCAATCTGCTGTAGCAGGCAGGGCATTGCCCTGGGTTAGTGTGTGCTTCACCTCACTGAGTGTTTCACTAATTCACTATTGGGTAAAATGGAGAGAATAAATTCCTTGTGTGTGCAAATACACTTGGTCACAATAAGGATTCAATAAAAAATTCTTTTCAAAGAACTTGGACAAAATCTGACACATGTTCATTGTTTTGTTTTCTTTTCTCTGCCATTCTTTCTCTCTTTCATTCTCCCCTTTTGTCCTCCAGGAGGTTCCCCTCATGGCTGTAGCTCCAGTGACAGTAGACTCTGGCGCCATGATGCAGATGGCAGGTAAAGGCGGCGTAGCTGCAGCTGGCCCAGCTCTCGGTGGAGCCACGGCAGCCTTCATGAGTTCCAGGTCCACCATGGGCCATGGCGGCTTTTACGAGTCCAACATAGAGATGAGCACCATGGGTAGGGGCGGCCAGGCCAGCGGCTTCATGTCTGAGCACCGGGAGGGAGGAGGCGCCTACGACCAGCTGGCACTCCCAGACGCCTTCCTAGCAGACTACTATGCCCAGGTAGGCTGTCTCATCCAGCTTGTTGTTACTGTGGACTTTTATTGTGTATTTTTATTGTTTGTTTTCACAAACTGCCTCACACACATCTATCTGTGTCAGTGTTTGAATATGGCTGTTGTGATATATTCAATTTCACTTTTATTCTGTTGATGTTAAATTCTGATCAGGTATACTTTTCATACTTTTCCTGGAAAATATACATTATATATTTCAATCATCTAGGAAAAGGTTTCTTTTTTCCTAGAGTTATGATACACATTAAGGCAACTTGCTGTGCAATGTTGCAGAGCAAGTATTGTTGTTAGAGCACATTCTTCGTCAAAACAATTATTGGTAGACATAACGTTACGGATACTAACGTATCCTCGGTTCTCTGAGTGAGAAGCCGAAACGTACGAGTGGATGATGCCTATCATCTCCTGCTTTTCTGAAGTCATTTTAAACCAACCCTTTGAAAAAAGGGCAGTAAGCGCACTGACGCGCGCAGGCAACTACTTAGACAGCCCTGCGTGACGTCAGAAAGTCTATATATTTACTGCGCTTACGCTTCAGGTCCTCTTTGCCAAGCTCGCCAGCGTCGGCGATTGAGGCCCGAAGCGTACGTTTCGGCTTCTCACTCAGAGAACCGAGGATACGTTAGTATCCGTAACGTTCTCTTTCGTTTCGAAGCCGAAACGTACGAGTGGATCACTACAACCAAGCCTCAAGAGCCCTACACCGAGGAGCCCGAGGTGGGAGGATCCATGGGACCGCCGCCGGGCCCAGAGAGAACACTCTCTGCTACACCCGGCCTGGTGACGTCCAATGCGTAAAAACGCGCGAAGGTGTTGCCTGAGGCCCACGAAGCGCTCAAGCAGATATCCTTCAGGGGGACGCCCTTCCAGAAGGCCCAAGAAGCCGCCACTCCACGGGTGGAGTGCGCCCTGACATGAACAGGCGGAGGAACACCCGCCGCCTCATATGCCAGACGTATGGCTTCTGTAAGCCAATGCGACATGCGTTGGGTAGACAAGGCCTGACCCTTGGCACGCTCGCCATGGCAGACGAACAACTGGTTCGTCTTCCTGATGCTCTGCGTACGCGTCAAGTAGGCACGAAGCGCTCTGACTGGGCACAGAGTAACGGGCACAGAACTGCCCGTCTCAGGAAGTGCTGCGAGCTCAATGACCCTCGAACGAGGGTCAGTAGACAGCACTTTCGGGCGAGAAAAGGGATTCAGCCGCAGCGTGACCCGCGCGTCACCTTGCGTGAACTCAAGACAGTCAGGACTGACCGACAAGGCAGTCAGATCGCTGACGCGCTTCACCGAGACCAGGGCGAGCAGAAGCGCAGTCTTAAGGGAAAGCATCTTTAGACTGGCACTCGACAGAGGGTCAAAGGGCGTGAGGGCCAGTCCACGGAGGACGGTGGCCAGGTCCCAAGTAGGGACCGAAGGGGAGGCAGAGGGGCGGAGCCCTTCATGAAGCGCGACGCAAGGGGGTGAGCGCCTGGGGAAACGCCAGCAGAGCCAACATGGCAAGCTGAGATGGCTGCGAGGTACACCTTCAAAGTAGAGGGTGTACGACCCTGATCAAATAGGTGCTGCAGAAAAGCAAGCACCTCGCCAATAGGGCAGACTAGAGGATCACAGCCTCTGTCTCTGCACCACGTGCTGAATACGCGCCACTTCAGTGTATACAACGACCTAGTGGACGTAGCTCTAGCAGCCTGGACGGTCTCTATCACTGCGTCTGACAGGCCGCTCTCTAGGAGACGCGCCCGTTCAGGGGCCAAGCCGTCAGTCTCCACGCTTCCGGCTTGGGGTGCCACAGCGACCCGTGAGCCTGCGACAGGAGGTCTCTCCTCAGAGGGAGAGTCCACGGCTGGCCGTCTAACAGTGAGACCAGATCTGAGAACCAGCTCTGAGATGGCCAATTGGGGGCGATCAGAATCACCCTGTGCGCCCCCGTTCTGATCCTGGCCAACACCTGACGCATCAGAGGAAGGGGGGGAAAAGCGTAGAGCAGACCGCGCGGCCACGGGTGTGCCAGCGCGTCTGACCCTAGCGGCGCATCTCGTTCCAGCGAAAACCACGCTGGGCAATGAGCGTTCTCTCTCGAGGCGAACAGATCGACTCGTGCCCGCCCGAAGCGGGACCAAAGGCTGTGCACCACGGCTGGGCAGAGGCGCCAGTCGGTTGCACACGGAACACCCCTGGAGAGGAGGTCCGCGCCTGTGTTGCGAACACCTGGCAAGTGCGCCGCCCTGATCGACAGGAAGTGGCGAGAGGCCCAGGTGAGCAGCTTGTACGCCAGGCGAAACAGGTCCGGAGAGCGCGTGCCGCCCTGGCGATTGATATACGCCACAACAGTGGTGTTGTCTGTACGCACAAGAACGTGTTCTCCTCTGAGAAGAGGGAGAAACTCCTTCAGAGCGCAGAAGACAGCAAGGAGTTCCAACACATTGATGTGTAATCTCCTGGAGGCTGTGCCCCATATCCCCCTGGCGGGGCGACCGCAGCAAACGGCGCCCCAGCCTGTTTTGGACACATCGGTGGTTACCGTCATGCGTCTGGCTATAGCACCCAAGGCGCCACCTCCGGTGAAGGAGGACGGCCTGCGCCAATGCGCGAGGGCTAGCCACATGCGTCTGGACACTAAAATCCGACGGGCGGGGTTCGACCTGGAGGATACACCTAGCTCCGCTAAGGCGAGCTGCAGCGGGCGTAAGTGTAAGAGGCCGAGTGGGACAGCGGCGCCTGCGGCGCATAGGAGGCCCGTCAGTGGCCGAAACGCAGGCACCGAGTCTGAAATGGCGTAGACACGCCCTGACGTCCTGAAGCCTCTTTGGTGTGAGCGTCGCTCTCATCGAGCGTGAGTTCAGCCTCACGCCCAAGAACTCGAACTCCTGGGAGGGAGAGAGCATGCACTTGCCTAGGTTCACTAGGAAACCCAGACTGTGCAGGTGACGCAAGACCACGTGGGTCTGTGACGTTAGGAGCTGGCTGGAACCAGCCAGCAGCATCCAGTCGTCCAAGTAATTGAGGAGTCTGATCCCCTGAGCGCGTAGAGGAGCGATCGCCGCCTCCACGCACTTCGTGAAGCACCTCGGGACTATGCCTATGTGAAAATAGGCGTCCTGAAGGTCTATGGTGACCATGTAGTCCCCCTGGCGGACCGACTCCGCCACCATTCGCCCCGTGAGCATGCGAAAAGTGAGAGGTTTGAGCGAAGCATTGAGCGGTCTGAGGTCTAGGATAGGGCGAAAAGCGCCCGACTTCTTGGGCACCAGGAAGTACGTACTGTAGCGACCTGCGCGCGCCAGCGTCGGATCCACGCGCTGAATAGCGCCCTTTCTCAGGAGATCGCAAAGCTCTTGTCTGAGCACAGGGGCCCTGGTGGGGGGCACCACTGACTCCATGACACCTCTGTAGGGCGGGGGTGGCCACCTGAACTGCAGTTGATAGCCCCTCAACACTGTTGATAGGACCCAACGTGATGTTGTGCACATCGCCCAATTCTGCCGGAGCAGAGCGGCGGCATGAGGAGGCAGCAAGGACAAACGAAGTGCTATGCTGCCTCCGGGTGGCACTAGGGGGGCCGAGGTCAAAGACTGAGGCTGTCCGCGAAGCCGAAGAGCGTCCGACTGACAGACCAGAGACCCGACAGTGTGCGGGGGCTGAGGGCCAGTTAGCCGTGTGTGAGACCGTTGGGCGCTCACGCGTGACTGAGAGGCCGTGCGCAGTACTTGCGACGCCCGGTGGGGCGGCCGACTCAGCGCGCACGTCAGCGAAATCCGATGTCGGTGAGCTGTGCGCTTCGCCTGCGACACCCCGTAGGGCGGCCGACCTGGAGCGCGTGTCAGCGACGTAGGTGGTCGCTGAGCCGTGCACTGCACCTGCGACACCCCGTAGGGCGGCCGACCTGGAGCGCGTGTCAGCGACGTAGGGGGTCGATGAGCCGTGCACTGCACCTGCGACGCCCCGTGGGGCAGCCGACTCGGAATGCGTATCGGCGACGACCTCGAAGAAGGGGGAGAAGCTACCCGTCTGGCCAAGGGCAGACGTGTCAGACTGAGCAGACAGTTCTGCGCGTATCTGGGCGAGGAATTGACCGACAGAAGCGGCGAGAGAGGACGGGGGGGACTTCTCGACCGTGAACGACTCCGAAGCGTCGCATGTCCACTGCCCAGAGGCGAAGGGACAGCGAACGCGGAGGCGGCGACACTAGTAGAGGCCTCGGAGCCACCTGGGCGCCGTAGAGGCGAGTCATCACGCGAGGCGCATAGCGCGGAGCGTGTGTCAGCTGAACGTGCGTCGGAGACCGTGTGGGTGCCCCAGTGCGCGGTAGCGCTGCTCGTGAACGATTCAGAGGCGTCGCATGCCCACTGCCCGAAGGCGAGGGGGACAGAGGACGTGGAGAACGTGGCACAAGAGGAGGCCTCGGCGCCACGTGGGCGCCGTCTAGGTGTGTCGAAACGCGGGCCGCAGAGCGCGGGGCGTGTGTCAGCTGAACGCGCGCCGGAGACCGTACCGGTGCCCCAGTGCGCGATAGCGCTGACAGAACAGAGAGCGTCCTCCGGCCTGGGCCGGGGCTCATTTTCAAACGTTGCCCCAGAGGGGCTGTAGCGTGTGTGCGGAGTGCTTGTGAACAAGGCAAACTCAGCGCCCCGTGAGGGGGTGAGATCAGAGAGGACCGCCGAAGCGGGGGAGAACGCTCCGAGCTGGGGACTGCAGAGCGAGGACCCGGGCCTTTGAGAGCACACAGAGGCGTAGCAGTCAATGGATGGCGATCGCATGACATGCTCTGCCACGCACACGCGACCCCATCAGGGTCGCTGTGGCCTCTTACGCCGCTCCCGGCTAACCGGGCGGTTGGCGGGAGCTGGGCGCCCGCGAGAGCGGGAGCGCTGCCAAGTGGGTTGCGACCCGGCAGCCGGCTGTGGCGCGGCTTTGGGCGCGTCCGCCTTCTTCTTTTGCGTCCTTTGAGGCGTACGAGCACGCGTCTGAGGAGCAGCGGGAGCGGTCTGTTGAGGCGGGGCACGCTTGGGAAGCACGGGTTGCAGGGCCTGAGCCGCCGACTTCGTCTTTTCCAAGCGATCGCGCTGTAGCTCCAGCGCCTGGCCAAACAGTGCATCGGTGGAGATAGGAGCATTCAGCAGATGCTTCTTCTCCTTCTCCGGCATGGAGGAGAGGTTTAGCCAGAGATGCCTGTCTAAGATGACCAGTGAGCCAAGGGAGCGCCCGTCGGCTTTAATGGCCGCCCGAATAGCCAGTGAGGTGAGGGCGGTAATTCTGCGGAGCTGATGGACGGTCAGCTCTGAGTGCTGCGTAGCCAGCTCAGCCACCAGTTCCTCCGCCAAGGAGGAGAGGAGAAAGGCGGTGTTTAGCGCCCTTATCGCCTGGCCTGTGCAAATGAAGGCCTTGGAAGCGAGCTTCTCCGTGCGTTGACACGGCTTGGAGGGGAGCTCGTGAGGCGATGTCCAGGTGGCAGCAGAGGCTGGTGCAAGGCAACCAGCGACCGCATCCTCAACGCGAGGGAGCTGCAAGAGGCCAATGGCGCCGGCCTTGTCCATCGCGTGAAGCGCCGCGTGTCCCTGGATAGGGGCAATGGCGGCGTAGGGAGCCTCCCAGGAGCCCTGCGCATCGGCCACAACCGTGGGGTGAGCGGGGAGGGGGAGAGCATCTGGAGAGGGCAGCGCACCGGAGAAGGGGTCGAAACGCCCTTCCGGATAGCGCTGAGGCGGAGGCAGGCCTAGCCTGTTAGCCGCCTGAGTAGCCAGAGAAGCTAGCTCGGAAGCTAGCTGAGCGGCGTGGGTCTTGACAGCCGGAGGCATATCCTCGACGGTGGCGCCGTGAGCGGAGAGGAAGGAGGACATCTCCTCCTCATCCACAGCTTCGATAACTGGCTCGTCATCGGTGTCGCCTTGAGGCGGCGTGGTAGCCGCGCGGGCGAAGAGCGCGCCAATGGAGCTAGCAGGACTAGCCTGGTGGGCCTCGGTTAGCTGGCTAGCTGGTAGCAAGCTAGCCGCTGAGAAGCTAACCGACGGTCGATTAGCCACTGAAGCTTGATCGATGAGCCCAACCGGGTGCGGAGACGCCGGGGAAACATCGAGAGACTGGTGGGGAACAATACCCCTAACGCCAGCGGGGGAAGAACCTGCCCCCGAAACGCCAGTGGAACCCACGAAGAATGCCGCTCTGTTGGCGATAGCTGTAGGGGAGAGGCGTTCGCAAGCCGAGCAGAGATCTGGTCGCGAAAAGGCGAGCATAGCATGCTCGCTCCCCATGCAGATGAAACAGATGGCATGGCGGTCGGAGATCGCCATTGCGCGGTCGCAATCGGTGCATCGGCGAGTAGCCATCTTGCGTCTCGTGGTACCAGAAGTCAGGGACCGGCGTGAGCACTTTGAGCAAGACGGGAAATCCCTCGAAGAGCTTTGAAAAAAGCTGTTTTGGTGGGCTTTGACAAAAGCCGTTGGTTTAGAATATTTGCAAAGGCAAACGGAGACAATCAGAAATACACACGCAGTAGCGAGGTGAAAAAGGCAAAGAGGACCTGAAGCGTAAGCGCAGTCAATATATAGACTTTCTGACGTCACGCAGGGCTGTCTAAGTAGTTGCCTGCGCGCGTCAGTGCGCTTACTGCCCTTTTTTCAAAGGGTTGGTTTAAAATGACTTCAGAGAAGCAGGAGATGATAGGCATCATCCACTCGTACGTTTCGGCTTCGAAACGAAAGAGAACTTTCATATTTTCCCAATCAGACAACGTTCAAAAAGTTGCCCCATGCCATATCATGTATTCTCTCAGCATGTATCTTGGTCTGTTTAGGCAGCCATTTTCCATCTTCACTTTTGGATACCTCTATGAACATCATTGATTTTCCATTAGGTGAAGTTAAACTGATGTCTGCTTGTGTGTGTATTGCAGAAGTCGGACTGTATGGCAGTGGGGAGCATTCAAAAGGACAATCTGCTGGTGTATGACTATGAGGGGCAGGGATCTCCTGCTGGCTCTGTGGGCTGCTGTAGCCTCCTTGATTCTAACAATGACCTGGCCTTCCTCGACGACCTGGGGTCAAAGTTCACCACTCTGGCCTCCATCTGTGGAGGCTCCAAGGCCGAGACCATCACCGCAGCCACCACCATCTCCGCTCCTCCACCACCCCCACAGCCAGCTGCTGCTATCTCCTCAGTGACTGAGTTTGGTGCCATCAACATGGGAGTTGTGAACGACACAGCGTCCTCCACCCGGGTCGAGAGGACCGTCACCAGCATGGAGCAGCAACTTCCCAGCATGCATCAATGTGAGACCGTAGCCATGCCTACCCAGACGGTGCTGTTGCAGCAGCAGCAGCCCCTGTACTACATGGTGGAGCCGCAGGTCCAGAGCACAGTGCTGCTTGCTGAGAGGCCCCCAGTGGCTCTGGGTCAGGGGATGATCCTGGTGAATGGAAGCCCACCAGCCACTGAGGGGCTGCTGCTCCAGGGGGCCCAGAGGTTGGTGGTTCAGCATGGTGGCCACCTTCAGGGCGCTCAGGGTGTGATGGTGCAGCAGGGAGGCCACATTCAGGGGGCCCAAGGGTTGATCATCCAGGGCTCGGGGCCTACACAGACTGACCTGGGACGAGGAGAGAGCCTTGTGTTCCTGGAGCGAAGCGGAGGATCAGGGGGTGCTGCACTGAACTCAGGCCTCCTGCAAACATCCAGTCTCTCTGGTTCCCAAATGCTGCTGCTTGATGGGGCCACAGTGCCACAAGGGGGCCAGATCTTACAGGGAGCACATATGCTCCAGGGAGGGTCGACTCTCCAAACTGGGAGCAGTGGGGGATCTCAGGGTGTGGTGTTTGTTGAACACGCAGGTCAAGGGTCAGGGGTCAGTAAGGGATTGCGTAGTGTAGTCACCACCAGCACATCATCACAGAACAAGGTGGCAGGGCAAGGGCAAGGGCAGCAAACAAGCACTGGGCCAAACTCTCGTAAAATGGTCATTCAGGAGAAGAAAGTGGTGACCAATCAGAGTAGCTCAAAACAGCGTCAATAAAATAGTTTGGAAACAATTGGGTGCCACAATGAGTTATAAAGTTTCTATTAAACAATAATCTTCTAATTGTAAGTCTGCAAACTAGTTGTTTTCCGAAAAGATTATCTGATTTCCAATCTAAATATGAAATTTATGTGAATTCATGTAAGTATTTAGTTATACCAGTAACCCAAAGTATTATTAGATATTAAATAACCAAACTATTAGGATTATAATGGATACATCTGTACTTGATGTGGCACCTTACATTATTATAACAGAACCTTTTTTGTTGTTGTTTAAATACTCAAGAATTGATTTTTTTAAAATTCAGCAAGCCAAATTTGTATGCTATAATCTACCCAGTGGGGCATTTTTCACATTAATTTTATGTAATAAATAATAATAAATAAGCTTTTTAGCACCACCTATCCTGCTCAAGCTAGGCATTCTCTTAAAGGCGGTAGCCATTAGTCAGAGAGTCAGTGGAAATGTGCTTACACATGCACATACATGTCTGTGCAGGTTCAACAAGGGCTTTCATTGGTTTATGCTGACATATGTGGGCTATGGTTTCTGGGTTTTCTATGATATTAAATTTCACAGTCTCTGTCTTCATTTTTGTCGTTATGTTCTGCTGAGATTTTCATGTTACTGTATTTCTGAGTATAATGTACAGTACTCATTTTGCCTTTGTTTATTTTTATATGATATGAAAGCTTTGTTGACCCTGGAACTTAAAGTTATGTACAAATGTCAGCCAGCATATTTAAAGTAAACCACTGCAAGTGTCACTAAAAGTTTGAACTTTTTACTTTATACTGAATTCAGGATTAAAAATATAAGGTCCAGTTCCATTTGTGATTGTTTATGTTCATCAGTTTCCCAGAATGTGTAGCCATAAACACCCAAATGCCTGATTGAAATGATCTGAGTCTCAAAGTAAATCACATAGACTCGTTAGGCAAAGAGTTGCTTTGAGTTTGCCAGTGTTTTTCTTATACAGTACCTAAACTTTAATTGGATTCTCCCTCAACTACATACATGGGCATGTTGGTATATCCCCTTTAGAACCTAAAGCCATTCAGTGTTCAGATTTAGAAAATAGGAATGCGGTGGTATGGTCTTCTAACAAGTAAACACCTGCATCGTAATGTGGTGGGTTTAAGCATGTGTTATCATTCGGTTGGGAGGCTGACAGAAAGGGAGAGAATTAGGAACACATTCACTCCACAAATTGAAACACTGCAAGAATGCATTTCATGCACACGGCGTGGAGATGGTGTGAAATTCTTTTGAACATAAGAACAATTTAATTCTTCTGTCAGGGTTTTGGGTTTTCTGTGTTTTAGTTCAGTTGTGTGTTAGCCTTAGTTCAATGGCTTTCTCTTTGGTTTTGTCCTGTGGTCTTGTTTTCCTTCTTGTTTCTGTTCCTGGTGTCTTTGTGTCATGTGCTTCCTGTCTCACTTCCTGGTTTCTGTCATGTGCTCCTGTCTTTCCTGCTGTGTGTGTCTTTCCTGAGAATTTTCAATATGGGGAGAATGATCACTCTCAGAATCCTTCCGGGTGGAACTGCAACAAGAAGGAGCTCCCAAGCAAGTGATTAATGAATGGGTGGCAATGGAGCTGCACCCCCTAATACCACATTTCTCTTTATATATTTTTTTCTCCTAAAATTGCATTAATGCATGCAACGCAGGATAACTTGACTTGACAATTAGTTGACCAATAAGATTTTTAATATGTGTTGTTATTCCTAAAAACCCTTTTAAAGTTTACGTCACGTGACACAAAAGCGAACCACTTTACAGCAATCGCTACTTTCTGTCTCTGTGACAGTCAGCAGCTGTTGCCAGGTTCAGCTCATGACGGTCGTAATCAGTCGTGATTTCTCGCTGACCAACCAGCATCCATGAGCTAAATGCTAGCATGTTACACGCAAAGCGGCCCATTCTATGACAAGCAGAAAGCACATGAGTGACTTTTTATTTCATTTCTAGCGGAAAATCTGTACTCAGGTAGCTACTACCACAACGTATATTAAGAAATTAAGTTGTCAACTGTGACAACAATGAGTTTTAGCCGCTTAGCTCCATGGACCACAATTCATTTTTCACTTGCTCGACAGCAAAACTAGCGGAATTTCAACAGATTGCAGGCAAAATCCGGTACAATGGAGTTAATAGAGAGTGGACCGGCTCCCCGTAGACGGGCTCTGGTCTTTCCCTGTTCTCTTCCTGGTGTGTCATGTGATCTGTCATCCCTGCCTTGTGCCTGTGTCAATCAGTTCCCTAGTTCCACCCCTCACCTGCACTCTGTCTTGTGATTATTGTATCAGTTAACCCCGCCTTGTCACACCTGTGTCTTGTTCTTTAATCACCTCTTGTATTTAAACCCCTGTCCTTGTTCAGTCTTTGTTGGTCATTGTATGTCGGGTGTCTTGTGTTTCTGCTCTGTGCCTGGGTTTAGCGTCTCAATTCTGTAAGTTTGTTCTTATGTTTAGTTTTTGTTAAATAAATCAGTTCTCTTGGTAAACTACCTGCGCCTGGGTCTTATCATGCCTCGAAGAGGCCGCAATCCTGACATCATCTTGAGAATTCATACACATTTAGTTGGGTGGGGACTAAACTTTCCTCATTCTTTGTTCACAGTTGCTTACCACAGCAGCATAATTTCAAAATTACTTCTTAACAGGCATGTAAGGACAATGCCGTGCCACAATGTCATACACAGACCTGTCACACTTGTTTTTGTGGAGAACAGTGCACCAGTGCATACCTTTACTGGGGCTGAGGCTGAACCCATGTCATTTACATATTGACCTACCATAACTAGTAGAGACAAAGCAACCAAACAAACACATTCCAAAGAGGACAGTAAACTAGAGGGTGTTGTGGTCTTTTGCAAGAGCGCTAAGAACTCCCCAAAGCACCATACAGTAACCCAGGGAGAGAAGAGAACATTGCAGAGCAGCGCAGGAGTGTCTGTGTTCTCTCATCCTCTAACTGTAGAACTGTGTTCCTAGTACTGTGCCTATTTTAGCCCCCCCCCCCCCCCCCCCCCCCCCCCACACACACACACAGTACAAACACTCAAACAGTGACTGACACAACAAGGCTTACAGGAATGACAGCATGCAAAACATCACACACAAGTGACCTCTCCCACACACACCAGCCCATAACACAGACACACACACAGACATTTCGGTGAAATAGCCTAAACTGTGGAAAAATACTTACAAACACACAGTTTACACTGTGTAAAAACATACACAATGACGAGGTAATCTGTGTATAAAACTGCAGCAAATACTTTCAATCAGTTATAACCACTGTTGTGACCTAAATGTGCGCAGTTAGCCACACCTCACTTGTCTCACACCCACAGTCTTTTGCATTTGCATAGGTGCAATTGAACAAGTGACATGCTGACAAGTCTGAAAATTATGATCAGTTTAAATGTGGATAATAGATATCCGAATAGTAAGACAAGAAAAGACTCCTTCTCCACAATGGATCTCTCTCAGGTTATAACCAGGTTTCAGTTCCATATTCCATGAGATATGACAATCTTTGGGTTGTTGAGTTTAATCATTTTGATCTGAGCAATGGACCAATGTACATTCTATTAGAACGTAAGTTTGAAGACCAGCGAAGGCATGTTCCATTTCATTCTGCACCCCTACACTGCATAATGATGATAGTAAATCACAAATAGTACGGGCCTGCCTTGTGATTACAAATAGGCATTGCTAAGGGCACGTGAGTTGAAGGTATAAAATGAAGTGTGTTCTCTCTAGAGGAACGTGATGAAGATATAAAACCGGGTGTGTGCAGCAATAAATTCTCTCTGCCTGGACATCCCACAGAGAAAGAGTGGTGTGTATTTCCTTGTCAAGTTACTCTTTATTTATTCCTTGGTATGCACGAGTCTGCATGCAATTACTGTATACTCTAAAACAGTAACCTAAATTGGCCTTCTGAACTACTTTTTCAAAGTTACACTATAT
>JAGFZM010000143.1:336098-352991 GCA_017657215.1 Limnothrissa miodon
ATTGCTGTAACAATTAAGGTGAAGGACATGAATGACGAAGCCCCAGTTTTTCAACCAGTACATGCAGTGAACGTATATGAGGACAGCAGAATAGGTGAGCTCTTCTCAGCAGCTACAACATTTCACAACACAATTCCATTAAACTGATTTCATACATGCCAACATTTCAGGTAGTCTGGTCCCATTTGAAAACAAATTACAAAAGAAATTGTTCTTTATGAAAATGAAATTGAATGAATTGAAATGAATCAAGATGTAAAAGGGAAACAAGTGAATGTATAAACAATGTTAATAATAATGTAGATACCAAAAAATAGTGATACTTAAAAGACAGTAGCCTGGAATCCATCCATATGTGCATACAATTGTGTTCACTTAGTATACTGTATCTGTGGTGTGGGTTTGAGTCAACATTCCTGCAACTATTGGCTCAAGGTCAAAACTGTAAAGTGGATGGTTTCAGTAGTTATTCCTGTGACTTTAAAGAATTTGATAGCAACATTTTGCAGGCCATTTTGCCCTGTGACGACTTTTGTGCAAGACATCACTAACTGAAGCATAATAGTTGGCAGGCCAAGAGCCAAAAAAAAACTTTTGAAGGCATTTTTTGTTAAAAGTTGGCAACCATGCCAGAAGTTATCAGCATGGATTAATGTTTCAGAATCACCTGGTTGCCAAGATTGAACTTGACCTTTAAGGTCAAATATTGAAGTTAAAAGGTCAAACTAGGTCAAATGTCAAGTTTTTTCTATTTTGTAATGTAATTTCATAAAACATAAACTTTTTAAAGATACATTTAGGATAATTAGTGCATGAGGGATAGGAATTTTCAAATATATTGATAAATAATTTGATTAGTATATTTAGAGTTTATATGGCCATTACTCCTTTTATGGTATGAATAACACAAAATGTTTTTGTGCTTGTCTGTTTATTAGCAAGATAACTCAAAAAGTACTGCACAGATTTGAATTTTCAGACAAAGTGAGTATTGGGACAAAGAACAGCTGATTAAATTTTGGTGTTGATCTGTAACACCGTCTGGAATTTGTGGCTCCATGACCCATATTGCCTTGGTGAAGATTTGAGCTCCCCTAGTGCTTCAGTAGTTGTTGCTGTATTACAAATATGCTGTCTCATCTTGATCATGCTCTATCCCTGCAGTGTTAAGACATCCATCAACATCACAACCACACGCAGGCATACAGGTCTGTCCATTCTCAAGGCAAGTGCAGGCATGTGTACGGCACTTGGTTCTATAACCACAAGCTATCAGTTCCAAGCAACTACTTGGAACAGGAGGTTTCTTAAGCTACACTACCACCAACTTTTGGTCTACAACCTTCCAACCACCCGTCCCCTCAGGGGTTCCACACCTTGTCAGAATGCAGCCATACCTTTGCCTGATAATTAGCTCGTGCAAGATGCAATGCCAATGCATCACTTGTTGGCGGTAGCATTTCCATTGCCTTTTTGCCTTTCTGAAACAAGTCATGTCTAGCCCTGTCAATACCTGAATGGCACTTTGTACAGATGGCACAATAACTCCTCAACATATGCTTCCAGCATATGTAGGATGATGTGTGTGTCAGCCTCCTCATGGTATAATATTTGCAAACCTTAGTTGATTGCAGTAAGCACTGAGAATTAATAAGTAACTGACGGGCTACTTGACCAGTGGCGGACACATTAGAGATGTAAATACACCTTTCAAGCGAGATTGTCAAGAAACAAGACTATACATATTAGGCTACACCACCAACATCATTTAAGTTAATATTATGGTTATATACTGTAAATCTCCCATGCCTTCACCTCGCACACATTTTCTTCACATGAAAACATTTCGCCAAGTATAATCCGGCATCATAATACATAATATGCCATGGAACATGGAATGCGCTGTGTGCCGGACTTTTAAAGGGAATGAGAGTGTGAACTGTTATTTGTTTGTAACATGACTAATTTACTCATGACTAACACCCATGACTAATTTACTCATTTAAGACAACCCATTTGAACTATGCGCCAGGCGCGATGTCGACTTTTCCTACAGGCAATATAGTGTTCTGCGCTGGCCCCTCCCACAAAGAGAACTGCGTTTTAGACTTCAGACTATGTACGATTGAACTTGAAAATCGGGCCCATGGAATCATAGGTCAGTCTGATCAAGTTAACAACATTTTTCAGAGATAAAACTTTAAAAACGGTCAAATTTGACCGAAACAAAACATGAGGGTTTTTAATATAAATATGGCAACCACTGGATTCTGGAACTTCAGAGACCACAAATCACTTCTAACATGGTTGCCAACTTAAAAAAAATGAAAATAGAGCCCCCCAAAGAGGCTAACCATTTCTTTTTTTTTTTTACGTTTGATCTTTAAAATTGACCTTTGACCTGATTTTGGCAACCACTGGATTCTGGAACCTCAGAGCCCACTAATAACATCTAGCATGGATACTAACTTTTTTAAAAGAATGGCATGAAAAAATAACCCCCCAAAGAGCCGAACCATTACATTTATTTATTGTTCTTGACCTTTTGACCTTCAAATTTGACATCATAATATAAATATGATTTTGGCAACCACTGGATTCTCAAACCCCAGAGCCCACTTAAAACATCTAGCATCGTTGCCAACTTATTTAAAAGAATGGCATGAAAATAGAGCTCCCCAAAGAGAGGAACTATAACATTTTTCTATTGTTTTTTAACTTTTGACCTTCATATTTGACCTTAAGGCCAAACCAATAAAATTAGTTGGTTCTCGGATTTTTTCAGGAAAAATATGGAGCGAGCGAGCGAAATAAAAATAAAAATAAAAAAATGTTCTGAAGGTAAATTAGCACATTCACAGTTAATGTTCATTAAAGACATTTACTCATGTGTTAAGGAAAAACTAAATGTGGCCTACTTTATAAACTTTACTTTCACACCTCACAGCACACTTTTTGTCATGCAGGTTTTAGGCAATGTACAAATTCATAATTCTGTCATTCTATGTTATGTAAAGGTTTGACGGTTTGTCATTTGTTTAAGAGAATCTAAGCACCAAGCAAGCTGGCATTGAGAATTGGAATTGGAATTGAGGTAGGCCTATAATGTAGACTACGTCTAGGCTGCTGTAGCCTACGTTCAAACTCATTTTGTCACAGTTCATCACAGGGCATTAGAACGTCAAAATCGCATTGATTCACCAGATAGCAATTAGATAGTGACTAAAACTTCGTGATCAGCGCAACGGAGATGAATCTTCATCAACGTGCAGTTACGTGAATCTGGAAAAGAGACTATTTTTTTTGCATGTGAAAGAGAAGCGTGTGTGTGCGCGCGCGAGGATGTGAGTGTGCTATTCATGCTATTTATTGATTGATTTTGATGGCGAAACACTTTGAACGGGTTTTTTTCGCCTCTCAATCAATGAAATATCAAACTCACCTCCACAGAGTTGCACAAGCAGACTGCTCTCGGCACCGTAAGTACAACTGCGCAAAGTTCTCATCCTCTTTAATTTCAAAGTACTTGTCAAATGTTTTTCTCTTCTGATCAAATGTTCTAATAATTGCAAACTCTGGCCTAGCAGCATCCACCGGCATCTTTCCTCATATCATGTCTCTTGTCTCTTGCGCTCTGAAGTGAAAGGCGCGATTTGATTGGTTTTCGACATCACGTGAACGCAGCATGCTTTTTTCACTATTATAGCTATCAGCCACGGTGTTTTTTATGTTCGTGTGAGTTCAAATTAAATTTTATTTTTATTTCATTTTGCATTTTTTTCAAGCGGCGAATCCGAGAACCAACTAATTTTATTGGTGTGGCCTAAATTAAAAATATGATTTTGGCAGCTACTAGATTCTAGAACCTTAGACCCAAGTAACCAATAACTTCTAGCATGGTTGTCAGCTTTTAAAAAATATTCCCATGAAAGTAGAACCCCTCAAAAAAGACTAACCACATTGGTCAAAAACACATTGTTTTTGACCTTTTGACCTTCAAATTTGACCTTAAAATATGAATATGACTTTGGCAACCACTGGATTCTGGAACGTCAGAGACTGCTAACCACATCTAGCATGGTTGCCAACTTTTAACAAAGAATGCCATCAAAAGTGTTTTTTAAGCACATTTCCTGACGGCAGCAATTCCTGAGGAACACCACCGTTCCTTCATCAGAGTTCTCAGATTCAGGGTTTATCACATCTAAGAAGTGTGTTAGTCTTTGGTAGTGTGTTTTGTTGCTCTTTGTTCTTCCTATCACATGCTTTGTTGGTTATTTCTGTAGGAACGTCTGTGGCACAAATACATGCAACAGATGCAGATGAGCCTGGAACCAACCACACCCTGATTGCCTACAGTGTGGTGAAACAAATGCCAGAGGATGGCGAAATCCATTTCCGGGCTGATAAGAACACCGGAGAGATTTTTGTCAAATCTAAACTTGACAGAGAGGTAGTCTCTTCCACCTCCCACCCTTTTCCCCACTCGCTCAGTCTGTGTCTGTGCAAGTGTGTGTGGTAATTCTTTATTTGAGTAATAAAAACATTATTAAAAGAAAAAAAAAACAAAGCAATTAATTTCATTTCTTTAAAGGCGCTCTAAGCGATGGTGTTTGATGTCACTTCTTGTTGACGTTCGAAGTATTGTCAAACAAAACGGAGCATAGCTCCCTCCTCCCCCTCCCTCCCATGCTTCCTGAAAGACTCATGAACGTGCATCCCCCACCCAACCCCTCCTCCAAATCCTTCTTGTCGTTTATTGGCTGGAACAATGTTTGTTATGTTTCGTTTCGTTTGTTATGCTAGGTTTGCCCACTGTGTTTTTTAGCCGTTTGTGGAGCCTGGGCTGTCTACAGAGACCGCGTTTTTTTACAGTGTGTTCAGGGGACAGGGAGCTAGCAGATTGTGAGATGTTTGCTGTACATAACAACAAATGTTTTAGTCCTAAAAACGTGTCACATTGCTTAGAGCACCTTTAACTAGGATTCTGTTAGACTGGGTAGGTTTGGTTAGGAAATTAATTAATTAAGCTGTTAATGAATAACACTTAAACATGGGCCTAATGTTATGGATATATCTCTATGTGAATTCTTTGATTATTTGAGTATAATTTGTTCATATTTATCATTGACTAATTATTATCGTCTTAACAGAGAGCCAGCACCTATTCCCTCACTGTGCAGGCAGCAGACCTGGGAGGTCAGCCAGGTGGACTAACAGCAACAACCACCATGATGGTGCATATTCTAGATGTCAATGACAATGCCCCTAAATTGGAAAAGGATGAGGTGAGAGCACTGCCATTAGATAAATAAGATCATCAGTGTTTAAAACCTAGTGGGTTAGGTAAAATTGCAGGCAAATGAATGCCACTCCATTACCAATCAGGTGGGAAATATGGTGACTGTAGGTCATCACTACTCAGTGAAGCAGTAGCCAAAATGATTATGTAATCTTCCAAGTGATTATGAAGTTAGTAAAAATTAACCTAAAAACATTGACAACTGTTTCTTTAACCCAGGGACGTCAAACTCAAATTCACAGTGGCTCACAATTTAAAACTGGGATAAAGTCACAGATCACACCTAATACAATATACTGAAACATTGACTGCAATTGTGCATATTTTCCATTCTCTCCAGATATGCAATTCCGAAAGTTTTTATATAAAAACAAACTTTAGTGTTGTGAATTGAATCTGGAACAACCAAACAGGTCCGTCATTGAATAGTGAAGAAATAATCTGCCTCAAACCTGTCTTTAAAGCTCCTGTTCATTTTTCTTTTGGTTACCGTATTTTTGAGCTGGGATAGATTAGGTTTATCAGGTGACTTGATAGCATGGATGCTATTGATTCACCACACAATTCAGGCCAATGAACTGATCAAGCATTCTGGGATTTGTAGTATTAGCATATAGGTTTGGCCCTTGGGCCTGAGTTTGATACAGTAGCTGTGTTTTAACAGATCGAGTGTAAGATTTCAAGGTATTTACCTTTAGGTCATTTGCATTCTTTTTGTAGTTTTCTTTTCATAAAGAGCTTCATCAGTTCTATACTGGAGATGGAATTATCAGGAGATATATCCCTGGACTGTGGGTGTATCTCTTCTAACAGAGATAAAAATTATATTACATTTATAAAGTCAGATGCTTCTTTTGTCATTTCAGTTTTTAGCAAGTATTGATGAGAATGTGGAAGGCGTTGAGGTGCTGCGTTTTAAAGCTTTGGATGATGACCTCAAAGGCTCAGACAACTGGCTAGCCCAGTTTTACTTAGTGTCTGGAAATGAGGATGGCTACTTCAGTGTTCACACTGATCCAAGAACCAATGAAGGGGTCCTGATGCTTATTAAGGTATTTTCCTCTTACCGTTTTCCTTTTTTGAAAGATAGCCTTCTTGTTCTTAGAAATAATTAAAGGATAGATGACTCTGATGAAAGACTCTGTTACCTAATCCAACTCTGCAGCCTGTTGACTTTGAGGCAGTACCCAACATAAACCTTGGAGTTGTGTTGGTAAATGAAGCACCTGATGGAGCCAGGATACCAATAAGTGGTGGCGCAGGAGGGGGAGGCGGAGGGGGAGGAGCAGGAGGTGGTGGAGGAGGAGGAGGTGGTGGTGGAGGAGGAGGAGGTGGTGGAGCAGGGGGACAAGGGGGACCTGGTGGAGCTGGAGGACCTGGTGGTGCTGGAGGACAAGGAGGACCTGGTGGTGCTGGAGGACAAGGAGGACCTGGTGGTGCAGGAGGGTTAGGTGGCAGGCCAGGAGCTCCAGGTACAGTAGTAAAGCCTGGAGGACCACAGCCTGGACTGCCTTGGAGTGTTATTTCAAAGTTAAAATCCTACTCAGTGAAGATTATTGTGATAGACAGACCTGATGGGCCAGTCTACCGGCCAAGCACCAAGCCCATCTCTCTACCAGAAGGCACTGGAAAGCTCTCAAGCCCCAAGGTCATTGCCATCTTTCCTGCGTCGGATGGAGATACTGGACTGCAAGCAACAAATGTCAGGTAAAAAGCCCCTCCACATTGTCTTCATCCTCAAATCTTTGGCTGTGTCTCACAGTATGCATTGAGCACTTGCTACTGTAGTGCCATAGTACAGCCATAAATAACCCTATTATTATTATTATTATTAGTAGTAGTAGTAGTTCCATGGAATATGTTCTCTAAGTTGAATCTTTCTAATGTGGCAGGTATGCAAAAGGTTATGACCCAGAAAACTGGTTTACCATTAATGAGGAGACTGCTGAAATATCACTCGTTAAGCACCCAGATCGGGAGTCTCCATATGTGGTGAATGGGACCTACATCGCCAAGATACTTTGTTTGACAAATGGTGCGTGTAAAGGTCTAATGGCATTTTCTAGCAAGTAAAATTTGTAATCTTTACTGAATTTAGTTGATAAACAAAGGTTACTAATTAACACCCGCAAGATGCTACTATCTTCATATTGATTTTAAAAAATGCATTTCACAAGAGAATTAATGTTTTTGTCTGAATCAAAGATATCCCAATGAAGACAGCAACTGGTACCATTGCAGTGCATGTGGAGGACACAAATGACAACTGCCCTAGACTCACCAGCCACTGTAAGTTCCTATGCAGTGACACCAAGGTAAGGATCTTCTTGTACTCTTATTTTTATTGTTGGTGTCATAATATTTTATTTCATTTCAACAATAGTTGATTGTAAAGTACAAGACCACTTTCATGAAAAAGTCATTTTAAAGGTCTCCATCCAAAATAAACCGTTTAAGACTTGATTTTTTTTACATTACCATAGATCAGCCCAAGCTGTACTTCTATGCTCAACTTCAAAATGCTCTCCTACCCCTGTAGTCTGTATTTGCCTGTGACAGAAAACTGCCGGGAAAAACGAGCGAATCGGAAAAGCCGTGCAAGCCTACGTCACTTTGAACATTAGCTATGCAGTTAGCCCGCCCTCAAGAAAACGTTAGGCTGCCTGCAGACAGACCCACTAGAGGGAGCGTCACAGTGTTGTTAGCCAATCAGAGGCGATACATTTGCATATCATTAATATTCATAAGAATCCTCTCGAGCTATCCCTGCTCTCGTTTTCACCTAACTAAAATAGCTTGAAACAAGACAAGCACAGTATATTTTTGTCGAAACCAACTCTCATGACATTATTTTAGACAAGAGACCACCACAAAATTAATGAAAATACAATGGAATGAGACCTTTAACACTTATAATGACTGAGCAGTTGTTATATTCCATCCTTTCTTCAGCCCATTCTTCATTAGCAGGAAAAATGCCCCTTTCACTGCTGAACAATGTGTTACTAACTGAGATACTATTGTTAAGGTGGTGAATGTGACAGCTGAAGATAAGGATGGAGAGCCCAATGGTTCTCCACTTGAGTTCATCCTGGTGGACAAAGGGGTGGGGGTGCACTGGAGGCTGGAGAAGACTGGAGGTGAGGCAGTGGATGATTGTGTGGGGACATTACAGTATGTTGTGCTTGTGTTGAATCATTTGGATGATTGTGTGGGGACATTACAGTATGTTGTGCATGTGTGGAATCATTTTCCAGCAATAACCAGCAATTGTACAGAGCATTAACACTCTTCAAGCGACATCATGTAACTTGCTAATACTTTTCTCCAGTGCTTGTGGTTACATGGTTTTAAAAGACAGTTTGTAAAATATAAACATGTACGCTGGAAATACTGGCTGCCAGAAATATCCTATTATAGGAGTATAATGGATGACATACAGTGGCTTGCAAAAGTATTCGGCCCCCTTGAACTTTTCCACATTTTGTCATATTACAGCCACAAACATTAATCAATTTTATTGGAATTCCACATGAAAGACCAATACAAAGTGGTGTACACTTGAGAAGTGGAACAAAAATCATACATGATTCCAAACATTTTTTACAAATAAATAACTGCAAAGTGAGGTGTGCATAATTATTCAGCCCCCTGAGTCAATACTTTGTAGAACCTCCTTTTGCTGCAATTACAGCTGCCAGTCTTTTAGGGGATGTCTCTACCAGCTTTGCACATCTAGAGACTGAAATTCTTGCCCATTCTTCTTTGCAAAACAGCTCCAGCTCAGTCAGATTAGATGGGCACCGTTTGTGAACAGCAGTTTTCAGATCTTGCCACAGATTCTCAATTGGATTTAGATCAGGACTTTGACTGGGCCATTCTAACACATGGATATGTTTTGTTTTAAACCATTCCATTGTTGCCCTGGCTTTATGTTTAGGGTCGTTGTCCTGCTGGAAGGTGAACCTCCGACCCAGTCTCAAGTCTTTTGCAGACTCCAGGAGGTTTTCTTCTAAGATTGCCCTGTATTTGGCTCCATCCATCTTCCCATCAACTCTGACCAGCTTCCCTGTCCCTACTGAAGAGAAGCACCCCCAGAACATGATGCTGCCACCACCATATTTGACAGTGGGGATGGTGTGTTCAGAGTGATGTGCAGTGTTAGTTTTCCTCCACACATAGCGTTTTGCATTTTGGCCAAAAAGTTCCATTTTGGTCTCATCTGACCAGAGCACCTTCTTCCACATGTTTGCTGTGTCCCCCACATGGCTTGTGGCAAACTGCAAACGGGACTTCTTATGGTTTGCTTTTTAACAATGGCTTTCTTCTTGCCACTCTTCCATAAAGGCCAACTTTGTGCAGTGTACGACTAATAGTTGTCCTATGGACAGATTCCCCCACCTGAGCTGTAGATCTCTGCAGCTCCTCCAGAATCGCCATGGGCCTCTTGGCTGCATTTCTGATCAGCGCTCTCCTTGTTCGGCCAGTGAGTTTAGGTGGACGGCCTTGTCTTGGTAGGTTTACAGTTGTCCCATACTCCTTCCATTTCTGAATGACTGCTTGAACCGTGCTCCGTGGGATGTTCAAAGCTTTGGAAATCGTTTTGTATCCTAAGCCTGCTTTAAATTTCTCAATAACTTTATCTCTGACCTGTCTGGTGTGTTCTTTGGACTTCATGGTCCTATTCTCTTAGACAACCTCTGAGGCCGTCACAGAGCAGCTTTATTTGTACTGACATTAGATTACACACAGGTATACTCTATTTAGTCATTAGCACAGGCAATGTCTGTGGTCAACTGACTGCACTCAGACCAAAAGGGGCTGAATAATTATGCACACCCCACTTTGCAGTTATTTATTTGTAAAAAATGTTTGGAATCATGTATCATTTTCGTTCCATTCTCAAATGTACACCACTTTGTATTGGTCTTTCACGTGGAATTCCAATAAAATTGATTCATGTTTGTGGCTGTAATGTGACAAAATGTGGAAAAGTTCAAGGGGGCCGAATACTTTTGCATGCCACTGTAGGTGGGGCAAAGAACTCTTGCTTCTGCCAAGTCCATTATTTTTCCTAAATCAGGACATCTCTTAAGACCCAGTTGCCACATTTTTCTCAGTGTAATAAAGCATGTATAACAAATAGACCTATTATTATAGCATTAACATGTATACTATATTGTATGATGAATGAAACTTGTGTCTGTGTATGTGTGTGTCATTGTGTGTGTGTGAGTAGATGCTTCAGTATCTCTCTTGGCTGAAGATGGTCTTTGGCCTGGTCACTATGAGGTCACATTTGAGATTCGAGACAAGCAGGGTGTGGCCTGTCCTGACAAACAAGTCCTTGAAATGGAGGTGTGCACCTGTGAAGGTGTGACTTCCTGTGCCTCACGACTTGAGCAGTCGCAAGCAGGTGCATCCACCACAAAGTCATCCCAGCTGGGGGCAGCTGCAATGGGAGCGCTACTCTCTGGCTTACTTGTTCTCCTGTGTGAGTAAACCCGCCACTTCCTGCTAATCAATCCCACTTTGTTTTGTGACATTCGTGGGTGACACTCCTCCTGGAAGTAACACCCGTGGGTGCAGAGGGCATGGTTATTGAAGGAGTTGATAACAGGGATACATTTCAAATAGCATTGAAGCGAAAAAAAAAAAAAAAAACCCTGAAAGCTGAGGGTTGTATTCATAGAAATTACGAAGCCATAATATTATGACAACATGAAGCATGTTCTGGGCACCAGTCCTGTGATTCTTCCCAGCAAGCGTAAACACACACAGTTAACATACTCAAAATGCCCATACAACACGTCTCACAAGTTTTAACTGGACATGAATCTCAGAAAGTTTAAATTCAACATTTACAACAAATGAGAAATCAATGAGAAATCAAAAGTGTGATGTACAGTTGCTGCTGGAATAGACAATCATCCAGCAGAACCTGACACTTTCACTTTCATTTCCATTTCATTAGCTAAGTAACAGAGAGTAAATGACTTGCAGATATCAGCTTAGGAAAACATTTTTATATCAGACAAAGAAAGACATTTTAGTAAAAAAAAAAATAGCATTGAAGATATACATGTGAATGTAACAACTATATATATATTGTGTTGTTAGTAATCCCACTGTTGGGTCTCTTCTGCACCTGTGGAACCAAAGGATTTACTGACCTACCCTTTGATGCAAAAACGCATCTCATCTCCTATCACACAGAGGGAAAGGGAGAGGACAAGGTAAATGCATCAATGTAAAAATATTCCAACAAGTCTGACTCAAAGAAGAATTTAATGGAGATGCTCATCTTACTAAATGCCTCCACCCACTTATCAGATTAGCATGACATACAGTAGTGACAAAAAATTAAATAGTTTTGCTTCTTGCTCTCTCTCTCTCTCTCTCTCTCTGTGTATCTGTTACCTGTGTAGGAAGTTCCTCTGATGAGTGTTCCAGTTTTCCTTAGAGAGGCTCCAGGTACAGCCTCCAGAAACATGGCCTCTCTTACCATGATGGGCAAAGAGATGCAAATGTATGAAAGTGCATTTGGAGGCTTTTACTGTAACTACAATCAGCAAGACATGGAAATGGACTTCAGGGCCCATGAGGAGATACTGTCACGCTTTGAGGAGATAAGAGAGGGAGACCATCTCTCATTCACAGCACTACCAGACACGCTTCTTGACCAATACTTCTCACAGGTGTGTGTGTGTCTGTGTGTTTGTGTGTTTGTGTGTGTGTTATTGAGGAAAGTGGGAAAGCTGAGTCTCTGAGGTGGCCATGAGGTTACCATGCAGTGGTGTCACTAAAATTAGAATTAATTTTTCTTCATTTTTTTTCTGATCTAGAAAGCGAACCACACAGCAGAGATTTCTTTCCCGAAGGATGCTTTGCTGGAGTATGGCTACGAGGGCCATGGATCTCCAACAGGCTCTTTAGGTTGCTGCAGTGAACTTGGATCTGACAAAGACCTCCAGTTCCTGGACAACTTACCCTCAAAGTTCATCACCCTCGCTGAGATATGCGGGTACTCAAGAGAGCCCACTTCCATTACAGAGGTGGACACCAGTGCCATGGTTACAAATTATGTTAATATACAGCAGAGTCTCAGTGCTGAGGAGAAACACAGCCCACCCCCACTTCCCAGCATGCATCAACATGAGACCGTAGCAATGCCTACCCAGTCGGTGCTGTTGCAGCAGCAGCAGCCCCTGTACTACGTGGTGGAGCCGCAGGTCCAGAGCACAGTGCTGCTTGCTGAGAGGCCCCCAGTGGCTCCGGGTCAGGGGATGATCCTGGTGAATGGAAGCCCACCAGCTACTGAAGTGGTGGTGGTTCAGGAGAGAGGCCACATTCAGGGGGCTCAGGGAATGGTAGTGGCTCAGGGAAGCCATGTTCAGGGAGGTCAGGGATTGGTACATGTAGTGGCTCAGGGAGGCCACATTCAGGGAGCTCAGGGTTTGGTGGTGGCTCAGGGAGGCCACGTTCAAGGGGCTCAGAGTTTTGTGGTTAAGCATGGTGGCCACGTTCAGGAGGCACAAGGTTTAGTGGTGGCTGAAGGAGGCCACATTCAGGGAGTTCAGGGTTTGATGGTTCAGCATGGTGGCCATGTTCAGGGCACTCAGGGTTTAGTGTTACAGCAGAATGGCCATGTTCAGGAGACACCGGGCTTTGTGGTGGCTCCGAAAGGCTACATTCAGGAGGCACAGGGTTTGTTGGATCAGCAGGGAGGCCACATTAAGGAAGCACAAAGACCCCCACAGACCCTAGTGCAGGGAGCACCAATGCTGGTGATGCAGGATGATCAGCAGTTCATCCCTGGATTTCCAGGTGTACATCTGATGGATAGAGGACCATCTATTGGACCTGGGTCCCCTGTCTCCAGCCCACCCCAGTATGTCACCAGTACTTGCAGCTCACCAGTCCTGTTAGTTGATAGTGGCATGAGGCAGACAGGGGAAATCCGGTTTGGAACCCAGCAGAGAGACAATGCCGGGGTCATAAAAAGGCAAGGGTCCAACGGGAAAGTGCTACATGGAGAAAGATTCTTTGGAGAGACCCAAAGCCAAGTCCCAAAGCAAAGGTCCAGTCATTCAAGGGGGTGGACATATTCTCAGGAATAGACCCTTGTGAACCCAGATGGGGCAGAGGATCCTGCAGCAGCCGCTTGAAGTTTCACTGCATGAGGAAGTTGGAACCATGTATGTGAGGGAGTGAGAACAATGCATTAGATTGGATAGGACTAAATGAAATCAATGACAGCTGGGAAAATGTAAATAATTTCAATGGATCTTTCTTCATATGCTCTCACTGGTGACCAATTTCCAAAGAACTGTATATACACAGCACTGTATTTTTAGTTTATGTGATATTGTCTTCATGTGATGGCTGTAGGTGTATGATTTGTATGATTATATGTGTATATATATATGACAGCTAATGCACTTAATTTCAGCACTTGTAAAACACAGGTACCAACATGATGTTTGGAATATTGTATAGTGTCCCAATAAATTTTACTCTTCCAGGGTTTCTACAAGATACAGCAACTATAATGTATTCAATTTCTTAAAAGTTTGGTAATGGAAAAAAAAGCCAAAGACAATCCTGAGAACATTCTTAGGCTGATTCGCAGAAGGACTTTTAAACAGAATTGCTCCTAGCTCCATTCATTTTTTTACGCTGAATGCCATTTTTATTAGGTTAAGGGGATCAGTTTCATCAGTTATGGGTAGGGTTGCAAAGGGGTGGAAAATTTCCGGTAAATTTCTGGAAACTTTCCGGAAACTTTCCATGGAAACTTTAGCTTGGGAATTTTAGAAATATTAAAAAAATGGAAATTTGTGGAAATTATGTGAATTTATGTGAATTTATGGGAATTAACTGGAAATTTTGGTTGATTTTAAGAAACATAGACCATATGACTCATATACCAACAACATATTTTGTCATAAGACATTTCTGCAAAAAATATACAATTAAAATATAGCATTTTTCTGTTAAATATGTAGATTGTAAACTGAACAAATGGAAAGGGCTATCAAAACATTTAAATTATGTATGAAATCAGGTGTGGTTATGTAAAACTGCTTAGCAGGACGCAGAAGAAACAGCACATTTTGTGCTATCTAGCACCATGATAAGCTAACTTCTTTAATACGAAGGTGCTAGCTAGCTTACCTTTAACATATCTGCCTTACCAGTGAGCTAGCAATCTATATTTTGATTGGGCTAGCTAAAATCTAACATTTTAGAACAAATATCATCTAAGTTTTATCATCCTCAAATGTCCTCAAATGTGTAGCCTCACGTGTCTGTATCAGTGACTGTATGTGGCTCATAAAGGTTGCTTTAGCAGTCCATAATTCTAGAAATCATTGAGATGTGATGGGAGGATGCACAATGCGTATAGGAGGTGCGGCCTCAATAGCCCTGCATTAAGAAGTGTGTTATGCCCCTGTGATTGAAGAATAGCAAATTATAGGCTACTCAACTTTATGCATATCACATCTCATAGTTTTAGCCAAGACTTCAAAAATATTATTTTCTACCAACTGTCTTTATGTCCCTGACCTTTAGTTGAGATAATTCCCATTTTTTTCCAATTAATTCCCGTTAATTCCCATAAATTCCCATAAATTCCCGTAAATTTCCCATGGAAAGTTTCCAACTTTGAAAATTCCCGGAATTTTGCAACCCTAGTTATGGGTAACTCTCCTATTTGTTACATTTATTTTACTGCAAAAAATAGTTCTTAGTGCAATAATGAAAATAGCTTAAAAAAGAATTGTAGTTTCATATTATATAAAATGTTGTAAATGACAGCAATGTAAATGACAAAAACCGACAAGAACACACAATAAAAAAAAATATTTGTCAATCTTTTTAACTCTTCACTATTATTGTTCTGTTGTTTTGTCTTTAATTGTGATAACTGTATTGTTCATTGACTTATAGTCACAATGGCTTCCAGTTGATTTTAATCAAATAAAAGGCTCAATAAAATGCCAAATAGCAAATAGGGTTTTCTTTTTTACCCAGCAAAATTAATATTACCCAACTAAAAGTAGGGCACTCCACGCATCAATCCCAATTCTGCAATATCAGGACTCTTATCTGGACTAAGGTTCTCCTTAAATAATATTAGCCAACATTTGGCGTCTGTTAATTTAAAGCCCTGTTTACAGCCCTGTTTCTAAACAACATTGTATTGCCGATGTCTGTAATACACAAACTTAGAGTAACTTGTTCTTGTTGTCTCTAAGTATTTAGCCAATTACAAACAATAGGCTCACAGCCGTGTTAATGGTTGGTCCATTACTTTTGGCACAGCCAGCCTTGGTACAGACAATATGGAAGCAGTAATAGTCAAAGATCCAATTCAAGTACATAAACAAAGACACAAGTGAGCAGCCATATATTTACTGTATGTTACTGGTCCAGGCCTCGGACAGTTGTACTCAAATGTCTATTTTTAAAATGTTCTTTTATTTTTCCTTTTCTTTCGACACGTACACCTGATCTTGAATTACATGCACACACAACTACTCTACACTGTAGACTAAATAGTATTCTTCAGGGACAGGGATAAAAGAGTCGGTTAACTAAAAGTATAAATGTTGTCCAAAGCTCTCCTAGCATCTGACATGTACCCTCCCCCGATAAGACATCATATTTTCCCAGCTACGTATATGCAAATTTTGAGGGTTCTCTTGCGCTGTGGTTATAAGATTTTTTCATATGTCTCACCTCACTTGAACCACATATTGTAGCTGTTTTTCAAAAACTAACTGATTTATTACTTTGCTTTGAACTGGTCCTTACTGATCCAATCCCATTAACAAACTGGAGAGGTCTGGTTTGCATTATCCCTTATAATGTAATCAGTACATATCCTTGTTACTATGTCTGTCTGTCTCCAAATGCAAGACCAACACATGCAATCTGTACTAAAAAGTCTAAGTCTAGTTCAGGTTAATCAACAGCCTAAAAAGTAAGCCATGCTTTGTAAAATTCCCTTTTATAATAAAGTATATTGTCTATTAACAAACTCTTTTGCCTGCTATAGGCTAACATGCTATTTTAGTGTAGGTGATATTTGGGAATTATGCCTATTTTAGCGTAGGTGGTATTTGGGAATTATGCCTATTTTAGTGTAGGTGGTATTTGGGAATTATGAGCCTACTGCTAGCACATAGATAAAGCAGATCCGAGTAAAAGGAAGAGTAAATGTCAGAAATCTTACTTTAAAATGGGCCTTTGTCTCTCTCTCTTTGCTTTTGATTGTTACTGCAAAGTAAAAACAAATGATAAATACATTGAAAACAAACATGCAGTAGAGGGTTTTGCATCTGAACTCTTCATATGTACACACACAACCACAGTGCACTGTGCATTTAATGTTACAGTCAGTTTAGATGAAAATGCCGTCTAAGGAAACAAGCCAAACAAGTTCTCACAGCACCTGGCACATACCCTCTCTATTTACTATTAGACACCAGACGCTTATATGCAAATTCTGTGGATTCATATTGTTGGAGGTTTGTGTCATCTTTCAGTTACTCATACTCATTCACCTCAATTAAACTATGTAT
>JAGFZM010000143.1:375328-391801 GCA_017657215.1 Limnothrissa miodon
ATATAATAAAGGAAATATATATAATTTCAATAAAGATTATTATCAGTTCAATTCTAATATTATTTGATTTGTTTTTACTCAACATTCAATTTGTTTAGTAGGATGTAGGATGTAGGATAGTAGGAAACATTCAAAGTTTAATAGGATGCAGGAATCAGTGTCATTTATTCTTTTAGTTAGATTCTAAATTGCATAATAATTATTAGAAATTGGGTCACACAGAATTACTCTTTGTAAAGGGCTGGTACCAGACAATGTCCTGAATGTAGTGCAAAATAGCTCTATTCTTAGTTGGTATTGTTGAAAGAGTTTAGGCTGTCAAGTATGGCTGTTAAAAACTGGTATGTGTCCTTCTTGACATGAGTATATGCTTGGAACAACACTCAAATGACTGACTGTGCCTAAGGCGTCACTGAAAAGTTTGCTGTCTTCTGTAATTTTCACATGCACAGACATATGTAACAAGTAGCATGTTTGTGTGAGCATAAGTGTCTACACAAAAGTGACATATATAAGTGGTACATAATAAATGGACTGCATTTATATAGAATTTTCTACTCCTACGATCACTTTAAACAAAGTGCTTTGCAATGCCACATTTTGCAATGCATACGGTTTCATCCACCCATTTAAACATGCACATTCACACACCAGTGGTGCAGGCCGCCATGAACATACAGTACCTCAAGTGATACAAAATGCGGGACACAAAATACACAAAATGTCATGTGCCATGTGAACAGTGTGGATTTCAAAAACTCCTGTTGAGGGAGGGGAGGGCTACATAGTAGCATGTTTTAGTGTTAGTAAGAGGGGCAAAGGGAGGGGAGAAGGAGGAGCATCAGACGGATTTGAACTACTTTGAAGTAAAATGTAATGACACAGACAAGACGAGACAAAGAAGGACAACAAGAACAGGAGGATGAGAATTTGTAAAGTTTTTACCCTGCTTCTGTTGGCTGTATTTGTGGTAAGTAGACTGCATACCAACACACACAACACAAAACAATACACTTAAATACAGGAGGGTAATAAATATCACTATATACAGCAACGTATATAATGTCCTTATATGATGAGCTCAAATTTAAAGGAATTAACTTCATGAAAACATTTGATACAAGACAGTGTAGCTCATAATGACTGACCCCGCTCATTGACTGACTTTCATTTTTTGTTGTTATATCTGACTTCTTTTCATTACCTAATATTCCTAATAATGCAACTCCACCTAACAAGCAATGAAGCCATAGCAACACACACATTTCACCTTTCACAGATGAATATAGAGCAAAGGTTGATAGAAAACATTTCAACACAGATGAAATTGAAATTTATTTCTGCTTTGACTGTGTATTTTGATTGGGTTTATTCAAACATTCAACCGTAACATTTGTGTGTGTGTATGTGTGTGTGTATCTATCTATCTATCTATCTATCTATCTATCTATCTTGGCAAATGCAAATCATCCATCTAAAATTTAATTAAATTGAAAATTTCTCCAACCCCCTCAATCAGATGTAATATCTGAATGTGTTTCTGAACCAATATATTCAAATGCCTAAACAGGCATTAAATAAATGCATTAAATACGCTGGATAGAGAAACAACATATTCAACCCTCTTGCAATACACAAGGTTGTTTTAAGTTGAACTAAATAAGTCTATTGTCTATTGTAACTACTAATTCTTGCATTCTTGCAAATTCTGCATTTTGACAGTAACTAACCTCGATCTGTGTCTCAGAATATGTCCTGTTAGGTTCTTGAAGTCGATGCTATCGAACTTAGAAAGCCCTTGAATTTCATGTATGGGAATCCTGGAAGCTGAAATGACTGAACATGAATTTTATTCTTAAAGGTTTGTGTGACTTCAGCAGAAGCAAAAATATACAGACGTCAAAAGCGGGATTGGATCATACCACCATCAAAGCTGAAGGAAAATGTTGACTACACCAAACAAGAGTTTATTGCAAAGGTTGGTGTATGTGTTCTATTCCTGACATCAGTTTTTGGTTGTGACAGAACATGTCTTTCAACAGGGCAATGAACTTGGAAATGGATTGTGCATTTACAGCAATGAAAGCATATAAATCTAGTGTTTGTCAGTACAGTAGTTCTCTTTCACTTCCATCGAAAACGGATAGAATGGATAATGCATGCTTCATGCTTTATTCTGCTGAATTTAACTAATACCAACCCTTTGAAAAAAAAAGGGCAGTTAGCGTCTGTGTCACGCAAGCGAGATGGCATTTGCCAGGCTCAGCGTGACGACAGAGAGGTTATAATGACCCCTGCTTACTTCCGCTCTGCCTCTTTTGCAATTTCATGCGCACCCTTCCCGTGTTTTGCTGATCGTTTTAGCCCGGCTTTAGCCCACACAAAAAGCTTTTTTCAAAGCTCGAAGAAAGATTTCCAAGCTTACCAAATCTTCCTTAAGATCGCTTGGATGGCTTCCCTCCTTCCCCGCTGCCCGACCTGCTCTCGGGTAATGGCTGTCTCCGACCAACACGCCGGCTGTCTGGTTTGCCTTGGAGCTGACCACGTGCTCCTAGCGCTTACCATCCCGGAGCTCTCCCCCACTGCTCTAACTGCCTTAATCGGTGGGATCGCGGGCAGTTTTGGCCTCCGCTGTGGCTGGTCCTACGACCGGGCTGGTCGTTAGTCATCCCCCAGCTGCGAGTTCCACTCCGGTTGGATTGCCGAAGACCAGCACCCTGGAGGCTAAGCTAGCTAGCCAGCCAGGAGCTAGCTCGCTAGCACCTAGCCCCTCTCCGGTTAGCCCGCTAGCCGATCCTCGGCTATTGGCCCTGAGCTTAGCGCAGGCGACTATGGTCCCTGACGCAGGCTCCCCCTCCCCCAGGTCTCCTTCTCCTCCACCCGAAGACGTCGTCATCGAAGGAGTCGACGACGAAGAGATGGCGTCCCTCATGTCGGAACCTGGGCTCAGCAAAGACATGTCGTTAGCGGGACATCCAGACGCACGTGGAACCCACGGGGCAAAGCTAGCCTGTGAGCTAGCCAGGATGGAGCTAGCACTGCCCCAGCTTGACCTGGACCGGCGTTTCGACCCGTTTACCGGTGTTCAAGCCCCCCACAGACGTCCGACCCCTCCCGGCGCATCCGACGATGGTCGAGGATGCGTCGGCTGCCTGGAAGACTCCCTTCTCCGCCATCGCACCAATCCAGGCCCCATCCGCATTCTATGCGATGGCGGGAGCTGACACCCTGGGAAGAAGCCTGAGACTTCCACGTCTGCAGCTCAACCGAGCTCGGGTCGCCAGGGACCTCGGTGGCAATGCTACCGATCTCGCCCTCACACGCAGCCTGCGCGCGCTTCCTACAGGGAGCTTCGCCAGACGCACTCTCGCTCCTGAAGTGCCCCAGTGTGTGCCGCAGACGACTTTGGCGGTCCTCTCTGATCCCATAGCCCCATAAGGCGTTGCATCCAATGTGTCTAACACAAGCACTGTTACAAGCACAATGCACACACTGCCCCATGATAAGTCAATTGTCTGTCTGACATTGACAATTGTCTGTCTGACACCATAATTGTCTGCGACGGGGGGCGTCTGCTCGCAGACTCCCTCACCTCACGGAGTGGGTGCGTCCGATGTGTTGCTCGCGGATTACGCCCGGCGTGACAACGCAGACGCCGCGCGTCAGGTTTTCACTGCGCGCAAGTGCATGGTCACTTCAGGCGCAGCTTCTGCCCACACTCCAGGGTCCGTCTTTGTTTCCACACGACTGGGTGTCTATTCACAGACCCCTCCCCCGTCTTGTGGAACATACACACATGATGTGCCTCTGAGTGCGACACTCCACGGAGCTCCACGAGTGACGCACATCAATCTGACGCGGCATGTGAGTGCGCACGGGCTCCAGTCGCAGTCCTCTGGTCCATTGACGCACCCGTCGGGCAGGCTGCCCATAAGGCCGCTTCAGGTGCCGTGTGCCGAACCTTCGCTGTGTGTAGGTACTTCGAGGCTCCACGCGCAGCGCGCTCTCCCTTCCTTCAGCCCCCTCAGCTCTTATTGTGCAAAAAGGGGGCCGCATTTGCGTTTCGGCTGGCTATGTCTCCCCCAGCCAAAGCTGCGTCATTAGAAAAGGCGTGGGCGCAGCGCACAAGCTCTCGCTGGATACTCTCAATAGTATTGAGGGGTTATCAGCTTCGGTTCAGGATAGGCCCCCCTTTCAGAGGTCATGCTGTCAGTGGTGCCCTCAGACAGGGCCCCGATACTGAGACAGGTACTTCTAGAGCTCTTGGAGAAAGCCGCTGTCCAGCCAGTGGACCCAGCCCTCATGCACATCGGTCGTTACAGCACGTACTTTCTTGTCCCCAAAAAGAACGCCCTATCTTAGACCTGAGAGCAGTCAACAAGCGCCTAAAACGCCTCTCGTTCCGCATGCTCATAGGGCGCTTGGTGGGTCAGTCTATTGTCTATTGAGGCCCGGGGGTTTTCATGGCCTCAATAGACTTGAAGGACGCCTATTTTCATATAGGCATCGTCCCCAGGCACAGGTGCTTCTTACGCTTCGCCATAGAGGACGTTGCGTACAAGTATGCGTTTCTGTTGTTCGGCCTCTCCCTAGGTGTGGAGGCGGCGATCGCCCCCCTGCCCCCCTTACACCACCTGAACTCCCTGGGGTTCATGGTGAACACCCCCAAGTGCAAGCTCTCCCCCTCTCAGGATCGAATTCTTAGGCGTGAAGCTCAACTCTCGTTCAATGAAAGTGACGCTCACCGACAAAAGGCTGGCCGACGTCAGAGACTGTCTCCGCCCCTTCAGGTTGGGTGCCTGCATCATAGCCAGACAATGCCACGACTGACAGGTCTTCTATACACGGCTGGAGGCGCAGTGCCTCTCGGCCTTCTCCATCTACGCCCGCTACAGCACAGCTTGGTGGAGCTATGCATCTCCTCCAGATCGGACCCCTGGCGCCTCATCACCAGACGCATGTGGCTAGCCCTGGCACACTGGTGAAGACCGGCGGCCTTCTCCAAGCCTTCTCCTATGCCGTGGTCGCCCAGGGGGGACATGGAGCGCAGCAGGAGGCATCACATCAACTTCCTGGAGCTCCTGGCAGTCTTTTGCGCACCGAAGGAATTCTCCCCCTCCTCAAAGGGGGCCATGTTCTTGTGCGCACAGACACCACAGTTGTCGCCTATCTGAATTGCCAGGGCGCCGTGCGGTCCGTGGACCGTGGATCGCAGCCAGCATCTGAGATACTCAGATGGGCATCACAGCACAGAGCGATTCTGATCGCTCCTCATTGGCCATCGCTGAGCTGGTTCGCGGACCTGATCTCGATTGTGGACAGCCAGCCGTGGACACTGCCATGGTATAGGAGAGCAGATAATAAGGCCATCCATGCCCATCTGAAGTGATCAACCATACTCTGTCATTATTTACAATATGTGCTACATACTATCATGCCCTGAGATCCCATCCTAGAAAGTCTCTGCTCACTAACAGTATAGTCTTGGATCACTGAAAACACAAACACACCTCTTGACCTTACAGCTAAGCCTCTTCAATTAGAAAAATGTCCCTATTGTTGCAGCTGATTGTAACCAAGCCCTGCATTTCTGATGTTTTCATTGTCGTTTTTGTTTCTTTAGATCCGCTCAGACCTTGACGAAAAGCGAAAAGTGATATACAGTCTGAGTGGAGCAGGAGCTGACCAGCCACCTGTCAATCGCTTTACCATTAACGCAGACACTGGGGCTGTGAGGGTCAATGAAATTTTGGACAGAGAAGATATTCATCAATACAATGTGAGACTCACATGGCCTTGATCATACTAATGGGTCAAACTAGGTATAAAGGTGAGAAGAGTGAAGGCGCAGGGAAATAGCAGTTTATGCATGGTACTGACCTGCGTGTGAATATTGTGCTCACATCAGGAATATAACATTTTTGCAACAGTATGTGTATATCTAGACAAAATAAGTACTTATACTTCCAAACATTCCTTTCCTTTCCTTTATAAACATAACTTTTCAAACTTCTGACTGCTCCCTTCAGGTTATGTGTAGTAGTTTTTTAACTAAGAAACCAAATGAATTTCAGTGAGTAGGTCAGAATTTCCTATTTATATATACCTATAAATATATACTTTTAAGCAAAGCATCATTTGACATAAAAAAAAAAAACAAAATGCAATAATCTTTTTTATTTTCCTCAGCTAACTGGAATTGCAAAATTTGTTGATGGCGCTGAAGCAGAAGAAGCCATTGCTCTGACTGTCTATGTCATTGATCAGAATGATAACGCTCCAGAGTTCCAAATCCAGAGCGGCTCAGTCAGAGAATGCAGCACAGTTGGTATGAAAATAAACCTGAAGACTAAACCGAGGGTCTTTTCATGAATGTTGCAATATTCGGTTATTTCAAACCCTCAAGTAAAGTGTTACTTGAGGATTTTGCACTCTTTCTACTTCAGATAGTTTACTAGGACATTTTGGTGTGCTGGTGTCAACTAGTTTGTTCCCATTAATGTTACATATACCATTGGTGGATTTCTGAACCACACTGAGAGTAGGTGACTGTATAAGTCGTTTATCATATTGTTGCTACTTGAATTGCTGTAAAGTGATTCTTATTTAAATCATTCCTAATGGTGTGTTGAAATTTGTCTTGGAAAATTCATTCGGTACAACACATAATTCTCCCTCTGTGTTTGTGTTTTCTCACTGTGAGTTGGGTTTCAACAGGCACTTTTGTAATGAACGTCATAGCCCATGACAAAGATCTTGAAGGGACAATAAACTCAAAGATTGCCTACAGTATCATCAAACAAGACCCCCCAGGTTCTGGAATGCTGTTCTCAATTGATAGGAAAACAGGACAGCTGTTTGTAAAAGAACCAACTCTGGACCGAGAGGTAAGGCTGCTTCACAGTGGTGTTGAGACTGACCTAGAGACTTTGTCTACATTGCCCCAGCACCCCAGCTCCCAACCACAACAACAACAGCAAAAAGGATGGGAAAGGATGACTGTCCAAAAAAAAAAACCCTTATATTGTATTCTCTTCATTAGACCCAAGATACATTTGAGTTGACTGTTCAAGGGGTGGATCTGGATGGGGCTTTGGGAGGAAAGACTGGAACTGGTACTATAAAGATTACTTTAATGGACATCAACGACAACGTCCCTACTCTTGAGAAAGAGGAGGTATGATAAAACCATATATATATATATATATATATATATGTCTATACTGTAATTCTATGGATAAAACAAGCTATTATTCTCTGGCCTCTAAAAGATATCACTGTTATGTAATTGTAATATTAGCATTTTGCAATTTTGTGTGAAAGGTGGGGATATAATAATCATCATCATTATTGTTATTGTTATTATTATTATTCAATATCTTAGGATTATATTGCTTCTCTTCCCAGTATGCTGGCAGTGTTGATGAAGGTGATGTGAATGTGGTGGTAATGAGAATCAAAGCTCTTGATGTGGATTTAACAAACTCTGATAACTGGCTGGCAGTTTTCAACATTGTTTCTGGGAATGAAGAAGGTTTCTTCACAATCTACACAGATACTATAACCAATGAAGGCATATTGATGCTGCTTAAGGTAGGTTTGCTGTGCTTTACATCTTAATTAGGCGTCAATCCTAACTTTATGTTTAGAATCATCATTTCCTTGAATCTTTAGAATCTTCTTTAGAATCTAACATATTTCCTTGTGTCAAGCCTGTGGACTATGAGAGGATCAAAAAGCTGGACCTAGGGTTGATGATTGAGAATGTCGCTCCATTCGTCAATGGCACTGCCTTGGCTCTTGGACTGGGATTTGGGTGGCCTGACCCTGGACCAGGCATGGCACCAGATGCAGCAATTGAAATTAACATTGGTGGCGGAGGACGTCCAGGCGGAGGTGGAGGTGGCGGAGGAGGAGGAGGAGGTCAAGGTGGTGGAGCGCGAGGAGGGGGAGCAGGAGGTGGTGGAGGTGGCGGTGGCCCTCCAAATGGTAAACCTATGAAGCCTGGTACTAAACCAGGTGGTGAGCCTGAGACAAAGCCATCCAAACCGAGTAAAAAGACACCTGGTAAAAATTATCCTATTTCAATTGCGGTAATCAACATGCCAGATGGAGCTAAATTTGATCCTGAGGTGAAAGAGGTGCCACTGTCAGAAAACCCAGAAGAGATTGAAATAAATTCAGTCATAGCTGTTTACCCAGCTGTGGATGGAGACACTGGAGAAAGCATAGATGATGTCAAGTATGTATAAGATTACAAGAGTTGACTAAAACACTTTATTTAAAAGGACATTTGATAGCCATTAATAAATAAACAATATGTTTTTGTGTATTAGATGTTTTAGATATTTTCCTAATTAGGCATCATTATACTTATATTAGGTCTTTATTAGGTAAATAGGTAATTTATTCTGGGTCAGCAAATTGTTGGTCTTGATTTAAAATTACAGATAGGCCACACATTTTCTTAATATGTTTCACTATGTACTTATAATATAATACAACAGTTCAAAACGATTTAGCCATTACTGATTGCATAAGACAAATTCTTTGTCACTGACTAGAAGTGAGGACATCCCATGACATCCCTTGGGTGACTCTTGACAGCTAATAATTAGTCCAAACTGAGACAACTCCCATGCCATTGATTAACTGTTGCATTCCTGTGAAACAAGAAAAGCAAAGCCATGCTGTTTGGTGGTGTGAAGCGTGAACGAACATAAATGAAAACTAAACAGCATAAATACAATCTTAAAACGTTTGTGGCAATGCTGCTGTTGTACATAAACCGCTTTTGGTGCCTGTGGCTGAACCCTTTTTGTGAGGATATTTATGAGCAAACTACCTTCCACTTATGTTCTATTGCTTAATAAATACTTAAGCACTAGTACACATATACTGTATTAGTTATGTGGGAATGGTTAGAATGTGTTCTTTAGGCTGACATCTCATCCAGAAAAGTGGGTGCTAGTGGTTAGATGCACACTTTATTAAGATCATTTAAGCAGTTGAATTTCAATTCTTTCCTTGTGCCATTTGACCAAATCTGTAGGTATGCAAAAGGATTTGACCCTGGCAATTGGTTAATCATTGATGAAGACACTGCTGAGATTAGACTCAATAAAATGCCTGATCGAGAGTCTCCGTTCCTAAAGAATGGCATATACATTGCTGAGATTCTTTGTCTATCTCAAGGTAAAAACTCAGTCAAATCCACAGTCAAGATCTATCAAATGACCATATTGTTACATGTCTGAACCCATTTAGTTACTGTCTGAAAGAAAATGTATAGTAATGACCTTGCCTGTTTCATTACAGTCTGACAACTCCTCTTGTCTGATTAACTCATGTTATGTTAACTTATGTTTCACCCAGATGGATCAGGCAAGACAGCAACTGGCACAATTGCCATTCATGTACAGGATTCAAATGACCACTGCCCAAAATTGACAAGCACATACCAGAATGTCTGCACAGATTCAGAAGTCGTCTACATGTCTGCTATTGATGAAGATTTCAGTCCTAATGGAGAACCACTCAATTTCTCCATCATTTCTGAGGGATCCACAGGCTCATGGAAGATGGAGAAGCTCAACGGTGAGAAAAGGCCCACTAAGCAACATTTTTCAGTTAATTAATCAGTTTCATACTGTTTAGGATGCTAACATGAGTCATCACATGGCGAACTAACGTTTTTGAATGCACCACTGTGGCCTACAACGGTAGATACAGCATTTGCAATGTTCAACAGCAGCGGTCCGCTTCCAATAGAATGCAGTGCAATACAATGCAATACAGCGGCCTTTAGAGGGAGCTTGTGAGAGAAAAAAAACTGACCGTTGCTTAGCCCTGCTTTAAACTAAAAAAAAAGTTCCTCTGCACAATAAGGTCCTTACTGTATATAGCCTAAGCAAACACAGGCTGCACTTCAACAAAGACTGAGGGTCTGAACACAAGTTACCGATATTGACTTCCCATAGAGAAAGCAGCAAAGAATTTTAAACTCCTAAAAGCAAATTTGTAGCAAATGTACTTTTTCTCATGTTCAATACTGTTTTGATTGTAATACAAATGCCATAATTGGTAATTACTCACATAAAGCTGTACTGTATACGCACGGACATCAGAAATTTCCAGAGAGATTTATTTTCTGAGGCAGATCAGGAAATTAACTTAAAATTGCAAGTTGCTGTCATTAGTATATGACATTTGTTGAGTTCTAACGATTATGCCTTTGTTACAACGTATGACGTTTTTCCATTGCACTTGACAGGAACAGCAGTGGCTCTGCATCCAATGGAGCGTTTGTGGCCAGGAATCTATGAAATCCAAGTGGAAGTATCAGATGTGCAGGGTCTGTCTTGCCCAGAAACGCAGACACTGGAGCTGGAAGTCTGCACCTGTACAGATGGAACTGGCTGCAGTCTTCAAGGGTACAGAAATGCAGAGGGTTCCACTCCTTCCTCGGTTAATTTTGCAGCACCTGCTATGGGCCTTCTGTTGGCGGGCCTGGCCATCTTATTGAGTAAGTCAATAGTGGGCCTACCAGATTTCATAGCCTGTTTTTTGAGGTCAAAGATTGCTACATGTACAGTAGCATGACAAAAAAAGGATTCATCTGTGGGTATACAGCTGCATATAAAATATTATTGTCTCATAGCGGTTCACAGCAAAAAACACCTTTCAGAAACAGGGGCAAGGAAAAACTCCTGTATTTTTCTGTCTTAGAAGAAACTGTAGGCAGATCCATGACTGAAGGGACTAACCAGCCTAAACAAGATATTTTGAAAGATAGAGGCTAACTGATACAGTACTACTCAAAAGTTTTGGATCATGTACATATTTAAGTAGTAGTCCAAGGAAACACATATGAAATTAATGTAAATTTAGGAAATCCTGCAAAGAAACATTAGCTTATTAGCTACAACTGTTTCTTTAAAAACATTATTGGTCTTTTGTTGGAAAAAACTCTGTTTGCTATAGAAGATGATGATGCTCTGGACAGCATGCAGGGAAATCTCATCATATTATTTGCTAAAAATGACATTAGGAATCCATGTAATTACCACAAAAACTATGTTAAAACAAAGCATTGTTTGCATTTTGAGATAAGGTTTGACAGTAATGCCACTTCTGTGAAACTAAACTTGATGGTTAGACAAACGTCCATGTCTGGCAGATGCAGTTTATGGTCTTACAGTAATATTGTTTAACAGAGAACATTGTTTAAATTCATTCGTTCTTTGCTTTTTCTGTGTCTGTGTCTATGTCCATGTCGGGGGGGTGTTCAGTCACACCCTTACTCTTGCTATTCTGCCAGTGTGGATCTGTGGCAGGCATGCCTGACGTTTTTATGGATATGCCCTTGGGGGTTAAAGAGTACCTGATCTCACACCACACCGAGGGCAAGGGTGAGGACAAGGTAACATAACTTTATGATTTACTAGTATTATAATACTATAGCGCTTAAATATATGAAAATGTACAATATTCTTGACATTTTTTTATTTGCTTTTAGGAAGTTCCGACTCATTTACTGCCTGTGATGATATCAGAAGTGGCACCTGTGTCTTTCAACTCTGCAGTGGAGCAGCAAATCACTCAGATGAGCAGCACCTACAAACAGGTGCAGCAGATGAGCAGCTTTGAAGCAAGCCAACATGTCGAGACAGACATGATGACCATGGCAGGATATGGAGGGATGGCTCAGGCCAACACACTGAGTGCTTACCAGAAAGATTTAACATACATGTACAGCAAGAGGTCTGGCTTAATAGCCCTCTATGAAGATATAGCTTTAGCTGACCATTTCCTGATGGATTACTTCTCTCAGGTGAGAAGCAAAGAATCACAATTCCAGATGATGCCTGTCACTTACAGTACATCAATAAATTTAGCATTTAAAAACGAGCATACATATTATGCTCCAACATCATTTGCAACATTCACACATTCACATAGCACACTGTCCTCCCCCAACACTGCATGACTATTAAACCCCTTTTCCCACATACAACAGCACCCCACCACCACAACCACCATTCCAATCAAACGTATGCCTATTCTACACATACATACAGCACACTGTAACCTTTGCAGGTAATTATTATCTTTTGGTTCCTTGCCTACACTCAAATGGGAATATGTCCTTCTGGGGTTTACAAATATTGGTCAGCTTCATGAAGCTCATGAAGCTGCTATGAATGTGTTTTAAACTTACCCATCAAGTAAAGTCTTACCAAAATAAGATGTTACAGCGTAAAAATTGTCATGTGGGTAAATTCAGATGCAACCAATAGTGTATGAGGCATTTTGAGGGTTAGCCTGTTACAAAGTATCAAACTGTCTAAACAGTAAAGAAGTACTGATTCTTTTGATCAACTGCAAAATGAACAAAATAAACACATTAGTGTTTTTAATCCAGCATAATAAAACTACTTGGTTTAACCCCAAAACAGGAGTGTTAGCTCCTAGCCACCATGTGCAATGTGATGTTGCAATAATCTGTTGACATAAATTTATGTGGTGGGTGGAGACTTTGAATGCCTGCCTACAGCATCTGTTCACTGCTTAGTTGCTAGAAAATCAGGTTGGAAAGTGTAATTAACTTTTTACTTAAAAAAAGTTACTAACAATTTACTTAAAAAGCTACTGAATAGTAAGTCCTAAGAAAGCTATTTTTGAATAGCACTTAAGGAAACTGCATAGCAAGTTAGTAGCCTGGAAACCGTGTTCTTGAAACCAGGCTGTCACAATTGTGCTCTTGAGCAATAACATTAGTTTGGTTGAATAGTTTGGTTGAATTGGTCAGCAGAAGAAAAAAGTGTGCAAAAAGTTTTAAAAGAGAGGCAAACCCAGGTCACCTGCTTGCTAATCAGTTGCACTAACATCTATGTATTAGGCATATTAAAGGTTTTCCATTTGTTAATGTTTGGATGGAAATCACATTTATTTATGTTTGGCACAACCTCTGTCTAATTTGATTAGATGACCGAACAAAAACATGACATTCCTGCCTCGTCTTGATATGTAAACGTGCCTATGTTACTGAATGTTTTTATATTATTTTGTGTTAGCTGGTATACTGTACATGTCAATGCAAATGTTTTGAAATTAAATAACAAATGTTGCCCTGTGCCAACAGAAGGCTGAATGTACAGCTGTGCAGACTCCTCAGAAAGACAGTCTGTTGAAGTACAATCATGAGGGACAGGGATCCCCTGCAGGTTCTGTGGGCTGCTGCAGCCTTCTTGGGTCTGATGATGACCTCCAATTCCTGGATGACCTTGGGTCAAATTTTACTACCCTCACCCAGATCTGCAATCCACGAGAGTTGATCGTCGAACAAAGTGAAATCTCTGACGGTGCCATAAATGTTCCTGAGCCTCTTACGTCCACCCCTACCATTCACACTGAAGCCACAGACATCCACACGACAATCTCCATGCCTACTCAGATGGTGCTGTTGCAGCAGCAGCAGCCCCTGTACTACATCGTGGAACCGCAGGTCCAGAACACAGTGCTGCTTGCTGAGAGGCCCTCAGTGGCTCTGGGTCAGGGGATGATCCTGGTGAATGGAAGCCCACCAGCTACTGAAGGGCTGCTGCTCCAGGGGGATGCCCTGCTCCAGGGAGCCCAGGGGCTGGTGGGGCAGCAGGTAGCCCACATTCATGGAGCTCAGGGTTTAGTGATGGCTCAGGGAGGCCACGTTCAGGGGGCTCAGAGTTTTGTGGTTCAGAATAGTGGCCACGTTCAGGAGGCACAAGGTTTAGTGGTGGCTGAAGGAGGCCACATTCAGGGAGTTCAGGGTTTGATGGTTCAACATGGTGGCCATGTTCAGGGCATTCAGGGTTTGGTGTTACAGCAGTATGGTCATGGTCAGGAGACACAGGGAATGACCGTCCAGGGCCCTTGGCAGACAAACTTGGGAAGTGGACAGAGTCTGTTAATGTCCCAGGACAGACACGTTCAGGGAGCACAAGCAGGACCGGCTCGTCCATTAGGCAATATAGGCAAATGCTAGGGGCGCAATCTATCCAGGGGGCGCCATACAAAACGGAGGGGAAAAAATGCAAACATTCCACTACTACTAAACAAGTTAGTATTAATGTGCCTTATAATAAAAAAAACTAATCTCACATGCCTTAATCTATTGTAGGCTAATAATCATAATGATTCATTAGTTGATGCATCACTTTCCTGTGGCGCCCCACCTCCCTCCTTCGTCTAATTAGTCTTTACCTGCTACATGAGAGAACGCAACGCAACCTACCTCACTTCAATCGCGATTTTAAAAAATTGTCGCTGTTAATAGACTGTTGTCTATCTTAGTGAATAACAACGCATATTTCTGCGGGTGTTTAGCATGCAAGATACAGCAAGTTATAACGTAAAGTTAATGGTAAACTGCTCCTTTACAACATACAGCAAATTGTCAGATATTTTGCCTACATTTGCGATATACTAGTTTATTTTAGGTAACGTGCATCCTGTACACCTAGATTGGATGCGTAGGGTTTTTTGCCTTTACTAAGTCACCTTGTGACTTAAATTTCAGGTGTCAGGCTACTTCTTGTTTGCTCCTCGTGTAGTTTGTTGCCATATGCCTTTTTAAACCCATAAATCCAAGTATTTGTGCATCATACATTCTCTATGACTATATGGAAGATAAGATTTATTATAGCCTAATTGACATGGAACATGCAAGCAAGCATGTATTCGTGTCTCCTCGGTCCCCAGACGTCTGTTGAGTGTTGTAAAAAGAAGGGGAGATGCCACACAGTGGTGAAAATGGCCTTGTTCCAACTTTTTTGGGATTTGTTGACACCATGAAATTTTGAATCAACATATTTTTCCCTTAAAATGATAAATTTTCTCAGTTTAAACTTTTGTTCCGTGATTTATGTTCTATTCTGAATAAAATATTAGAGGCACCTCCACATCATTGCATTCAGTTTTTATTCACGATTTGTATAGTGTCCCAACTTTTTTGGAATCCGGTTTGTAATATGATATACTAGGCTACCTGTTTAAGACCAAAACTGAAATAAAATGGCTTCACACAAACACTACATCCATATGTTCCTGGCATGGCCCCTTTTTCAAATTTTATAATTTGTGGCACACGGATCAAAAAGTTTGCCCACCCCCTTATTTAGGCTGTACATGGAAGATCAGTTACTCTGCAATAATGTGATGCATTCGGTGTGTCTATGGTCCAAAAAAAAAGTCCACAATGTATGGTCACATTATTACTAACGTTATATATTAACTACTGAGGTTACTCACACCCACCCCTGCAAATCCTCCTGTCACCTAAACCTCAGTGCACAGGCACAATCCAGCAGTGGGTTTTGAATGTGTTAAATTAGTTTATTTAAATAAACAAAGCTATTTAATTTCTTGTGAGAATGTAGCAGTGGATTTTACTGCAACGCAAGGGGGCGCCACTTAATATCTTGCCTAGGGCTCCAAATCTGTTAGAGCCGGGCCTGCCCCTGCCGATAATGGAATTGAAAGTTGATGATGAAGTACGTTAAATTCTCAGCAGGGGTGTGCAAAGGAGAGCACCAAACGATCGACGCCTTGAGGCTAGTGTCTACATAGGCCTACAAAACAGCTATTTCAGGCCGACCGTCAGCATGCAAAGTCCACATCAATTGCCAGCACCATCACATAATCTGAGGCGTTTGTCCAGAATGAACGCCAGACGACAGACAATTTAAATAATCTACTGATGAAATATTACGAGAGACTATTTCCGTGCTTGACTTGCCATGTTTGACCTGTGTACTCGTTCTTCATTGCGTCATACAGAGGAGACCCAGTAAGGTTGACCAAAGCAGTGCCAGCTCGAAATTTCACGTCCATTGTATATATATCGCATTTTTCATTCAATATCGTTTTGGTACTTTGCGTACACGCCGCGTTCTTTTAAATATATATATTTTTACGGACAATTGGAGCAAAATAGAAATTGTTCACACAAAAAAAATCCAAAAAAATCCATTCATCAACAAGGGATTTTACCAGAATTACACAGTGAAATATCACTGATCTCTAAAGAATAACTGGTAAAATCCCTTGTTGATGAATGGAGTATAGCATTTCTGCCTACAAAAAAAAAAATAAAAGTTACATCGTCTTTGGATTTTTAGAGATCAGTGTGAAATATGCGATTTCATTCCATTATATGGGTTCCATTCCATATATATATCAGGTTTCATTCTATATATATCAAGTTTCATTCCACATATATCAGGTTTCATTCCATACATATCTGGTTTCATTCCATATATATCAAGTTTCATTCCATTTATATCAGGTTTCATTCAATATATATCAAATTTCATTCAATAAATATCTGGTTTCATTCAATATATATCAAGTTTCATTCAATATTTCCTGTTTGGCCTTCCACAATATGTATATATATATATATATATATATATATATATATATATATATATATAT